>MU158921.1:263535-274905 GCA_015888305.1 Antheraea pernyi
CGCACACCAGACTAGGCCCCCTCGGCAGCAGCTCAAGCCTAGGTCCGTTCCCTCGGCGTGGAGCCCTTGAGTACGCTGTCTGCGCGATACAGTGACACAAAATCTTAGATCACTGGGACAACATTACACATATCACCTCCACACACGTGCACGCATACACGCTTACACATGCAAGTGGAAGGGTTTTATCTTTTTCCCTTGTCAAACTGAAGTAGTTTAGAATATTATCCGATACGAAATATATATAAGAGTTGTTGAGGTATGTATGCTTGGTACACATATATGTTTCATCAACTCATATATGTATGAATAGTTATTTTAGCTTAGGTTAGCTCACATAGGTCGCGAATTGCATGTATCAGGCAACAGCCAAAGCCGAGGTGTGCCGCGCACCCTTGAGCTAGTTGTCAAAATAAAATCGGCTGAGTGCCTTAAGCGCTCGCCTTAGTAGTCCGGTGAAGCTGTTAAGATCTTGCTTGGTCAATAGCGTAGTCAGTTCGAAAAAAACAAAATTATTATTATTATTATTACCAGCAGTCACTTTGTTCGTTCTAATTAATTAAGTTTCTGTTAAATATAGAACGAGAAGGCTTAACTTATTTGATTTGAAATTAAAGTAAAATATTAAGAAAATAAATGAAGTTAATACCGGCTTCTTAGTATAAACGAAACATAACCTCCAACCAAGAGCAATGCTGTTAAATCTGGCAACGTCGCATTTTTACGCGTAAACTGACTTGTAAAATACAAGGACTATGAAGGATAATATTTAAATGCGATGCTGCCAAACCACAATAGCGTTGTTTGTGGTTAGAGATAATTGTAGTTTTAAACAATACAAAAGAAATAAAAACGTAAAGCCTTGTATTTCATGAAAAAATAACAGTTTTTTTTTGTTTACACTTTAGATTCTTAGCCTAAACTAAAACTTATTAGATCTCTAATTTTAACATATCTTTGTTTTTCTTTTTTTAATTCCCAAACCTCTTCTCGGGTAAAGGCCTCCTCCAAAGATTTTCGGTGTTCCTAAGTTTGGGCTTTCTCATTTATTAAAAAGCTCACTCCATACAAACGCTTTGTACAGTCTGTAGAACAGAGTATAAAGTTTTGATATTCCTCAATTTTTGTACTAAGTCGGCGTGTTTCAAACAGACCAATAATTACAGGTTTAACATTGCTTAATGCATCAAAATGTCTGTAAGATGATAGTGTTCTTATGTTATATGTTTATATGTATAGCTTGCAAGATGTTTCAGAGATTAGGTTAAATATCGTTTTGTTGTTCGTTAAGACCTTTGAAGGGTTATGGTCATTTTCTTCCTTGGTAACCAGCCTTGTTGGAAGATGGTTTAAACAAAATCCAGTAAATTTTTTCTTAAATATAATGAAGTCGAGCGCCATAAAGACAGACAAAATGGCTGAAAAACGTAATGTAACAAATCTTAATCAAAATGAAGACCACGACACTAGAAGGCATTTAGTCGCTGAAGCTTATAATTTAGACTTATTTTAATAGCAAACGAAATAAATAGATCTATTTGTCTCGCTCGAGCAATCTGTGTCGGCTTTATTAATATCACAGCCTTCGGGCTAAGCATAAACTGCTTATTCCTTCGCCGTATTAATCTCTGTGTACTTAGTCATCTGTGATGTATAACAACAAAATGCTGTTATTAAATGTTATTTTTAAGTATGTAATTATTATTTTAGATTCTTACAGTTTGTCATATACATTTTTAGAGCAATTCTTCGTTAAATTCATCTTAATATGTTGAAATAACGTTAATATTTGAATCATCTGCAAATTGTTAAGATGTAAGAGTCGTAACGCATTGATAGTCA
This sequence comes from Antheraea pernyi, assembly GCA_015888305.1. Taxonomy (NCBI): domain Eukaryota; kingdom Metazoa; phylum Arthropoda; class Insecta; order Lepidoptera; family Saturniidae; genus Antheraea; species Antheraea pernyi. The sequence continues at coordinate 265,378 of MU158921.1, forward strand.
AGACCTACTTGAAACCAAAGTTCGTGGGTTTGATTCCCGTATATGAAAATATTTTATTGATGATCATAGTTGTATTTCGTGACTATCCAAGGTGGTAGAGCCACGCTGTAGCTATTACTACTGGTTTCAGCATGAATGGGTCGGCTCGTCCGAGCTAGTGTACCACCCTCTCACAGAAAACCGACGTGAAGTAACAGTGCTTGCATTGTTGCGTTTCGTTCGGTCAGTGAAAGCACCGAAAGCCCGCCTCCCCCTCTCTCCTGATGTTGCAAGATTCTATGGACGGTGATGATTACTTAACATCAGGAGACCCACCTGTTCGTTTGCTTGCTATGATATAAAAATATATATATATCCAATGTGCGATGTGTCATTGCTATGATATTGTGTCTTGATACGATATCGTATCCGTATGAAATCTACAGTCCCCGTCTCTACACAGAGAGTAGACATATGGATGTGCTAGTTTTAAAACCGCCGGTAGTTGTACGAATGCACTATTATAATGTTGGCGGTTGTCAGATATAATAAATTTTTAATTATAAATGAGTGGTCCGCTTGCTGTTAAGGTTTTATCCTATACTAGCCTCTGCCCGCGACTTCGTTCTCGTAGAATAGTTACTATGGGCTAACACTAACGCAGCGGGACCTCTCAAGAGGAAAAAAATCCTCGATTTTGAAATATGCTTCATTGGCCCTCCGCTCCTATTGCCCTTAGCGAGATGATAAAAATACCTATAACCTTCTTCGATAAATGAGCTATATAACACTGAAAGATTTTTTTTAAATCGAACCAGTAGTTCCTGAGATTACCTCCTACAACGTCACAAACTCACAAACTTTATCTCTTTATAATATTAAAGTAATTAATTTAATTCAATTATAATTGTTACTGACATTTATCGTATGATTGTGTGTTCAGAAACGCAATTTGACAAGTTACTGATCCGATAACGCTATTGAGCAGATAAACTACAGTTAAAGTACCTAAGAAACCGGGCGTTAGCGGTCTCCGTTGTTTTCATATTGCATTGTACTTGTCGTCACTTGCAAAAATAATGTAACATTTAGTATTGAGCATCAAAGATATTAACTACACACTCGGTTGACTTTGAAACGTGTATTCACAAACAAATAACCCCACAGGTACCCACATAATCATAATTGGATTGCCTTAGCGGCGTTGTAACAAAACTGAACCAATAGTAATCGCAATTAAGGAGCCGGTTATGTGCGCCGTGAGCCAAATTACTTTCTTCATGTGCTGCACCTTAATGCATCGTTTAAACGAGGACAGTTGCTGGAGACAATTTTTTTTGTTTATATTTAGAATTATTGAAGTGAAATCTTCTTTAGGCGCGTTGAGCAGTATTTTTGGGAGGAGGTAAATTTGTAATTTAGCGTCATGACATCCTACCTTCATTGCTCTTGAGCGGTTGTGCATTTTTTTTAAATTGTAGCACGGTAAAATGACTGCACTACGCCTGATGGTAAGCACAGTACAATCCAAAAACAATAGCGACCATCGAGTGACACAATATCCATCGCCGGTCGCCGCTGTCATGCCGGCCTGCGAAAGGCTGGATATGCACAGGCTGATCCCAAAACGCGACCCGCAAAAGCGAATCACTATGACGGGCTTTTTCGCCATGTACATCGTGGTTGCGACCCAGTCAGGCTTTTAAAACCCTGCAACAATGCAAGCACTGTTACTTCACGTCGGTTTTCTATGAGCGGGTGGTACTACCCCGGACGAGCCGACCCATTCATGCTGAAACCAGTAATAGTTTCAACGTGGCTCTACCACCATTAAAGATTTAGACCATTATAGATAGTATATAGTATAGATGATTATTATTATAGTATAGCTAACATTATGCAGTTACTTTTAATATGAATAAATGATATAATATATATTTTTACTACATAGTTAGTACACTACATAGGCTCCGTCCACGTTTATTACGCAATAAATCATTGCTCCGAGTAGCAATATTATATGAATACCATACTAATGTTAATAATTTCAATAAAAAAAAATCGAAAATTTAAATATTGTCATTCACAGTATAATTGATAAGAAAATTCAAAAGAGAACACATTTATTTCATTGTTTTGGTTTTTCACTTCTGTCGGAGGTCCTTTTTCTTATATTATGATATTTAAGAGGGTTCTGGATATAATTCTATTAAATTAAATTCTACCTAGCTAGTTAGTCTAAAGTTGAAAACCTATCACGAAACATATATAGGTATATATAATAAAGGTGAATACGGTATAAAGGTGAATATATATAGGTGAAACGTGAAATAGTGTAAAAATATATACATGTATATGTAACAAGCAAGTAAAATTAATGTTTAGAGTTTGGTATAGAATATCATACATTTTTACTGATTGTTTTACTGAAATTTTGTTTAGTTTACCTAGATTTGTTCCTTTTCATTAAATTATATTTGCTTAAAAAGTTAAAACCATTTTAAAAATTGTATCACTAGTTACATACAGTTGAAAACTTTCTGATCCAATTAGTACTTATTTCTCAAATAAATACCATTCATTCATTTAGTCGTTGGTTTTTAAAATTATAATGCGCATAAAAGGTTTTTTGTATATATCGGCGCAAATGCCCTTTCTACCCTCAAATAGTATTTTTATTGACATAAATATTACGTACGCGCTACCATCGAATACGAAGCAAGCGTATGCGACACCGAATCGGTGGTCATTTTTGTACGAAGCGCCTAACCGTTTACATCTCCGAAGATAATACGTATCTATATTTAATACTGTATACACTGATCAAGGTAAACGCTTTTATTATCAATAATATTTGATTGTCTTGAATGCCTGAACAGTTAAATGACAAGGAGGACGTCGTCGATGATTATATACCTTTATAACTGCCGCCGCCAAAGTCAGTCGCGATATATGTTATATTATATGGAATGTAATTTGTAAGTAACATTTTTATTTTCTATTCTACGCTAGTATATCAATTTGATTGTTTATTTTATTTTATTTATATGTGTGATTATTGTTTGCTTTATGAATGAGGGTGGCGTGTTTTTCTTGAACAAACCCTTGATAAAAAGCTGTATAATTAAGTTATGTCTTTTCTTCAATTTTATTGAGGCTTCGGTAGATCCTTAATTACAGCTATTAATTACATCACACTTCGGCCTCATAGAGTAACTCAGTTGGATTTATGTACCTTTAATACTGAGTCTTACATTTGGAGATTAAGGAAACAAATTTATAAATTATACTTTTTTTTTTATATCATAGGTGGTAAACGAACAGGTGGGTCACCTGATGTTAAGTGATCACTATCGTCCATGGACACTAACAACACCAGAGGGGTCGCAAGTGCGTTGCCACCCTTTGGGGGGAAGGGTTAGAGGAGGGAGAGGAGAGAGGAGAGGGCAGGTGAGATGGGCCTTCGGCGTTCTCACTGACCGAACGAAACGCAACAATGCAAGCACTGTTACTTCACGTCTGTATTCTATGAGAGGGTGTTACGACCGCGGACGAGCCGACCCATTCATGCTGAAACCAGTAATAGCTTCAGCGTGGCTCTACCACCATAAAAAGCATGCAAATGGGGTTCTACTTGCCCTACTTTCATACTTTCCTGATAAAATATTAACCTCTCCAAAAAAACTTCCAAGACTCTAAGAGCATTTTCGCCGCAGTTCCTCGCTCCGGACACATTTCCGCTGCATGTGATAAAAATCAACCGCAGACTGACGTACTTCATAGAGCAGAGATGGATACTTTCCTGATAAAATATTAACCTCTCCAAAAAAACTTCCAAGACTCTAAGAGCATTTTCGCCGCAGTTCCTCGCTCCGGACACATTTCCGCTGCATGTGATAAAAATCAACCGCAGACTGACGTACTTCATAGAGCAGAGATAGTTTTTTCAGTGCTTTGTCCATTATAAACTTACTTGTTGAGGAGACGTGCCACTGTTAAAGTTGAAAATGTGTCAGCTTGAGTCGTAGTGAATGCCTATGTATTTGAGATTTAATAATATGAGTCGTTAAATTTCAAAATGGCCTAAATCTAATTTTAATCGTTCATATAACTTGTTTAATTTTTTTAAGATGGCCAGTTTTCATACACCGGGAACGACGTTCAAATTTTGCCGTCCATAAGATTTTTAGTATATTTTTTTATATTGTAAAATAAATGTAACATATTAGGAAAGGCTAAAATTTGATTTAGATAATTTTGAAATGTAACAACTCATATGTAGATTTTATATCTATTGGAAGGTAATATGTTTTTTTTAAATCAAACGCATTGGTTGTTGAATGATCGTAGTAAGTCAGTACAGCATTTGATACGTGCAGCTGAAGCCGCTGGGATTATTAGGTAATATGTTAGTTAGAAAGCGTACGTAATTAATTAGTTCATTAGCTTGTATAAAATGACACAAACGTTACGTTTGTAATGGGTTTAAATTACCCACACGTATACACCTTCAAGCGACGAGATGTAGCGGGAAAAACACCTCTGTTATATCTAGAAGGCTTTGTGATAACTTGCGCAAAGATATTTGTTACTCTAAAAATTATAACGGAAACTTTAATCCTAACTAATTTAATATACAAGTTTGTTTGTTTGCCATTCACGCCTTAACTACTCTACTGGTCGTTATGTAATTTTTCCATTTGTGAGTGTTCCAGAGAGAGAGGTTGAGTATATATTAAAGCGGGTGAAGCTGCGAGCAAAAATTAATTCTTCGTTTACTATCAACATTGAGATCACCTCTTTCAATATAAAATTAAGTAGGAAAAACTCCAAAATTTTGAACTGTGATTTAATATAATTAGTCATAACGAAGTAATGTAACTATTTTTTACGATATTGATAGAGTTTACTATAAAAACACTTCCCAAGAGATTTAACAAATGACCGTATTATATGTTTTTGAAATACAAACACAAATTCGTTAGAAATTCAATATGACGTATCTTACATAGTTATTTACAAAAATAAATATTTGGTACGAAATTCAACATGTGTATTAAACAAAACAAACGTAACTTTAAAATATATACTTTTAATACAATTACTATGATAAATTTCAAATTCAAAGTTTGAGCAATCATCTTACAAAAAGATTGAGAAGATGTAAATAATTATTAACAGCAGTCTGTTCAGATTCTTAGCCTAAACTAAAACTTATTAGATCTCTAATTTTAACATATCTTTGTATTTCGTTTTTTATTTCCCGAACCTCTTCTCGGGTAAAGGCCTCCTCTAAAGATTTTCAGACGTATTTTACAGAGTATAAAGTTCTGATATTCCTCAATTTTTGTTCCAAGTCGGCGTGTTTCAAACATACCAATAATTACAGATTTCACATTGCTTAATGCATCAAAATGTCTGTAAGATGATAGTGTTCTTATGTTATATGTTTATATGTATAGCTTGCGAGATGTTTCAGAGATTATGTTGGATATTGTTTGGTTGTTCGTTAAGACCTTCCGCTGCATGTGATAAAAATCAACCGCAGACTGACGTACTTCATAGAGCAGAGATGGTTTTTTCAGTGATTTGTCCATGAACATTATCAACTTACTTGTTTAAGAGACGTGCCACTGTTATAGTTGAAAATTCGTCAGCTTGAGTCGTAGTGAATGCCTATGTATTTAAGATTTCGTTAAATTTCAAAACAAAATTTGCTGAAAAACGTATTGTAACAGATCTTAATCAAGACCACGACACTAGAAGGCATTTAGTCGCTGAAGCTTATAATTTAGACTTATTTTAATAGCAAACGAAATAAATAGATCTATTTGTCTCGCTCGAGCAATCTGTGTCGGCTTTATTAATATCACAGCCTTCGGGCTAAGCATAAACTGCTTATTCCTTCGCCGTATTAATCTCTGTGTACTTAGTCATCTGTGATGTATAACAACAAAATGCTGTTATTAAATGTTATTTTTAAGTATGTAATTATTATTTTAGATTCTTAGACTTTATCATATACCTTTTGAGAGCAACTCTTTGGTAAATTTATCTTATATGTTGAAATAACGTTAATATTTGAATCATCTGCAAATTGTTAAGATGTAAGAATCGTAACGCATTGGTAGTTTAGACCTACTTTGAACCCAAAGTTCGTGGGTTTGATTCCCGTATATGAAAATATTTTATTGATGATCATAGTTGTATTTCGTGACTATCCAAGGTGGTAGAGCCACGCTGTAGCTATTACTACTGGTTTCAGCATGAATGGGTCGGCTCGTCCGAGCTAGTGTACCACCCTCTCACAGAAAACCGACGTGAAGTAACAGTGCTTGCATTGTTGCGTTTCGTTCGGTCAGTGAAAGCACCGAAAGCCCGCCTCCCCCTCTCTCCTGATGTTGCAAGATTCTATGGACGGTGATGATTACTTAACATCAGGAGACCCACCTGTTCGTTTGCTTGCTATGATATAAAAATATATATATATCCAATGTGCGATGTGTCATTGCTATGATATTGTGTCTTGATATTTATTTATAAAACAAAAACTTTAGACGATAGTGAAAGTAATTATTTTATATGAATTATAATTATTAACTGACATTTATCGTTTGATTGTGTGTTCAGAAACGCAATTTGACAAGTTACTGATCCGATAACGCTATTGAACAGATAAACTACAGTAATGAAGTACCTAAGAAACCGGGCGTTAGTGGTCTCCGTTGTTTTCATATTGCATTGTGCTTGTCGTCACTTGCAAAAATAATATAACATTTAGTAGTGAGTATCAAAGATATTAACTACACGTGTACTCGGTTGACTTTGAAACGTGTATTCACAAACAAATAACCCCACGGGTACTCACATAATCATAATTGGATTGCCTTAGCGGCGTTGTAACAAAACTGAACCAATAGTAATCGCAATTAAGGAGCCGGTTATGTGCGCCGTGAGCCAAATTACTTTCTTCATGTGCTGCACCTTAATGCATCGTTTAAACGAGGACAGTTGCTGGAGACAGTTCTCGCCTGTTTTTTTTTTGTGTCTATTTAGAATTATTGAAGTGAAATCTTCTTTAGGCGCGTTGAGCAGTATTTTTGGGAGGAGGTTAATTTGTAATTTAGCGTCATGACATCCTACCTTCATTGTTCTTGAGCGGTTGTGCATTTTTTTTTATTATAGCACTACGCCTGGTGTTAAGCACAGTACAATCCAAAAACAATAGCGACCATCGAGTGACACAATATCCATCGCTGGTTGCCGCTGTCATGCCGGCCTGCAAAAGGCTGGATATGCACAGGCTGATCCCAAAACGCGACCCGCAGAAGCGAATCACTATGACGGGTTTTTTCGCCATGTACATCGTGGTTGCGACCCAGTCAGGCTTTTAAAACCCTACTACCACCCCGCTTTCGGCATTGCCTCGTTCGTTGTTCAGCACTTCTCGGGTAAAGGCCTCCTCTAAAGATTTTCAGACGTATTTTACAGAGTATAAAGTTCTGATATTCCTCAATTTTTGTTCCAAGTCGGCGTGTTTCAAACATACCAATAATTACAGATTTCACATTGCTTAATGCATCAAAATGTCTGTAAGATGATAGTGTTCTTATGTTATATGTTTATATGTATAGCTTGCGAGATGTTTCAGAGATTATGTTGGATATTGTTTGGTTGTTCGTTAAGACCTTTGGAGGGTTATAGTCATTCTCTTCCTTGGTGACCAGCCGTGTTGGAAGATGGTTTAAACAAAATCCAGTAATTTTTTTCTTATATGTAATGAAGTTTAGCGCCATAAAGACAGACAAAATTTGCTGAAAAACGTATTGTAACAGATCTTAATCAAGACCACGACACTAGAAGGCATTTAGTCGCTGAAGCTTATAATTTAGACTTATTTTAATAGCAAACGAAATAAATAGATCTATTTGTCTCGCTCGAGCAATCTGTGTCGGCTTTATTAATATCACAGCCTTCGGGCTAAGCATAAACTGCTTATTCCTTCGCCGTATAAAATAAATGTAACATATTAGGAAAGGCTAAAATTTGATTTAGATAATTTTGAAATGTAACAACTCATATGTAGATTTTATATCTATTGGAAGGTAATTAATATCTTACTTTTTTTATCAAATGCATTGGTTGTTGAATGGCTGTGGTCAGTCAGTACAGCATTCGATACGTGCAGCTGAAGCCGCTGGTATTATTAGGTAATATGTTAGAAAGCGTACGTAATTAATTTGTTCATTAGCTTGTATAAAATGACACAAACGTTACGTTTGTAATGGGTTTAAATTACCCACACGTATACACCTTCAAGCGACGAGATGTAGCGGGAAAATACCTATGTTATATCTAGAAGGTTTTGTGATAACTCGCGCTAAGAGATCTGTTACTCCAAAATATATAACGGAAACATTAACCCTAACTAATTTAATACACAAGTTTGTTTGTTTGCCATTCACGCCTAACTACTCTACGGGTCGTTATGTAATTTTTCCATTTGTGAGGGTAATTTATGACCTCTTTAGTACCCCTCACAAATGGAAAAATTACATAACGACCCGTAGAGTAGTTAGGCGTGAATGGCAAACAAACAAACTTGTGTATTAAATTAGTTAGGGTTAATGTTTCCGTTATATATTTTGGAGTAACAGATCTCTTAGCGCGAGTTATCACAAAACCTTCTAGATATAACATAGGTATTTTCCCGCTACATCTCGTCGCTTGAAGGTGTATACGTGTGGGTAATTTAAACCCATTACCACCGGTTCGGAAAACAGCTCACTCATCGAGAAGAACCGGCAAGAAACTCGATCTGGTTTATCTTTTCATGTCATATATTTTTACAGGAACATAAATATTTACATTCGTTATTAGCATGTGCATCCAGCACAGAGAGGGGCGTCATTTCCAGACGTCAAAATCGTTCACATATTGATCCACCCTATAATAGCCTTCAGAACTTTGATTTAACATAATTAATCATAACGAAGTAATGTAACTATTTTGTACGAGATTGATAGTATTTACTATAAAAACACTTCCCAAGAGATTTAACAAATGGCTGTGTTATATGTTTTCGAAATACAATTATTCGTTAAAAATTCAATATGACGTATGTTACATAAGTAGTTATTTACAAAAATAAATATTTGGTACGAAATTCAACATGTGTATTAAAACAAACGTAACTTTAAAATATATACTTTTAATACAATTACTATGATAAATTTCAAATTCAAAGTTTGAGCAATCATCTTACAAAAAGATTGAGAAGATGTTAATAATTACAGACCTTCCCGATGAAATAACGGCAGTGAACGATCAGTACCAGCCTGTCTCTCCAAACAGAGCGTGCTCACGCCCACGCCCGCACGCCGCCGTGGTCTAGGGATAAATTTCGCTCCCGCACACCAGACTAGGCCCCCCTCGGCAACTGCTCAAGCCTAGGTCCGTTCCCTCGGCGTGGAGCCCTTGAGTACGCTGCTCGCGCGATACAGTCACACAAAATCTTACATCACTGCGACAACATTACTCATATCACCT
>MU158921.1:275008-288723 GCA_015888305.1 Antheraea pernyi
CGGACGAGCCGACCCATTCATGCTGAAACCAGTAATAGCTTCAGCGTGGCTCTACCACCATAAAAAGCATGCAAATGGGGTTCTACTTGCCCTACTTTCATACTTTCCTGATAAAATATTAACCTCTCCAAAAAAACTTCCAAGACTCTAAGAGCATTTTCGCCGCAGTTCCTCGCTCCGGACACATTTCCGCTGCATGTGATAAAAATCAACCGCAGACTGACGTACTTCATAGAGCAGAGATGGTTTTTTCAGTGATTTGTCCATGAACATTATCAACTTACTTGTTTAAGAGACGTGCCACTGTTATAGTTGAAAATTCGTCAGCTTGAGTCGTAGTGAATGCCTATGTATTTAAGATTTCGTTAAATTTCAAAATGGCCTAAATCTAATTTTAATCGTTCATATAACTTGTTTAATTTTTTTAAGATGGCCAGTTTTCATACACCGGGAACGACGTTCAAATTTTGCCGTCCATAAGATTTTTAGTATATTTTTTTATATTGTAAAATAAATGTAACATATTAGGAAAGGCTAAAATTTGATTTAGATAATTTTGAAATGTAACAACTCATATGTAGATTTTATATCTATTGGAAGGTAATTAATATCTTACTTTTTTTATCAAATGCATTGGTTGTTGAATGGCTGTGGTCAGTCAGTACAGCATTCGATACGTGCAGCTGAAGCCGCTGGTATTATTAGGTAATATGTTAGAAAGCGTACGTAATTAATTTGTTCATTAGCTTGTATAAAATGACACAAACGTTACGTTTGTAATGGGTTTAAATTACCCACACGTATACACCTTCAAGCGACGAGATGTAGCGGGAAAATACCTATGTTATATCTAGAAGGTTTTGTGATAACTCGCGCTAAGAGATCTGTTACTCCAAAATATATCGAAAGCCCGCCTCCCCCTCTCTCCTGATGTTGCAAGATTCTATGGACGGTGATGATTACTTAACATCAGGAGACCCACCTGTTCGTTTGCTTGCTATGATATAAAAATATATATATATAGTTCCAGAGTGAGATCTTGAGTATATATTAAAGCGAGTGAAGCTGCGAGCAAAAACTAGTTTCTTATATATTGCTTTTAAAATAATAACCGTTTCTAATTCTTCGTTTACTATCAACATTGAGATCACCTCTTTCATTCAATATGTAATGAAGTAGGAAAAGCTCCAAGATTCAAAATCAAAATATCCTTTATTCAATTTAGGCCCTGAGAAGTCGCTTATGAACGTCAAAGCTACCACCGGTTCGGAAAACAGCTCACTCATCGAGAAGAACCGGCAAGAAACTCGATCTGGTTTATCTTTTCATGTCATATATTTTTACAGGAACATAAATATTTACATTCGTTATTAGCATGTGCATCCAGCACAGAGAGGGGCGTCATTTCCAGACGTCAAAATCGTTCACATATTGATCCACCCTATAATAGCCTTCAGAACTTTGATTTAACATAATTAATCATAACGAAGTAATGTAACTATTTTGTACGAGATTGATAGTATTTACTATAAAAACACTTCCCAAGAGATTTAACAAATGGCTGTGTTATATGTTTTCGAAATACAATTATTCGTTAAAAATTCAATATGACGTATGTTACATAAGTAGTTATTTACAAAAATAAATATTTGGTACGAAATTCAACATGTGTATTAAAACAAACGTAACTTTAAAATATATACTTTTAATACAATTACTATGATAAATTTCAAATTCAAAGTTTGAGCAATCATCTTACAAAAAGATTGAGAAGATGTAAATAATTATTAACAGCAGTCTGTTCATTCTAATTAATTAAGTTTCTGTTAAATATAGACCGAGAAGGTTTAACTTATTTGATTTGAAATTAAAGTAAAATATTAAGAAAATAAACGAAATTAATACCGGTTTCTTAGTATAAACGAAACATAACCTCCAACCAAGAGCAATGCTGTTAAATCTGGCAACGTCGCATTTTTACACGTAAACCGATTTGTCAAATACAAGTACTATGAAGGATAAGATTTAAATGCGATGCTGCCAAACCACAATAGCGTTGTTTGTGGTTAGAGATAATTGTAGTTTTAAACAATACAAAAAAAAAGGCTTTGTATTTCATGAAGAAATACAAAACAGTTTTTTTTTGTTTACACTTTAGATTCTTAGCCTAAACTAAAACTTATTAGATCTCTAATTTTAACATATCTTTGTATTTCGTTTTTTATTTCCCGAACCTCTTCTCGGGTAAAGGCCTCCTCTAAAGATTTTCAGACGTATTTTACAGAGTATAAAGTTCTGATATTCCTCAATTTTTGTTCCAAGTCGGCGTGTTTCAAACATACCAATAATTACAGATTTCACATTGCTTAATGCATCAAAATGTCTGTAAGATGATAGTGTTCTTATGTTATATGTTTATATGTATAGCTTGCGAGATGTTTCAGAGATTATGTTGGATATTGTTTGGTTGTTCGTTAAGACCTTTGGAGGGTTATAGTCATTCTCTTCCTTGGTGACCAGCCGTGTTGGAAGATGGTTTAAACAAAATCCAGTAATTTTTTTCTTATATGTAATGAAGTTTAGCGCCATAAAGACAGACAAAATTTGCTGAAAAACGTATTGTAACAGATCTTAATCAAGACCACGACACTAGAAGGCATTTAGTCGCTGAAGCTTATAATTTAGACTTATTTTAATAGCAAACGAAATAAATAGATCTATTTGTCTCGCTCGAGCAATCTGTGTCGGCTTTATTAATATCACAGCCTTCGGGCTAAGCATAAACTGCTTATTCCTTCGCCGTATTAATCTTTGTGTACTTAGTCATCTTTGATGTATAACCACAAAATGCTGTTATTAAATATTATTTTTAAGTATGTAATTATTATTTTAGATTCTTAGACTTTATCATATACCTTTTGAGAGCAACTCTTTGGTAAATTTATCTTATATGTTGAAATAACGTTAATATTTGAATCATCTGCAAATTGTTAAGATGTAAGAATCGTAACGCATTGGTAGTTTAGACCTACTTTGAACCCAAAGTTCGTGGGTTTGATTCCCGTATATGAAAATATTTTATTGATGATCATAGTTGTATTTCGTGACTATCCAAGGTGGTAGAGCCACGCTGTAGCTATTACTACTGGTTTCAGCATGAATGGGTCGGCTCGTCCGAGCTAGTGTACCACCCTCTCACAGAAAACCGACGTGAAGTAACAGTGCTTGCATTGTTGCGTTTCGTTCGGTCAGTGAAAGCACCGAAAGCCCGCCTCCCCCTCTCTCCTGATGTTGCAAGATTCTATGGACGGTGATGATTACTTAACATCAGGAGACCCACCTGTTCGTTTGCTTGCTATGATATAAAAATATATATATATCCAATGTGCGATGTGTCATTGCAAGATTCTATGGACGGTGATGATTACTTAACATCAGGAGACCCACCTGTTCGTTTGCTTGCTATGATATAAAAATATATATATATCCAATGTGCGATGTGTCATTGCTATGATATTGTGTCTTGATATTTATTTATAAAACAAAAACTTTAGACGATAGTGAAAGTAATTATTTTATATGAATTATAATTATTAACTGACATTTATCGTTTGATTGTGTGTTCAGAAACGCAATTTGACAAGTTACTGATCCGATAACGCTATTGAACAGATAAACTACAGTAATGAAGTACCTAATCATGTCATATATTTTTACAGGAACATAAATATTTACATTCGTTATTAGCATGTGCATCCAGCACAGAGAGGGGCGTCATTTCCAGACGTCAAAATCGTTCACATATTGATCCACCCTATAATAGCCTTCAGAACTGGTACTCACATAATCATAATTGGATTGCCTTAGCGGCGTTGTAACAAAACTGAACCAATAGTAATCGCAATTAAGGAGCCGGTTATGTGCGCCGTGAGCCAAATTACTTTCTTCATGTGCTGCACCTTAATGCATCGTTTAAACGAGGACAGTTGCTGGAGACAGTTCTCGCCTGTTTTTTTTTTGTGTCTATTTAGAATTATTGAAGTGAAATCTTCTTTAGGCGCGTTGAGCAGTATTTTTGGGAGGAGGTTAATTTGTAATTTAGCGTCATGACATCCTACCTTCATTGTTCTTGAGCGGTTGTGCATTTTTTTTTATTATAGCACTACGCCTGGTGTTAAGCACAGTACAATCCAAAAACAATAGCGACCATCGAGTGACACAATATCCATCGCTGGTTGCCGCTGTCATGCCGGCCTGCAAAAGGCTGGATATGCACAGGCTGATCCCAAAACGCGACCCGCAGAAGCGAATCACTATGACGGGTTTTTTCGCCATGTACATCGTGGTTGCGACCCAGTCAGGCTTTTAAAACCCTACTACCACCCCGCTTTCGGCATTGCCTCGTTCGTTGTTCAGCACATATACCTTTTGAGAGCAACTCTTTGGTAAATTTATCTTATATGTTGAAATAACGTTAATATTTGAATCATCTGCAAATTGTTAAGATGTAAGAATCGTAACGCATTGGTAGTTTAGACCTACTTTGAACCCAAAGTTCGTGGGTTTGATTCCCGTATATGAAAATATTTTATTGATGATCATAGTTGTATTTCGTGACTATCCAAGGTGGTAGAGCCACGCTGTAGCTATTACTACTGGTTTCAGCATGAATGGGTCGGCTCGTCCGAGCTAGTGTACCACCCTCTCACAGAAAACCGACGTGAAGTAACAGTGCTTGCATTGTTGCGTTTCGTTCGGTCAGTGAAAGCACCGAAAGCCCGCCTCCCCCTCTCTCCTGATGTTGCAAGATTCTATGGACGGTGATGATTACTTAACATCAGGAGACCCACCTGTTCGTTTGCTTGCTATGATATAAAAATATATATATATCCAATGTGCGATGTGTCATTGCTATGATATTGTGTCTTGATATTTATTTATAAAACAAAAACTTTAGACGATAGTGAAAGTAATTATTTTATATGAATTATAATTATTAACTGACATTTATCGTTTGATTGTGTGTTCAGAAACGCAATTTGACAAGTTACTGATCCGATAACGCTATTGAACAGATAAACTACAGTAATGAAGTACCTAAGAAACCGGGCGTTAGTGGTCTCCGTTGTTTTCATATTGCATTGTGCTTGTCGTCACTTGCAAAAATAATATAACATTTAGTAGTGAGTATCAAAGATATTAACTACACGTGTACTCGGTTGACTTTGAAACGTGTATTCACAAACAAATAACCCCACGGGTACTCACATAATCATAATTGGATTGCCTTAGCGGCGTTGTAACAAAACTGAACCAATAGTAATCGCAATTAAGGAGCCGGTTATGTGCGCCGTGAGCCAAATTACTTTCTTCATGTGCTGCACCTTAATGCATCGTTTAAACGAGGACAGTTGCTGGAGACAGTTCTCGCCTGTTTTTTTTTTGTGTCTATTTAGAATTATTGAAGTGAAATCTTCTTTAGGCGCGTTGAGCAGTATTTTTGGGAGGAGGTTAATTTGTAATTTAGCGTCATGACATCCTACCTTCATTGTTCTTGAGCGGTTGTGCATTTTTTTTTATTATAGCTCTACGCCTGGTGTTAAGCACAGTACAATCCAAAAACAATAGCGACCATCGAGTGACACAATATCCATCGCTGACTAGTAAATTTATTGACTTCACGTTTATTACAATATCAAAACCACTGTAATTCGCCCCTTACAAATAAATTTAATAGCTGCGTTCCAGATAATGAAATGTATTTCTCGCCTGCTGAAGTACCTAAGAAACCGGGCGTTAGTGGTCTCCGTTGTTTTCATATTGCATTGTGCTTGTCGTCACTTGCAAAAATAATATAACATTTAGTAGTGAGTATCAAAGATATTAACTACACGTGTACTCGGTTGACTTTGAAACGTGTATTCACAAACAAATAACCCCACACTTTGATTTAACATAATTAATCATAACGAAGTAATGTAACTATTTTGTACGAGATTGATAGTATTTACTATAAAAACACTTCCCAAGAGATTTAACAAATGGCTGTGTTATATGTTTTCGAAATACAATTATTCGTTAAAAATTCAATATGACGTATGTTACATAAGTAGTTATTTACAAAAATAAATATTTGGTACGAAATTCAACATGTGTATTAAAACAAACGTAACTTTAAAATATATACTTTTAATACAATTACTATGATAAATTTCAAATTCAAAGTTTGAGCAATCATCTTACAAAAAGATTGAGAAGATGTTAATAATTACAGACCTTCCCGATGAAATAACGGCAGTGAACGATCAGTACCAGCCTGTCTCTCCAAACAGAGCGTGCTCACGCCCACGCCCGCACGCCGCCGTGGTCTAGGGATAAATTTCGCTCCCGCACACCAGACTAGGCCCCCCTCGGCAACTGCTCAAGCCTAGGTCCGTTCCCTCGGCGTGGAGCCCTTGAGTACGCTGCTCGCGCGATACAGTCACACAAAATCTTTGCACCACGTGCAGGTGAGGTTGGCTTGGGTGTCTTAAGATGTTCTTCGACACCCCTTACACCCCAAGACTATCAGTACTAGCGACGCATAGTGTAGGAGTCTGTGTACATGTGACTTTATAAAAATGTATATAATCATTGCTCCGAGTAGCAATATTATATGAATACCATACTAATGTTAATAATTTCAATAAAAAAAAATCGAAAATTTAAATATTGTCATTCACAGTATAATTGATAAGAAAATTCAAAAGAGAACACATTTATTTCATTGTTTTGAGTTTTCACTTCTGTCAGCATTCCTTATGTCTGCCTAATTTTTTTTTAATATTATTTGATTATATTTAAGAGGGCCCTGGATATAATTCTATTACATTAAATTCTACCTAGCTAGTTAGTCTAAAGTTGAAAATCTATCACGAAACATCTATAGATATATTAGGTATTACGTGAAATATATACATGTATATGTAACATGCAAGTAAATTTAATGTTTAGAGATTGGTATAGAATATCCATACACTTTTAGGGATTTTTTTACTGGCATTTTGTTTAGTTTACCTAGATTTGTTCCATTTCCTTAAATTATATTTACTTAAAAAGTTAAAACCATTTTAAAAATGGTATCACTAGTTACATACAGTTGAAAACTTTCTGATCCAATTAGTACATATCTATCTATATTATAATAAAACTGTAGCAGGGTCAAATCTGTACATTGAATATTTTTTGAAAATTTTGATAGGGGTAGGCTTTGTTGTCGATATAGAAGCCAAAAATAACCCTTTTAAAATTTTTGTCTGTCTGTCTGTCTGTCCGTCTGTCTGTCTGTCTGTCTGTCCCTGTGAACGCGCATCACTCTGAAAGTACTGAACCGATTTTGACGAAACTTGGCACAGTGATAACTTATGTTACGAGATTACATTTAGGATATTTTTTTTCTCATAAAACGCAAGGGATTCTCCAGGATCTGCCTGTTTGTCTGTCCCTTTAAACACGTATTACTCTGAAAGTACAGAATATCATACATTTTTACTGATTGTTTTACTGAAATTTTGTTTAGTTTACCTAGATTTGTTCCTTTTCATTAAATTATATTTGCTTAAAAAGTTAAAACCATTTTAAAAATTGTATCACTAGTTACATACAGTTGAAAACTTTCTGATCCAATTAGTACTTATTTCAAATAAATACCATGCATTTAGTCGTTGGTTTTTAAAAATTATAATGCGTATAAAAGGTTTTGTGTATATATCGGCACAAATGCCCCTTTTACCCTCAAATAGTATTTTTACTGACATAAATATTACGCGCTACCGTCGAATACGAAGTAAGCGTATGCGACACCGAAGCAGTGGTCATTTTTGCGCGAAGCGCCAAACCGTTCACATCTCCGAAGATAATACGTATCTATATTTAATACTGTATATACTGATCAAGGTAAACGCTTTTATTATCAATAATATTTGATTATTTTGAATGCCTGATCAGTTAAATGACAAGGAGGAAGTCGTCGATGATTAACGTCATACCTTTATAACTGCCGCCGCCAAAGTCAACCGCGATATGTGTTATATTATATGGAATGGAATTTGTAAGTAACATTTTACTTTCTATTCTACGCTAGTATATCAATTTGATTGGCAAGTGGTCCGCGGCGCTGGCACATTTACAACAAGGCTCGCGTGCACGGTCGGCTGTCCGCGAAAATTACTTTGTTATGGTTCGCTCCCCCTTAACTGCGGGTAGTTTATTCAAACAAACAGCGTGTATCGTTTACCTGTCGCTAGCGAACGTCCAGAATAATCGTGAGACCATTTTAAATATCATTATGATAAGTATAATAGAGGTCTATTCGGGCAACCGATTAATCATATTTAAAGACTTTTCTTTCTTTTAAACCAATAGATTACATTAAATAAAAATTTTATAGAGTGGTTTAAAACTCATATTTTGTTTCAGAACTCTTATTATCTTATGCTTTTTAAGAGTGATTTGAGTTACGACGTTGATAGAATCTTGTATAAATAAAATTATAGAGGTCTGTTTATGTGCACGCATCAATCGATAGATTTCAATTGCATTGTTTAGTTTCACATGTGTGAAGTTAAGTCCTTATGAACTAAAAATTACAATACTAATTACAACATTTTATGAGTAATATATGCGTTCAGCGATGTGCATTTTCTTGTCTTAGCGGGATGGGGCAAGCGATGTGGTGCGCATACGCAGAATAATGCAGAAGAAGTCTCTGCTCTCAGCTAGTGTCCTAGCGTTTTCATATTCTAATATGTTGGTAGATCGCGATAGCGGGCTCATGAGCGACGACGTTTTTTATAACGGTCAGTTTTCGTCTTAACCTACGACGGACTCTGAGCGCTGACGAATTATTTGTTTGTGTGTATGTGTGGTTTTTTGGCAGTTCCAATTGAACGATAAACGCTTCTTGAACAATTGTGTGTGCGTGTGTGTGTGTGT
Organism: Antheraea pernyi; assembly: GCA_015888305.1. Taxonomy (NCBI): domain Eukaryota; kingdom Metazoa; phylum Arthropoda; class Insecta; order Lepidoptera; family Saturniidae; genus Antheraea; species Antheraea pernyi. The sequence continues at coordinate 283,982 of MU158921.1, forward strand.
GTGTGACGGTCCAGCGTAAGGAGCTACAACAGCTAAGGTTATACAGCGGACCGTTTTCGCTTTAACCTACGACGGACCCTGAGCGCTAACGAATTATTTCTTTGTGTGTATGTGTGGTTTTTTGGCCGTTCCAATTGAACGATAAACGCTTCTTGAACAATTGTATGTATACGTATGTGTGGATACATTCCATAATACATGGTAGACATCCTCTAATCTGTTCCACTCAATGCAGGAGAGGTGATGAAATTACCTTTTTCATTAAATTGGTAATTTGGAACGGAACATGTATTTTGTATTTTGGAACATGTCTGGAACGGAGTCTCAAAGGTGTAACTATTTCATATCTAGACCGGTCACCGGTATCGATCAAAGGTGAACGAGGAGGATCATGCTGGATCGTTTTATATATATACCAAATACCTTTGATAAGGGATCTTCTGTTAAAGTATTCCCTTCGTAAATCTTAACACCATCTGTAATATAAATATTTGCAATGATTCTAGCGCAATCCGTTCCCGTTGAAAAAGATATATTTACAAATATAAATATGTAGATTTGTTTATCGACTTAAAAAATGGAATCTGTCTCTAGTATATACTTTGTACATTTGTATGTACGCGTTTTTTTTTCACGAAAACCACAACCGTTTTTTATGATACCTTTATCGCGGTAATCTATATGCTTATTGGAAGGTTTTACACTGTATAAAATATTCAGATACCGTTTTTATGTACAAACCTACGGATAGATATAAAAGTTGTTGATCTTTATTAACAAGTTTGTTTCTTTTTCCATTTTTTTTTTTAGTTTACGTAATACATTTGTTTATGTCTTTTTAAATCTTATTTCAGTGTCTAATTTATTTTTATATTATGGTTAGCTTTTGATAGGTTAGCATGGTATGGGCATGAAATGAGGAGAGATGAAAACCATGTAACTAGAAAAGTGTTGAGTATGTTTGTGGACGGATATACGAGTAGAGGAAGACCGAAAAAGGTATGGATGGACTGCGTGAAAAATGATATGTGCGTAAAAGGTGTGAATACTTAGATGACATTTGACAGGAGAGAGTGGAAAAAGAAAACATGTTGTGCCGACCCTACTTAGGTGGGATAAGGGTAATGATGATGATGATTATGGTTAGCTTTTGCTCGCAGCTTCATTCGCGTTAATATAAATCTGATTTATTCTTCGGGAACAGCACTTTTTCCAGATTCTACTTTTCTGTATCCGTGGTAACGTATACGTAAAATTTCATTAGGATTTGTTCAGTAGATAAGCCTTAATAAACAAATAAATACACATTCACATCTATAATATTAGTAAGGATTTACACTTAACAAACATTTGTACTATAATTCGTCTATAAAATTATGCAAGAAGTCATATATTACATAGAAAGAAACACAAGACGGAAAATAGATTATAGAGTCGAGCAGTATTATCGATAAATTCTAGTTAAAACCATAGATAAATCAACATCGCTCAAGTGATTTTTATTCATGAATCATGTTCTTTAACATTAAACGAAAAAAAAAATAGAAGCCATTAATTTTAACTATTAAGAGATTAACAACGTATTTAGAAGATATCGCTTGCGGGATTATGGAGATATTGATTCTTGCTACTTTGTTGAAGCGAAAATAGATTAGAATCGTTTTTTAATCCCTTTGAACCTATAGTTACAAATCGTTACTTGTAGTTAATACGTTACATTTTACTTATAACTCTATATTTAAGCCTATTATTATATCTTTCAGGTGAATACGTCAAAGGTTAACAAAAATTAAAATTTTTAGTTCCATATTTGGCAAATAATTATCTAGTAGATTATTACTGCCTTGTCGAATATTATTACTTTTTTGCGATCATTTCAATATCCTAATAAGATTTGGCTATATCAAGTGGCCTCCTTGTTAGAGCTAATTATCTTGTAGATTATTACTACCTTGTCGAATATTATTAGTTTTTTGCGATCTGTCTGTTTGTTACAGTAAACTTGTTTGTTTAAGTACTACGTTCACGATAAAAACTCAAGGAAATCATAAAACATATCCTCGAGTAGTATTTAGTTTTTGTTCACTCTATCAAAAGTTATTGTAATTTTAGTAACGACGCGACTTAAGTACGAGAGAAAAGTAGATAAGTAAATGGACTTAATATGTTCAGATGATTTTATAAGTCACTGGTCTTTTACATTTGATCCTAACAAAATTTGGCTATAACAAGTGGCCTTCTTGTTAGAACTTTCCATGGAGTTTTTGTGGCAAAACTGAATCCATGGCTTCGTGGTATTATTTCCCATCCGCGTCACATGTGCACCAAACTATATTACATAGAACACTACCAATATTACAAAATATGGAGTGAAATAACACAAGATTATAAACAAAATCCGCTACATGACATTCTAAGTTTCTAGCCAAAAAACTCAATTTTTTAACAGACTTCGAAAAAGGAGGAGGTTACTACGTTCGGTTGCATTTTTATTTATTTATTTTTTATGTATGTTAATCGTATTAGAATAGACGCTACTTTGCATTTCCGCCTGGAATCGATGGAACACTACTACGTCTGACTGCAACATAAAACAAATCAATTAATCAATAACAATATATATCAATTAACAATACATATCAATTAACAATATATATATCAATTAACAATATACATCAATTAACAATATATATCAATTAAAAATATACAATTAACCAATATAAATATTATAATAATAAATTATCAATAAATTAATTAAAGTATGTTGCAGATTGACGTGTAATCACGATAATCGATAACACGTGTTTCGCTCCTTCACGGAGCATCTTCAGATCGATGTTGACTCTTCCCTCAATTGTCTTCTCAACTGTCGTTTTTATATAAAGAAGATATTATTAATTTATTTATAATTGTCATGCACAAAGAATACGCCATTCGCTATGTTTCGTTTTGTTATGATTCAGTTATTCTAATAAATGACAAAAGGTAAAAATGTTCTACAAAACTGCACTCGTAGTAAACATTTAAAGGCGAAACACAAAAGAATCCGGTAGCAAATGTACGATAAAAACTACATAAATATTCACGGGAAGAGAACGATACAGTACATTTCGTCGCGGGAAGTTGAGACTATGTTTTCATGGTTAGTTTGACTCGCAGACCACTCAGAACTAGAAGTGAGTTGTTAGAACATATCAAAACTTCACTCTAAAGCATAATCGTGTAAATGTTCATAAGAGATCACTAATGTGTGTCTAAAAAAATATTACGGTACTAAATTACAGTATTAAAAAATATAGTTCACGATACACTTACAATGATTGTGCAAGATTAATTCAACTTCGTATTTAAGTGGCCATATATTTGTTACCTGTAGTAAAAAGATAAATTTCTCACTCGTTCTAGAATTTTCTACATACATCATGAATAAACTCATAGTAACAGAAAAAGCAGCATGGTGACCCATTATTGCGCGGTAAATTCACACATTGGAACCTTATGCCCCTAATATTGTAAAGAAATGAAAAAGCCCGTCATAGTGATTCGCTTTTGCGGGTCGCGTTTCGGGATCAGCCTGTGCATATCCAGCTTTTCGCAGGCCGGCATGACAGCGGCGACCGGCGATGGACAGTATGTACTCGTTGGTCGCCATTGTTTTTGGATTGCACTATGCTTACCATCAGGCATAGTGCAGTCACTTTGCCGTGCTACTATAAAAAAAATAATATTATCGTTATTATTTTGTCTATGAAAGTAACACAAAAATCGGCTCAGCTATTTCGTAAATACACCCGTAGAGACAACGATGTTGTTTTGTTTTTTAAAACCGACTTTGATAAAGAAGTTAGTAGTTTACTGTGTTTGTTTGTATATAGGTAAATAGGTATGTATTTTTATTATGTATGTATGCATTTTTTATGTATGTTATACGATATCTTATAAGTTTGAAATTAGGGTTGTCACCGACTTCAAATATATTTTTTATTTAATTTGGGTATTTTTTAAATTTTGAATTCGGTTTATTTATTTTGTTTGTATTTTTTTTTAATATTCTAATTGTTAATTATATAACACGAGATATGAGATACAGAAATCTATTACAATTAGGCACTTATCTAGACGTAATGCGTTTTTAGTGACCGATGGACTGTACTAGTATTTTAAACTTAGCCTAAGAAAACAAAGTAAAGAGTGATGCATTCAATTCATTTCAATTCTTAGTTTAAAGAATGTTTCTTATCCATCAGCGAATTTCGAATTAGTAAACAGTATCTTCATTCGAAGCTTAACCTTCGATCTCTTTGTTATACAACCGTCTAGATGTATCATACAGACCCGATTGTAAACATATAAATGGTAACTTTCTTTAGATTCCTGCAAGGTCTCCTCATCGGTTCAGGTGATATATAATGCATCTTTGATATATTCACGACCCAATGATTGAATAATCGGCAAAGATACTCCGTTTCAACTGCTTTTGCTATGAGTTCTTGATATCTCTCGGATATTTTCCATCAGTAATATACGAGAACTGATTCCATGTTGAAAAAAAAAATGTTCAAAAAATGTGCACAGTGAAAAATAAAAACTATACGAACTAATATCGCGACAAAGATTAAAATGACAAGTTCATTGTAATCTTTTTTTTTATTGTAGCATGACAAAGTGACTGCACTTATCTTGAATGTAGTAAAAAAAATTCAACAGGAAAGCATACCGAAGTGTTTTTTATGAAAATAATT
>MU158921.1:288905-314923 GCA_015888305.1 Antheraea pernyi
TTCAAATCGGACCAGTAGTTCCTGAGATTACCCCCTACAACCTCACAACGTCACAAACTCACAAACTTTACCTCTCTATAATATTATTATTATAAATTATAATTATTGCTCCGAGTGCCAATATGATGCCGATATGAAAACTAAACGAATGTTAATAATTTTAATAAACAACTTCTGCAATTTAAATTTTGTCCTTCACACTATAATTAATATGAAACGTTATTGACCCACATTTATTTGCATTGTTTTCAGTTTTCACGTCTGTCGGCAGTCCTATCTCGACTTTTTTTTCGAACTTATTAATTAATTGCAATCAATAGAATTGCAATAAATAATTATAAACGCGTGTGTAGCTGGGGGCATACCTATTATATTATAAACCTAATTTAAAGGAAAATTAAACGCACTAAGCTTGTACTATCTGTGTTCAAATAACAATTATAGCATACTGATGCGTTTAATTGACGATTAATTCTATAGTTTGAAACTTGATAGGCAAAACTAACACCCGAACTCACAGTTTTAATATATTATTATACCATTCTAACGTTCTCACTAGAAAGGTTAAACGGACCGTATACTTATATTATTTAGAAAAAAAAGCACGTTTACCGGTGGGGGATAACTGGCAAAATGTTTTAAAAGCTATTTTAGCATACTTCCCCCCCATAAAAAGGATGAAACCCTACATAAATACATATTAATGCGCCGGTACGTAAGCTGGAATCGTATACATCGGTATGTAGACCAAAAATATGGCCGCCGTCGAAATGTCGACCCTAAAGGGCACCTTTCCCTCCTCCGTCATTGAGGGATATTAAAAAGGGTGCTAATGTTACCGAGCAAAGAAACAGATTTATTATTTCGGATGTGTTATATGTCTCTATATTCTCTTAATTTTATTATTAATTAGCGGGCTCGTCAGACGTTGTCTCGCCTTGATAATGAAAAAAAACCTAGACAAATTACATATATGTATACTTAAAACTTCCTCGTGAATTACTTTATCTACTGGTAAAAACCCCATGAAAATCCGATCAGTAGTTTTTGAGTTTATCGCGAATAGACAGACAGATATGGCAGAGGACTTTATTTTATAATATGCAGTTAATATCTAGTGGTAATTACTGTTTTTTATTTGCTATTATATGTTTGTCTATTTCGAATACTCAGGTTAGAGAGATGATAATGGAATAACTCATTTCAAATTAGACTCAGATGTAATACATTTTTTAATAACAATGTCAAATAATTACTTTGCTATACTTTCCATAATTTTAATGAAACAATTTATTATCATGTCGTTTCTTTTTACATATTATACCATCAAGTGGGTTCACATGAAAATAATTTTGTTATTTTATGAGAACTACATGTTTTATTAATATATTAATTGTATGCTGTCTTTAATTTTTATAAATGTTTCTATAACTGTTTTTTTTTACATTGGTTAGTTAACTCTGTTAAGTAATTTCATTGCTAGTTAATTCCTATAAAATGTATATGTAAATACATATATTATATGTAGTTACATTGGCTAAATCTCGTTAAGAAATACCCTCTCCAAATACTTGACGCTTTCAGAACTCGATGTCGTCTACTGAATGCGGCCGCGCTGTCGCAAACTAATAGACTTCTTTTTTACAAAAAACTGACAACTCCTTTAAAGATTTCGTACTCTAAACTCCTTCTTAACTTCAAGTTCGTTTTCAAGTTAAGTATAAAATTGTTTGTTGCGAGTTTTTACTTCTTACTCATTATATATATCTAGTTATATATTCTAGTTTCTGTGACTAGATCAAGATAAGTGCTCTTTTTTATTTAGATTTCTTAATTTTATACAGTATCTCAATTCACATATATATCTTTACAGTTTATTTATGAATGCTTATTTTATTATATTATCACAACATATTTCATTAAGTTGCAAACTGAGTATACGCGACCTGTTAAAGTTAGTTCTTTATAAGTATACAAATATGTATATGAATGTAATTAATTATGTTCTAAAAATATGACCATATTCATATTTATGACTTTGAATAGCATGTGTTGATGAATAGTTAATGGGTTTTCTCGAAGATAAAGATGTTTGCCGAACCCGTTGGCGGTGTCTTTGTTATTCATAAATGTATAGGTAAAGTCTATATCGAATATAGTTTATTGGATTTTAATCTAAGCATAATTTAGACACAGCTTTCGCCAACGCTTTTACTCGTGTTCGCAGCATGATAATGTTAAACTTTTTATACAGTTTTTTTTCTAATTCTATATGGACTATTGAGTGTCGTTTGACACATTAAACTAGCCTCTGCCCGCGACTTTGTCCACGTGGAATAGTTACTTTAGGCTAACTCTAACTCGCAGTCGAAACTCTCAAGAGGAAAAATTACCCCGATTTCGAAACATTCTTCATTGGTGCTCCGCTCCTATTGGTCTCAGCGTGATGATATAAAGCCTATAATGTTCCTCGAAAATTAGCCATGTAACACTGAAAGAATATTTCAATTCGGACCAGTAGTTCCTGATATTACCCCCTACCACGTCACAAACTCACAAACTTTACCTCTTTATAATATTAGTATGGATTATGATATATATACTAACATATCGCTGTAACTAAAATTCGATTATGTATTCTTTGATAGATGATGCCTAAATATAAATTCTCAGTTACGTTTATTCTCCTTTATATAGTTTGTTTTTTTTTTATCCAATCGCTTGCCTTTCTTTTACCTCGTGCGTAAAATAATCGAGAAAAGATCTAAAACTTAAGCATTCTATGGCTTAAATATCCTTCATCCTCTTTGTAATAATATTTTTAGGTTTAGAGTAAAGGAATTATTACAGTTTTACTTGACATAAGAATCGATACTTTCAAAATTCAAGTAATAATGTGTAAGCCCATAGTAATAATATATTACATGGTCAAGCAATATGCCCTTTGTTCATGAGAGGAGTCGTTTTTTTCTTTCTATTGTACTATGCCAGCCATTACCCGCTCGCAGTGAATTCTTTAATTAATGACTGGCTATTTGTTATTTCGCGGGCGACACAGCTGTTCCACCATCGTTTCGTACGATTGAAACTATAATCCTTGGGATTTAGTATAGGAATGTCAGCTAGTTCTTTCCAATTTTATTATCGATTATTCCATTCGAATCACTACACAAATTGTGATGACTAATTCGTTTTTTTTTATTAGAATTCGTCGTCGATTCTGCGTTTGGTTGAATTAGAAAAAAAATGCACTTTGCTATTTTAGGTGCGATTACTATTTTTATAGAAATTATTATATGCTTCGTCTTTCGATATCTATCTATGTCTCTAACTCATATAAAAGGCGAATTTAAAGGATTTTTACCTTACTTAAAGTCGGAGATGTATTATGACTCTAATGATTGGAATACTTACTGAGATATAGTCTATAAAGAAATCCTTGTAGGCTACTCTGTAATTAGGATTTTTATAGCTACAATAAATATGCTATAATAACGCAGGTTTTCTTTAATACATTCTCGATACTAGCAATAAAGTTCGTAAACCCTTAATTGTTTTAATTTTTGAAGTAAATCTTGTTTACTCGCGACTAGGAGGATTATAGACGACAATGCAACGGAAGTCCGTTGCGGAAATATGGCGTTACGATTCTGTACCATCGGGTTTTTAAATATTTTTAATTTTGTCAATAAATAGTTTATAAACAAATCATTCAAAAACGTTTTTTAAAAATTATAATTTATAAAAAATATTAAATTGGAAATTGAATAATAACAAAAATCATTAAATAGTATTAATTATGTTTATATGGGCGCGCGACCGTGCCGCCATTTGGTCTCAATGTAAGTAAGTAACAAATTAAATCAAAGATTCATTATCTTTAGTGCCATCTATCAGCTAATTCGGAACTTAAATAACACAGGAAATATTATTAGCAACTCTTTGTTATAAAGTAAATAAAATATAGAAAAGTGTAAACAGATTACTATGACAAGTAACGAATTACATTAATTATGATTTAATAGAAGTTTTGGTTATGTTTAATTATCATCGAAGTTTTACTTCGGTCGCGTGTGACGATTACACGCACTCCTTTTATATAGCCCAGATTTCTTTAAAGATAGGCTTATTATTTAGAAGGCATTATCAAAATGATAACCGATTCTTTATCTTTCTGCTATACTTTGTAATAAATACTGTATAATTCTTCTAAGCTCGCATAAAATATTAATTATCTAATATTCCTTGGGATAATCTCCAGTACAAAGATTATAAGACGTCTATGAAAACGGCTCATTTTTCACGAGTACTACACCGAAAAAAATTGGTTAATGGCCTCAGTCACGCAACATGTGTTCGTCGGTAATAAATAACAATGATACATCCATAACGGGGGCGTTTAAAAATAATCTACCGGGATGATGAGGGCCCTAAGAGTAATTTGTGGCCCTTTATCATACAATTTTGTGTACACGGAGAAACGATTCTCGACTCACTTACTCTACAATATATAATAACCTTATTCTTTAAATACTAATTCTGTAAAATCAGTGGTATAGATTTTTTTTTTATAGTAGCACGACAAAATGACTGCACTGTGCCTGATCGTAAGCACAGTACAATCCAAAAACAATGGCGACCACCGAGTGACACACTATCCATCGCCGGTCGCCACTGTCATGCCGGCCTGCGAAAAGCTGGATGTGCACATGGTGATCCCGAAACGCGACTCGCAAAAGCGAATCACTATGAGGGCCGTTTTCGCCATATACATGGTGGTTGCAACCCAGTCAGGTTGTAAATAGTTTTCTGCAAATGAACGACTCCTTATAGTCGCTTACGTTGCTATGAAGACAGTTACATATGTTATGAAACATCTTCATATTTACCATCAAATGAGATTGTGGGGGTCAAACACTAAATACTCAATTACCTAAATAATTCGAACATATAAAAATATACAGTTAAAGTTTTCTTGTGGCCTACATAAATAAAGGTATTTACTTATATTACAAACAAAAAAACATGTCAGTATTAAATTTTGTTTTAATCTCGTAGCGTGTGTCGCTCAGTTTAACATGGTAAACCAGTCCCCTTTATCAGTAATCTACGCTTCGCCTGCGGCATCTCCCGTCCCGTTGTTAAACACTGTCATTCGACTCAACACCTTTGCGCGGATTTTTATTGCGTTTGGCAACATTTATCCTTAGAAGTATGTTCCTTTGGATGTGGTATCTATTTAGACCTGTATAATTGCGAAATATACGATATATATGATAATATATTTAATCATTCACGCGAGATTGTATCGATGACACCAGTTAACTTTTGAAATTAGTGCAAATATACTATATAATATTTTTTAATACTTGTTTATGACACTCGGAATTTATTGAAGAGAATGAAAATTTTAATATGTAGGCAATGGACGCGGTTCTGTTGACCTTGTCGAATAAGTATTCTGTATCAACGAATATTCGTCGAAGCCTGTCGTTGGCGGAACCTGAAATGATAACTTGTTACGCTTCAGGCAATACAATGTCTCATTGTTTTTATTAATTGTCAATGTTTATTATTATCAAAATTAATTACACATATCTATACTAATATTACAAATTTCAAGAGATTGTTTTGGTTGAACGCACTAAATTGTGCAACGGTCAATCAGATTTGAATAATTCTTTTTAAATGCTATAGAGTATTTATTGAGTAAGATTACAAGATATTTTACACCAAGTTATGTCGCTTAGAAATGGAGTAATAATTACTCTAAAAATGTAGGTCAGAAAGTACTCTTAAGTGAATACGAAATATTAGGTGTGGGGGGGGTATCAACGATCGAGAACGGAAGAATTTAAACGCGAGTGCAACAGCAATACGAAATATTAGGTGTGGGGGGGTATCAACGATCGAGAACGGAAGAATTTAAACGCGAATGCAACAGCAGAGTACCATTAGAATCTATACATTGTTAGGGGTGGTCTGTTATTTACGTGAGGCTTTTTCGAGTAATTTTTGACCCCTTGATGAGATTTGTCGCGACCCCTCTTCCTTAATCTCACGCGAGATCTTTCCAAATTTCGTATTTTGAGTATAAATGCATGTATAAAATCTATTAAAAAATGAAAATTTGTTTATTTTTTGAAGTTCTACTTCTTCTGGTGCGTTAGGGAAAAATAATTATCTAATATTCCTTGGGATAATCTCCAGTACAAAGATTATAAGACGTCTATGAAAACGGCTCATTTTTCACGAGTACTACACCGAAAAAAATTGGTTAATGGCCTCAGTCACGCAACATGTGTTCGTCGGTAATAAATAACAATGATACATCCATAACGGGGGCGTTTAAAAATAATCTACCGGGATGATGAGGGCCCTAAGAGTAATTTGTGGCCCTTTATCATACAATTTTGTGTACACGGAGAAACGATTCTCGGCTCACTTACTCTACAATATATAATAACCTTATTCTTTAAATACTAATTCTGTAAAATCAGTGGTATAGATTTTTTTTTATAGTAGCACGACAAAATGACTGCACTGTGCCTGATGGTAAGCACAGTGCAATCCAAAAACAATGGCGACCACCGAGTGACACACTGTCCATCGCCGGTCGCCGCTGTCATGCCGGCCTGCGAAAAGCTGGATGTGCACATGGTGATCCCGAAACGCGACTCGCAAAAGCGAATCACTATGAGGGCCGTTTTCGCCATATACATGGTGGTTGCAACCCAGTCAGGTTGTAAATAGTTTTCTGCAAATGAACGACTCCTTATAGTCGCTTACGTTGCTATGAAGACAGTTACATATGTTATGAAACATCTTCATATTTACCATCAAATGAGATTGTGGGGGTCAAACACTAAATACTCAATTACCTAAATAATTCGAACATATAAAAATATACAGTTAAAGTTTTCTTGTGGCCTACATAAATAAAGGTATTTACTTATATTACAAACAAAAAAACATGTCAGTATTAAATTTTGTTTTAATCTCGTAGCGTGTGTCGCTCAGTTTAACATGGTAAACCAGTCCCCTTTATCAGTAATCTACGCTTCGCCTGCGGCATCTCCCGTCCCGTTGTTAAACACTGTCATTCGACTCAACACCTTTGCGCGGATTTTTATTGCGTTTGGCAACATTTATCCTTAGAAGTATGTTCCTTTGGATGTGGTATCTATTTAGACCTGTATAATTGCGAAATATACGATATATATGATAATATATTTAATCATTCACGCGAGATTGTATCGATGACACCAGTTAACTTTTGAAATTAGTGCAAATATACTATATAATATTTTTTAATACTTGTTTATGACACTCGGAATTTATTGAAGAGAATGAAAATTTTAATATGTAGGCAATGGACGCGGTTCTGTTGACCTTGTCGAATAAGTATTCTGTATCAACGAATATTCGTCGAAGCCTGTCGTTGGCGGAACCTGAAATGATAACTTGTTACGCTTCAGGCAATACAATGTCTCATTGTTTTTATTAATTGTCAATGTTTATTATTATCAAAATTAATTACACATATCTATACTAATATTACAAATTTCAAGAGATTGTTTTGGTTGAACGCACTAAATTGTGCAACGGTCAATCAGATTTGAATAATTCTTTTTAAATGCTATAGAGTATTTATTGAGTAAGATTACAAGATATTTTACACCAAGTTATGTCGCTTAGAAATGGAGTAATAATTACTCTAAAAATGTAGGTCAGAAAGTACTCTTAAGTGAATACGAAATATTAGGTGTGGGGGGGGTATCAACGATCGAGAACGGAAGAATTTAAACGCGAGTGCAACAGCAGAGTACCATTAGATTCTATACATTGTTAGGGGTGGTCTGTTATTTACGTGAGGCTTTTTCGAGTAATTTTTGACCCCTTGATGAGATTTGTCGCGACCCCTCTTCCTTAATCTCACGCGAGATCTTTCCAAATTTCGTATTTTGAGTATAAATGCATGTATAAAATCTATTAAAAAATGAAAATTTGTTTATTTTTTGAAGTTCTACTTCTTCTGGTGCGTTAGGGAAAAATGATGAGAGTAAATTTTTACGATGCGCACGCACACCGTCCCGAAAAACCGACACCCTGAAGTTAGCTATAGTCAACATTTTGTTCCTTTGTATTTGTTGTTTGTATTAAAACTTTCAATGTATTAAATACGTTTTTTCTATTGTTAGTGTCGTTTTTTCTACAAACGTAGAATAAGGCGAAAGATAAAATTTTTGAAAAGATTTTTATCTTGTTACGCCAAAGAAGTATAACTTCTAACGCGTGTACATAAGTACACACACATTTTTTTTTAATTTTTACTTCAATTTTTTTAACTATTATTATTAAATTACATTTCGAAATATCAAAAGTAAATCACTTTACATCTATTCATGAATTTCAATATATAGAAGAATTGTGTCAAATTTCGATATATTTTAGTCTAGTAACATGTTTTAATTTTAAAATTAATCGGATTTTCTCACACTATTTTTTTTACCGGAAAAAAGTGATGTTTCCCGAAACATCCCCCCCCCCTCTCAGACACGTGAGATTTAGTGGGATTCGGCTTTACCGCATTCCCAATCCCTAACCCCTGACGTATGAATGGACGCACCCTTAAAGATATGTCACATACCGCATCCACCTGCTTCGGGGTTAAAATAATCACAGTCGTTGCTCGACCTCGAGAGGGTGTGTGCGCAATTTAAATGATAAGATCACATGCCGCGAGCCTCTTCCATCTCGGTCGGAGTACACACCGCGAGACACTCTTCTTAAATTATTCAAATTATAAAGACATAACATATGTTATGAAACATCTTCATATTTTCCATCAAATAAGATTGTGGGGGTCAAACACTAAATACTCAATTACCTAAATAATTCGAACATATAAAAATATACAGTTAAAGTTTTCTTGTGGCCTACATAAATAAAGGTATTTACTTATATTACAAACAAAAAAACATGTCAGTATTAAATTTTGTTTTAATCTCGTAGCGTGTGTCGCTCAGTTTAACATGGTAAACCAGTCCCCTTTATCAGTAATCTACGCTTCGCCTGCGGCATCTCCCGTCCCGTTGTTAAACACTGTCATTCGACTCAACACCTTTGCGCGGATTTTTATTGCGTTTGGCAACATTTATCCTTAGAGGTATGTTCCTTTGGATGTGGTATCTATTTAGACCTGTATAATTGCGAAATATACGATATATATGATAATATATTTAATCATTCACGCGAGATTGTATCGATGACACCAGTTAACTTTTGAAATTAGTGCAAATATACTATATAATATTTTTTAATACTTGTTTATGACACTCGGAATTTATTGAAGAGAATGAAAATTTTAATATGTAGGCAATGGACGCGGTTCTGTTGAGCTTGTCGAATAAGTATTCTGTATCAACGAATATTCGTCGAAGCCTGTCGTTGTCGGAACCTGAAATGATAACTTGTTACGCTTCAGGCAATACAATGTCTCATTGTTTTTATTAATTGTCAATGTTTATTATTATCAAAATTAATTACACATATCTATACTAATATTACAAATTTCAAGAGATTGTTTTGGTTGAACGCACGAACGAACGGTTAATCAGATTTGAATAATTCTTTTTAAATGCTATAGAGTATTTATTGAGTAAGGTTACAAGATATTTTACACCAAGTTATGTGGCTTAGAAATGGAGTAATAATTACTGTAAAAATGTAGGTCAGAAAGTACTCTTAAGTGAATACGAAATATTAGGTGTGGGGGGGTATCAACGATCGAGAACGGAAGAATTTAAACGCGAATGCAACAGCAGAGTACCATTAGAATCTATACATTGTTAGGGGTGGTCTGTTATTTACGTGAGGCGTTTTCGAGTAATTTTTGACCCCTTGATGAGATTTGTCGCGACCCCTCTTCCTTAATCTCACGCGAGATCTTTCCAAATTTCGTATTTTGAGTATAAATGCATGTATAAAATCTATTAAAAAATGAAAATTTGTTTATTTTTTGAAGTTCTACTTCTTCTGGTGCGTTAGGGAAAAATGATGAGAGTAAATTTTTACGATGCGCGCGCACACCGTCCCGAAAAACCGACACCCTGAAGTTAGCTATAGTCAACATTTTGTTCCTTTGTATTTGTTGTTTGTATTAAAACTTTCAATGTATTAAATACGTTTTTTCTATTGTTAGTGTCGTTTTTTCTACAAACGTAGAATAAGGCGAAAGATAAAATTTTTGAAAAGATTTTTATCTTGTTACGCCAAAGAAGTATAACTTCTAACGCGTGTACATAAGTACACACACATTTTTTTTTAATTTTTACTTCAATTTTTTTAACTATTATTATTAAATTACATTTCGAAATATCAAAAGTAAATCACTTTACATCTATTCATGAATTTCAATATATAGAAGAATTGTGTCAAATTTCGATATATTTTAGTCTAGTAACATGTTTTAATTTTAAAATTAATCGGATTTTCTCACACTATTTTTTTTACCGGAAAAAAGTGATGTTTCCCGAAACATCCCCCCCCCCTCTCAGACACGTGAGATTTAGTGGGATTCGGCTTTACCGCATTCCCAATCCCTAACCCCTGACGTATGAATGGACGCACCCTTAAAGATATGTCACATACCGCATCCACCTGCTTCGGGGTTAAAATAATCACAGTCGTTGCTCGACCTCGAGAGGGTGTGTGCGCAATTTAAATGATAAGATCACATGCCGCGAGCCTCTTCCATCTCGGTCGGAGTACACACCGCGAGACACTCTTCTTAAATTATTCAAATAAATCCCGCAACGATATCTGTGAGATTGTAAACTTTCTTGTACAAATATGTTTGTATTCTGTACATATGTTTGACCGAGAATAAAGACAATGGTTTCGTAGATTAGCATTGTTAATACTTTAAATACACAAGCGATATTTGGGAAGAAAATTCTTCAGGAGGAATATAAAAATGCTGAAAAGGCTGATTGCCGTCGACTAATTGTTAATTCTAGTATGTTGAAACAGCAATACCTCTTTTTTGTGGAAATCCTACTTTACATATCCATGTTCCGTCAGACAGCATGTAGCTATTATTAGTTTCAGCATGAATGGGTTGGCTCGTCCGGGATAGTACCACCCCGTCACAAAACACCGACGTGAAGTAACAGTGCCTGCATTGTTGCGTTTCGTTCGGTCAGTGAGAGCGCCGGAGGCCCACCTCCTTCCCCCCTTTCCCTTTCCCATTTCTCCTTTCCCTCCCCCATCTCCCATACACAGGCTGGCAACGCATTTGCTACTCTCCTGGTGTTGCTAGTGTCTACGGACGGTGGTGATCACTTAACATCAGGTGACCCATCTGTTCGTTTGCCTACTTTTGACATAAAAAAAAAAACAGTAGAAAATGATTTATGCAACATCGGCTAAAACTACATGGTATTTCTTCGTCATCCTTCGGCCATGGTGCTGGAACAGCTTTTAACGATTCTTTCGCTCAACTTAACACATACGTTCCCTTCGTAAGGGCCTCTTTCTGTGATTTAAATCTATAAGAGATCAACTTGGAGCGACCGGGCAGGGGTGCATTCGGATTGTTAGTGTCGTTTTTTCTACAAACGTAGAATAAGGCGAAAGATAAAATTTTTGAAAAGATTTTTATCTTGTTACGCCAAAGAAGTATAACTTCTAACGCGTGTACATAAGTACACACACATTTTTTTTTAATTTTTACTTCAATTTTTTTAACTATTATTATTAAATTACATTTCGAAATATCAAAAGTAAATCACTTTACATCTATTCATGAATTTCAATATATAGAAGAATTGTGTCAAATTTCGATATATTTTAGTCTAGTAACATGTTTTAATTTTAAAATTAATCGGATTTTCTCACACTATTTTTTTTACCGGAAAAAAGTGATGTTTCCCGAAACATCCCCCCCCCCTCTCAGACACGTGAGATTTAGTGGGATTCGGCTTTACCGCATTCCCAATCCCTAACCCCTGACGTATGAATGGACGCACCCTTAAAGATATGTCACATACCGCATCCACCTGCTTCGGGGTTAAAATAATCACAGTCGTTGCTCGACCTCGAGAGGGTGTGTGCGCAATTTAAATGATAAGATCACATGCCGCGAGCCTCTTCCATCTCGGTCGGAGTACACACCGCGAGACACTCTTCTTAAATTATTCAAATAAATCCCGCAACGATATCTGTGAGATTGTAAACTTTCTTGTACAAATATGTTTGTATTCTGTACATATGTTTGACCGAGAATAAAGACAATGGTTTCGTAGATTAGCATTGTTAATACTTTAAATACACAAGCGATATTTGGGAAGAAAATTCGTCAGGAGGAATCTAAAAATGCTGAAAAGGCTGATTGCCGTGGACTAATTGTTAATTCTAGTATGTTGAAACAGCAATACTTATTTTTTATGGAAATCCTACTTTACATACCCATGTTCCGTCAGACAGCAGAAAACGATTTATGCGACATCGGCTAAAACTACATGGTATTTCTTCGTCATCCTTCGGCCATGGTGCTGGAACAGCTTTTAACGATTCTTTCGCTCAACCTAACACATACGTTCCCTTCATAAGGGCCTCTTTCTGTGATTTAAATCTATAAGAGATCAACTTGGAGCGACCGGGCAGGGGTGCATTCGGTTAAAAGAGTCGTAAAAAATAAGTCAAAAATTTAATAATATATCTATGCTCTGTGTAAAAATAGGGCTTTAAATTTATCATAATTATGTGAATTAACTTAAGTAACATTAGATTTAAAGTTCAATGAATTAGTTACGAACTTATTTATAACTTGCCTCACGTTTATTCTTGTTTGAGGTACATTCTAATGTAAATTATATCGTAAACTAATTTGTATTTTGTTACGATGATTTACTAAACTATTATAAAGGTTCTATTAGGGTTAAAAAGTATGGGATATTATTAGAGGTGTTAATTATGCGAACAACTAATAACGTTATGTATAATTTCTACAAAATGGATAACCGTTTACTCAATACATTATATTTAATCATTCACGCGAGATTGTATCGATGACACCAGTTAACTTTTGAAATTAGTGTATATGTAGTATTTTTTTTATTGCTTGTTTATGACACTCGGAATTTATTGAAGAGAATGAAAATTTTAATATGTAGGCAATGGACGCGGTTCTGTTGAGCTTGTCGAATAAGTATTCTGTATCAACGAATATTCGTCGAAGCCTGTCGTTGTCGGAACCTGAAATGATAACTTGTTACGCTTCAGGCAATACAATGTCTCATTGTTTTTATTAATTGTCAAATGGCAATCACGGAGACAAACTATCCATCGCTGGTCGCCGCTGTCATGCCGGCCTGCGTAAGTGTTTCTTCACGTCACGCATCCTGTACGCGAACTCGTTGATGCAAATAAACAACGAATGAGTCATCAATCGCGGGAACTATTAACAATGGGTCTCAAAAACGACCGGTCTCGTACTTTGTCGAGTGGTTTGAGTAATGACGTCAGCCATCTAGAGTTTCCCACCCTTGTTTATTGAAAGTTATATAAGACGCACCGCGTTGCTTCCGATTGTAGTTTTATTTTAAATGTCAGAGTTATGTAATTACTCAAAAGAAACAAAAAAAGGATATGTAAAGGATATCTATATATATAAGGATATGTGATTGATACAGCAGTATAAGTGACTGTAGTGTAATTGTGTGTTTATTTGATTTCTGTCTGTACAACTGAATTTTCAATAGTCCGTTCTTAGTTGTAACCTATACAAGGAAGTTAATTGTGTGCTGTCACAAGGGAGGACAGGTGGTGTAAAAGGTGGTGTGAATGCAAGTAAGGGGTAGTTGGTGGTGTGAATACAAGTGAAGGGTGGTTGGTGGCGTGAATGCATGTAAGGGGTAGTTGGTGGTGTGAATGCAAGTAAGGGATAGTTGGTGGTGTGAATGCAAGTAATGGGTGGTTGAGCAAAAGCTACGTACCTTATGAATGTAACGAACATTTCAAAATGAACTAAGTCAAATTTTAATCGTTCATATAACATCTATAATTTTTTAAAGATTTCCAGTTTTTATACATCGAGAAAAAACATCAAATTTTACCATCGTTAAGGTTTTTAGTTTTTACAAAATTTGAAGATCTTGAAAAATAATGTAAAATATTCCTAATATTTGGAATAATTGGATTTAGCTCATTTTTAAATGTAACGACTCAAATAATTAAAAGCTATAAGACAATTTTTCAAACAATCGTCAACTTTTAAAAATGATTATAAACAGTAATTAGTTTTACTGTATCCATATATTATAAACATATACTTCCAAAATACAAACTATTTGAAACGACAGATCTCCAACATGAAAAGCCGTGTTCGAATCAAGTAGGTAGCTAGCAATAACATATATATAGATATTTTTTTGTAAATCCCCGCTTTTGTTACATAAGCCATCTGTCTCGCAGGCAGCTGTCCTTAAGGATTCGCCACAATAGGCAGCCTCTGTACATTAAACAGTCTACATAATAATAGTGTACGAGACGGATCTTCAATAGCAAAAACTTCTGTAGCACCATTGAAATCTTATGTAAAGAAAAAAATTAAAGCACAATCGAACGTGGTTTTATCTCAGAAATTTAAAATAAAACTCTGGGCAAATCGTTCTTTGGTTTTAGCAGTGAAACTAAAGAATAATGTTTTTATACATTGTTAGGGGTGGTCTGTTATTTACGTGAGGCGTTTTCGAGTAATTTTTGACCCCTTGATGAGATTTGTCGCGACCCCTCTTCCTTAATCTCACGCGAGATCTTTCCAAATTTCGTATTTTGAGTATAAATGCATGTATAAAATCTATTAAAAAATGAAAATTTGTTTATTTTTTGAAGTTCTACTTCTTCTGGTGCGTTAGGGAAAAATGATGAGAGTAAATTTTTACGATGCGCACGCACACCGTCCCGAAAAACCGACACCCTGAAGTTAGCTATAGTCAACATTTTGTTCCTTTGTATTTGTTCTTTGTATTAAAACTTTCAATGTATTAAATACGTTTTTTCTATTGTTAGTGTCGTTTTTTCTACAAACGTAGAATAAGGCGAAAGATAAAATTTTTGAAAAGATTTTTATCTTGTTACGCCAAAGAAGTATAACTTCTAACGCGTGTACATAAGTACACACACATTTTTTTTTAATTTTTACTTCAATTTTTTTAACTATTATTATTAAATTACATTTCGAAATATCAAAAGTAAATCACTTTACATCTATTCATGAATTTCAATATATAGAAGAATTGTGTCAAATTTCGATATATTTTAGTCTAGTAACATGTTTTAATTTTAAAATTAATCGGATTTTCTCACACTATTTTTTTTACCGGAAAAAAGTGATGTTTCCCGAAACATCCCCCCCCCCTCTCAGACACGTGAGATTTAGTGGGATTCGGCTTTACCGCATTCCCAATCCCTAACCCCTGACGTATGAATGGACGCACCCTTAAAGATATGTCACATACCGCATCCACCTGCTTCGGGGTTAAAATAATCACAGTCGTTGCTCGACCTCGAGAGGGTGTGTGCGCAATTTAAATGATAAGATCACATGCCGCGAGCCTCTTCCATCTCGGTCGGAGTACACACCGCGAGACACTCTTCTTAAATTATTCAAATAAATCCCGCAACGATATCTGTGAGATTGTAAACTTTCTTGTACAAATATGTTTGTATTCTGTACATATGTTTGACCGAGAATAAAGACAATGGTTTCGTAGATTAGCATTGTTAATACTTTAAATACACAAGCGATATTTGGGAAGAAAATTCGTCAGGAGGAATCTAAAAATGCTGAAAAGGCTGATTGCCGTGGACTAATTGTTAATTCTAGTATGTTGAAACAGCAATACTTATTTTTTATGGAAATCCTACTTTACATACCCATGTTCCGTCAGACAGCAGAAAATGATTTATGCAACATCGGCTAAAACTACATGGTATTTCTTCGTCATCCTTCGGCCATGGTGCTGGAACAGCTTTTAACGATTCTTTCGCTCAACTTAACACATACGTTCCCTTCGTAAGGGCCTCTTTCTGTGATTTAAATCTATAAGAGATCAACTTGGAGCGACCGGGCAGGGGTGCATTCGATTACAAGAGTCGTACAAAATAAGTCAAAAATTTAATAATATATATATCTATGCTCTGTGTAAAAATAGGGTTTTAAATTTATTATATGTGAATTAACTTAAGTAACATTAGATTTAAAGTTCAATGAATTAGTTACGAACTTATTTATAACTTGCTTCACGTTTATTCTTGTTTGAGGTACATTCTAATTTAAATTATATCGTAAACTAATTTGTATTTTGTTATGACGATTTACTAAATTATTATAGAGGTTCTATTAGGGTTGAAAAGTATGAAATATTATTAGAGGTGTTAATTATGCGAACAACTAATAACGTTATGTATAATTTCTACAAAATGGATAACCGTTTACTCAATACATCAATATATTGCTGTTGATTATCCGTTTTTCGTTATTTTTATTGTTAATCACAATGATCTACACTGGTCTTGACAATGATCTTATAGCAACATACGAATAAAAAAAGCGTTTTGTGGCAACGCATCAATGTGAATGTTTAAAGCCATTTAAAGTTGCTCACATTCAAATTTACGATACGACGAATTGCAATACAATATAAAACAGCAAAATAACTGATAGCAGTTATTTTCATAATTGCTATATATAGCCGTTATTGCAACCTACAGAGATGACGTCACAAATGACAATAGTTCATCAGTGTGTAACTAAGCCCTAAGACGTGCTAATTTAATCATCCCAAGTTACGTCACAGTAGCACATGTTGAAATTTGATTGGACATCGTGATCAGTCCCCATAAGCGGATTATCAACGGTCGAATACACAATCGCCACATCTCGACCGCCGTGACACGTATGCGCAATTATTGGGCCGAGTTACATATAATATCCAGAGGGAGTTGTTAATTAGATCGACCTGGTATTAGTTTAAGGTTCGATTCCTGTCCTTACACCTTATCTCTGCCGCTCTAATTTGAAAGATATCTATACTAATATTGTACAGCGGAAGAGTTTGTTTGCTTGAACGGGATAATCTCAGGAACTACTGATCCTATTTGAAATTCCTATTTTTTTTAATTGTAGCACGGCAAAATGACTGCACTGTGCCTGATGGTAAGCACAGTACAATACAAAAACAATGGCGACCACCGAGTGACACACTGTCCATCGCCGGTCGCCGCTGTCACGCCGGCCTGCGAAAGGCTGGATATGCACAGGCTGATCCCGAAACGCGACCCGCAGAAGCGAATCACTATGACGAGCTTTTTCGCCATATACATGGTGGTTGCGACCCAGACAGGCTGTAACACCCTACCACCCCGCTTTCGCCATTGCCTCGTTCGTTATTCAGCAAGGTGCATGCACCACGTGCGGGTGAGGTTGGCTTGGGACGCGCAGTTGAGGTTGGCTTGAGTGTCTCAAGTCTTAGATGTAATTCGACACCCCTTACACCCCATTATACCCCATATCTGACCTATCAATTTAGAATAGTAGCTTTTTTTCGATAAAAGATAATATTATGTCCTTTTATGTATCCCTGACAACGTGTTTGCAAAGTTTCATAATCTATCCGATTTTTGAAAGAGTACAGAATCGATAGATATAGATCGATACATAAATCTGACATTAACAAATGGAATGACTGAAAAAGCCAACGTATTACAACGATGCGTAACAATAGAAGAAAAGAAAAAATAATCCAATTATGTATGTAGAAAACAATTTGTAGAAAACAATTATTCGACACCCCTTACACCCCAAATTCTGTTAGATTATATTCCTGAATCTTTAATTGTATAAAATGAACTAGTGTTAGTCAGTAATTATAATAAAACGTAACCTAAGGTGATGACCCTATTAATAAGCTACGATATGTCGGCGCTCGGGACAACATCGCGGTAGTACGTCACTCACTCGTTACGAGTAACCGATCGGAGTAAGCCTAAAGTAGCCGTGCGATACAGTGACACAAAATCTTACATCACTGCGACAATATTACACATATCACGCATACACGCTTACACATGCAGGTGGAAGGGTTTTATTTTTCCCCTTATCAAACTGAAATAGTGTAGAATATTATCCGACACGAAATATATATAAGGGTTGTTGAGGTATGTATGCTTGGTACACATATATGTTTCAACAACTCATATATGTATGAATAGTTAGCTTAGCTTAGGTTAGCTCTCCCTCCCCCCAACACAGGCTGGCAACGCAGTTGCGACCACCTGTTGTTACAAGTGTCTATGGACGGTGGTGATCACTCTTACATCAGGTGAACCACCTGTTCGTGTGCCTCCTATGATATAATAAAAAAAAAACACGAAATTGTCAATTATACAAAGGTCAGTAATTTACGGAGATAGAATATGCCTCGCCTAGGTTTAATAATCGTTTAATGCCATGGTTTCTGAGATACTCAGTTAAATTACCAATAGTTATTGACTCAACAAAGTTATCCATAAGATAAATTGTCAAATGGGCCGTTGAGTTTTACTGACATTCATCATATGACTGTGTGTTCAGAAACGAAATTTGATAAGCTATCGAACCGATACCGCTATTGAATAGATAAACTACAATTACAGCACCTGAGAAACCGGGCATAAATCATGTTAAAGTAAGTTATTGCTTCGGCTAAAATATTAATATAATAGTATTGTGTGTTGGTAGAGAAAAAACATACAGTGAAGTTCCAGCGGTAATCTCATCGAAGTAATGAATGTCCTTGACTGAGGCAAACACATTTGTACACGGAAAGAATCTAAAATGGCGAATGCGCGTGTCCGCGTTCGCACGAACACCCGCCTATTTGTAACTTACTGCGTTTAATTAAACCTTCGAAGATCATGACTATGAATGGCGAGTTAAATTAAATCAACTTTAACTTTAACGTATTAGGGTTGTCAAGCACTAAACTAGTTTCGTCATAAATCTATTATATTGTTACTTATCTCACTCTAGCATAATCATTCTTAGAAATATATTGTATCTATCTATATATTAATACGTGAAGCGAAAACTTTTTCTTAGTTGTTTATGACACGATATAATGTTATCATTGAAATAATTTTGGAAATAGTTTTTTTTTCGATACCATCGTCGAGTCATAGCCTTTATTTATATGTCTAGTTCGGCATACTTCAAGCAACTTACGACTACAATTAACAATATTTTAAAAAAAGGTTGAGAACCGCTGCACTAGACGTCCACTAGTATCAAGTTAAAATATATCCATTAAACAGACAAACAAGCCGGATGCTTTCAGCGAGAAAAAATAACTTCACCAAGTGTTAGGGGTACATTCTTTACGGCCATTTAATATCGACACAGTTAACTTTGATTTATTCTCTTTAATATAACGTAGAGGGGAGAGGGAAAGTGAATATTTAGTGTAATATGGAATAAAGCGTATTTTATATGAGAAGAAAATTATTACTAAATATTATATTATTTTAATATGGTGTGAATACTGAGATGACATCTGTTAGGGGAGAACGGAAAAGGAAAATATGTTTTGCATACCCTACTTAGGTGGGATACGCGTAAGAAGAGGAAGAGAGCAACCAACCAACGCCATTTATTATATATTATGTTTTTATTTATTATATTTATTATCCATAATATATATTATGGATCTTTTTTTAATATATCTCACCAATAGGTGACGGAAGGGTGCAATTACCTATTGTTACAATATAAATCCATACATTGTTATTTATCTCTCCATAATCTACAATTTCTTATCTATTATAGCTTATTAATGTACTCGTATACCAATAATAAAAGGGTAAAGAGATTAAATCTGTACATTAAAATATATTTATGAAGAAATATTCTAGGGGGCTTCAGAATCAATGATAGAACACATTTTCATGATTTTTTATGAGTTTCTCTGTCTGTTTTGTCGCATCACGAAAATACTATTATAATATACACATAGCCATATAGTTTCAAACTAATCCTAGCTTGAATTATGATAATTAAACTCTTTATGTATACATTAATATATAGGAAGATGTTTAATGCTTAACCATTTTTGTAGGTGGTAGAGCCACGCTGAAGCTATTACTGGTTTCAGCATGAATGGGTCGGCTCGTTCGCGGTAGTACCACCCTCTCATAGAAAACCGACGTCAAGTAACAGTGCTTGCATTGTTGCTTTTCGTTCGGTCAATGAGAGTGCCGGAGACCCACCTCCCCTCCCCTTCCACTTTCCCCTTCCTCTTCCCTTCCTCTCCCTCCCCCCAACACAGGCTGGCAACGCAGTTGCGACCACCTGTTGTTACAAGTGTCTATGGACGGTGGTGATCACTCTTACATCAGGTGAACCACCTGTTCGTGTGCCTCCTATGATATAATAAAAAAAAAACACGAAATTGTCAATTATACAAAGGTCAGTAATTTACGGAGATAGAATATGCCTCGCCTAGGTTTAATAATCGTTTAATGCCATGGTTTCTGAGATACTCAGTTAAATTACCAATAGTTATTGACTCAACAAAGTTATCCATAAGATAAATTGTCAAATGGGCCGTTGAGTTTTACTGACATTCATCATATGACTGTGTGTTCAGAAACGAAATTTGATAAGCTATCGAACCGATACCGCTATTGAATAGATAAACTACAATTACAGCACCTGAGAAACCGGGCATAAATCATGTTAAAGTAAGTTATTGCTTCGGCTAAAATATTAATATAATAGTATTGTGTGTTGGTAGAGAAAAAACATACAGTGAAGTTCCAGCGGTAATCTCATCGAAGTAATGAATGTCCTTGACTGAGGCAAACACATTTGTACACGGAAAGAATCTAAAATGGCGAATGCGCGTGTCCGCGTTCGCACGAACACCCGCCTATTTGTAACTTACTGCGTTTAATTAAACGAAACTCACGAACTCGAAACCGGTTAGTGCTTAATCGATGGTGCACGTGAAAATTGAAAACCTGTGTCCAGCACGAGCAACGGTCCCGATACACCATCGGACTCCTGGGCTAATTAAAAACACTCTTCGACTATACAGGCCGTTCATTGGGATAAGATCTTCTTTGTCGTCTAGTATTCGATTTTGAACCTTAAGGATGTGTTTAGACGGTTTTTATTCTATCGGAACTATCTGATTTAAAACTATACGCGTGTATTAATGTAGTAGACGCAAAACTTAGCGGTATCTTAGAGACATCATCTACATGGAAATGATGGATCGTTTCTGATCGCTTTAATACCCTTAGTGTGTGTGTTCATACATCTTCTTTTTTTTTCTTAGCTAAATAAAAACATTTTGGTTAATAAACGCTTTCCTGAATTGTATTAGTGGATGTTAGCGGTGAATATATTATGTCGGTTTTGATTGAAATACTAGCTTCCTACCCCGAAGAAAATCATACCAACTCCGTTTGCGGTATGATCATGTAATGAAAACATAAAGTCGAGCCGGTCATAAGGACGGCCGAGAGAAGTGAAGAAACAAAACGATGAAATAACTGCGATCTCTTGTGTTTTTTTTAAATTAATTATAGTGTGAATGACAATATTTAAATGTAATAGGAGAACGGAAAAGGAAAATATGTTTTGCATACCCTACTTAGGTGGGATACGCGTAAGAAGAGGAAGAGAGCAACCAACCAACGCCATTTATTATATATTATGTTTTTATTTATTATATTTATTATCCATAATATATATTATGGATCTTTTTTTAATATATCTCACCAATAGGTGACGGAAGGGTGCAATTACCTATTGTTACAATATAAATCCATACATTGTTATTTATCTCTCCATAATCTACAATTTCTTATCTATTATAGCTTATTAATGTACTCGTATACCAATAATAAAAGGGTAAAGAGATTAAATCTGTACATTAAAATATATTTATGAAGAAATATTCTAGGGGGCTTCAGAATCAATGATAGAACACATTTTCATGATTTTTTATGAGTTTCTCTGTCTGTTTTGTCGCATCACGAAAATACTATTATAATATACACATAGCCATATAGTTTCAAACTAATCCTAGCTTGAATTATGATAATTAAACTCTTTATGTATACATTAATATATAGGAAGATGTTTAATGCTTAACCATTTTTGTAGGTGGTAGAGCCACGCTGAAGCTATTACTGGTTTCAGCATGAATGGGTCGGCTCGTTCGCGGTAGTACCACCCTCTCATAGAAAACCGACGTCAAGTAACAGTGCTTGCATTGTTGCTTTTCGTTCGGTCAATGAGAGTGCCGGAGACCCACCTCCCCTCCCCTTCCAGTGCCAGAGACCCACCTTCCCTCCCCTTCCACTTTCCTCTTCCCCTTCCCTTTCTCTCGCTCCCCCCAACACAGGCTGGCAACGCACTTACGACCACCTGTTGTTGCAAGTGTCTATGGACGGTGGTGATCACTTACATCAGAAATTTGATAAGCTATCGAACCGATACCGCTATTGAATAGATAAACTACAATTACAGCACCTGAGAAACCGGGCATAAATCATGTTAAAGTAAGTTATTGCTTCGGCTAAAATATTAATATAATAGTATTGTGTGTTGGTAGAGAAAAAACATACAGTGAAGTTCCAGCGGTAATCTCATCGAAGTAATGAATGTCCTTGACTGAGGCAAACACATTTGTACACGGAAAGAATCTAAAATGGCGAATGCGCGTGTCCGCGTTCGCACGAACACCCGCCTATTTGTAACTTACTGCGTTTAATTAAACGAAACTCACGAACTCGAAACCGGTTAGTGCTTAATCGATGGTGCACGTGAAAATTGAAAACCTGTGTCCAGCACGAGCAACGGTCCCGATACACCATCGGACTCCTGGGCTAATTAAAAACACTCTTCGACTATACAGGCCGTTCATTGGGATAAGATCTTCTTTGTCGTCTAGTATTCGATTTTGAACCTTAAGGATGTGTTTAGACGGTTTTTATTCTATCGGAACTATCTGATTTAAAACTATACGCGTGTATTAATGTAGTAGACGCAAAACTTAGCGGTATCTTAGAGACATCATCTACATGGAAATGATGGATCGTTTCTGATCGCTTTAATACCCTTAGTGTGTGTGTTCATACATCTTCTTTTTTTTTCTTAGCTAAATAAAAACATTTTGGTTAATAAACGCTTTCCTGAATTGTATTAGTGGATGTTAGCGGTGAATATATTATGTCGGTTTTGATTGAAATACTAGCTTCCTACCCCGAAGAAAATCATACCAACTCCGTTTGCGGTATGATCATGTAATGAAAACATAAAGTCGAGCCGGTCATAAGGACGGCCGAGAGAAGTGAAGAAACAAAACGATGAAATAACTGCGATCTCTTGTGTTTTTTTTAAATTAATTATAGTGTGAATGACAATATTTAAATGTAATAATTTGTTTGTTTCTAAATTATTGACATCAGTTTGATTTTCACATCTATTATCACTCGGAGCAATAAAATTATGTACATTTTTGTAAAGTCTATTCATTAATCGATTTAAATGTAATAATTTGTTTGTTTCTAAATTATTGACATCAGTTTGATTTTCACATCTATTATCACTCGGAGCAATAAAATTATGTACATTTTTGTAAAGTCTATTCATTAATCGAACGTATGAGAAGCTGCAAGATATCAATCACAGTAATAAATACCGTACATCTGGTTAAATTATTTTTATGAGCCAATTTATAAATCTGTAATTAAATAAAAATATAAGAGGTACGTCGATGTGCACGTGTTATGTAAATATACTGAAATATTGTAGTCCGGTGAAGCTGTAAAGACCTTGCCAGGTCAGTCAGTTCGAGAATAAAAATGAAATAATAATGAATAATAATACTTTAGATAACTTTTTTTAGTTTTATTTAGATACTTTTGACTTTACAGTAGATTAAATCTGTACATTAAAATATATTTATGAAGAAATATTCTAGGGGGCTTCAGAATCAATGATAGAACACATTTTCATGATTTTTTATGAGTTTCTCTGTCTGTTTTGTCGCATCACGAAAATAATATGATAATATACACATACCCATATAATTTCAAACTAATCCTAGCTTGAATTATGATAATTAAACTCTTTATGTATACACTAATATACAGGAAGATGTTTAATGCTTAAACATTTTTGTAGGTGGTAGAGCCACGCTGAAGCTATTACTGGTTTCAGCATGAATGGGTCGGCTCGCCCGGAGTAGTACCACCCTCTCACAGAAAATCGACGGGAAGTAACAGTGCTTGCATTGTTGCGTTTCGTTCGGTCAGTGAGAGTGCCAGAGACGTGTGTTCAACAATGCTCGTTGTCGATACGACGAATTGAAGTGCGTCCTTTGGACCGATACTTCACTACGCAAAATATTTATACTAGTGGGCGCCCAGTGGTCGAGGTGATCACTTACATCAGCTGACGCACCTCTTCGTGTTCTTCCTATGATATAAAAAAAACACGAAATTGTCAATTATACAAAGGTCAGTAATTTACGGAGATAGAATATGCCACGCCTAGGTTTAATAATCGTTTAATGCCCGGTTTCTGAGATACTCAGTTAAATTATCAATAGTTATTGACTCAACAAAGTTATCCATAAGATAAACTGTCATATGGTCCGTTGAGTTTTACCTGACATTCATCGTAAAAGTGTGTGTTCAGAAACGCAATTTGACAAGTTATCGAACCGATACCGCTATTGAGTAGATAAACTACAATCACAGCACCTGAGAAACCGGGCATA
Source organism: Antheraea pernyi (assembly GCA_015888305.1). Taxonomy (NCBI): domain Eukaryota; kingdom Metazoa; phylum Arthropoda; class Insecta; order Lepidoptera; family Saturniidae; genus Antheraea; species Antheraea pernyi. Next base: position 313,745 of record MU158921.1, read on the forward strand.
AATCATGTTAAAGTAAGTTATTGCTTCGGCTAAAATATTAATATAATAGTATTGTGTGTTGGTAGAGAAAAAACATACAGTGAAGTTCCAGCGGTAATCTCATCGAAGTAATGAATGTCCTTGACTGAGGCAAACACATTTGTACACGGAAAGAATCTAAAATGGCGAATGCGCGTGTCCGCGTTCGCACGAACACCCGCCTATTTGTAACTTACTGCGTTTAATTAAACGAAACTCACGAACTCGAAACCGGTTAGTGCTTAATCGATGGTGCACGTGAAAATTGAAAACCTGTGTCCAGCACGAGCAACGGTCCCGATACACCATCGGACTCCTGGGCTAATTAAAAACACTCTTCGACTATACAGGCCGTTCATTGGGATAAGATCTTCTTTGTCGTCTAGTATTCGATTTTGAACCTTAAGCATGTGTTTAGAAGGTTTATATTCTATCGGTACTATCTGATTTAAAATTATATGCGTGTATTAATGTAGTAGACGCAAAACTTAGCGGTATCTTAGAGAGATCATCTACATGGAAATGATGGATCGTCTCTGATCGCTTTAATACCCTTAGTGTGTGTGTTCATACATCTTCGCTTTTTTGTTAGCTAAATAAAAACATTTTGGTTGATAAACGTATTCCTGAATTGTAATAGTGGATGTTAGCGATGAATATATGTCGGTTTTGATTGAAAAACTAGTTTCCTACCCCGAAGAAAATCATACCAACTCCGTTTGAAGTATGATCATGTAATGAAAACATAAAGTCGAGGAAGTCATAAGGACTGCCGAGAGAAGTGAAAAAACAAAACTATGAAATAACTGCGATCTCTTGTCTTTTTTTAAATTAATTATAGTGTGAATGACAATATTTAAATTTAATAATTTGTTTGGTTCTAAATTATTGACATCAGTCTGATTTTCACATCTATTATCACTCGAAGCAATAAAATTATATACATTCTTGTAAAGTCTATTCATTAATCAAACGTATGAGGGGCTGCAAGATATCAATGACAGTAATAAATACCGTACATATGGTTAAATTATTTGTATGAGCCAATTTATAAATCTATAATTAAATAAAAATATAAGAGGTACGTCGATGTGCACGTGTTATGTAAATATACCGAAATATTGTAGTCCGGTGAAGCTGTAAAGACCTTGCCAGGTCAAT
>MU158921.1:315227-331322 GCA_015888305.1 Antheraea pernyi
GACGCAGATGAGATCGCGGGTATCAGCTAGTTTTAGCACTGATAGGGGATTGGCGGACTTGTGCGATGAGCGCGGTTGGGTGCTGCGGGGCGGGCGACGCGTCTCATCCTGACGAGTCACCGAGTTCAAGCTATTCGTGCCGAATGATACCGAATGATTACGAACGCGTAGTAGCGGAGTTAGAGTATGCCCTCTCCCCTCGCATTTCACACGGCACCCCGCTCGCGTGTGTTCAACAATGCTCGTTGTCGATACGACGAATTGAAGTGCGTCCTTTGGACCGATACTTCACTACGCAAAATATTTATACTAGTGGGCGCCCAGTGGTCGACATTCGACCATAGTTCATTGATTTTTTTATGTTTGTATTTTATTATGGTTAATATCATTGTTGAATGTAGAATGAGAAAGGGTAATTGGAACGTAAGAGTAAAATAATACATACAGTCGAGCATAGCAACCTCCTTCACAACCTTTTTTGAAGTCCTTTATTGACAGATGTCAAAATGTCTTTTTTATTTACATGTGTGTATATGTTGTGTAAAATTGAAGCAGTAGTGTGAGTAATGCATATTTTAATTAATTTAATATACTTCTAATGCATTTTATATAAAATAAATAGCTTTCTGCACTTCTCCTGCATATAAACTTTAACTATGCCAAATTTCACGTTCATCCGTTCGCCCAATTCCGTTAAAAAGGGATACAAAGTTTAGGCTTCACGTATTAATATATATGATAATCAATTTAGAGCGGTTTTTATACACTTTAAATTGCAAAGTTAATGATTCTACGTAAATACTAATTGATTTTTAAATCTATACCAGTCTCGCGAGAAAAAGTTTTAGATTGAGTGGAGTTATTAATTAATGTAATTGTTATATGAAAAACGGTATATTCATTATTTTACATATCTAAAAATTTACACAAATTTCTAATTAATTATAATTTCATATTTTATTCTAACAGTTTTCGAATAATATACAATTTTCTTATTATATGTATTTGAGAATATAATTTTCAAATAAAATGAGAATTATACAAAAAAAATATTACATTGTAATATTTATGTGTACGTCAATAAAAATTTTCATAGACAAGTACTGGGACTATTCAGTGCACACTTTTAATGCGCATGGCTTATAGACAGCTGTGTGGGTACGTATAGTTTGGCGGACAAGCTAACGCGGCGCGGCGCGTCGCCCCCGCTGCCTCGCCGCACCTCAGGACACGTACTTTGGTTGTCTAGCTTTCTCTTTTACTCTCATTACTTGTATCTCGTTTCCGTTAGAAGGCCGACCGAGAGCCGACATTCGTGGCGTGAATCTAGTAGAAGGTGGACTTATTCGATATTCAAAATTTAAACTACCACATACACGTGTACGAAGTTGTAATCAAGATGGCGGCTCAAACTAAAAGTAATTGTGAAAAAATTCGAATACTACGACGCGTAATCTACAAAGTGTCTGAAGAAAAAAATAACGATAGTAAAGAAGAGTTTATGAATTTATCGAACGCAGATCGTGCTGTAAAGTACACGGGTCTGCACTGGAATGTTTTGCAGGAATTAAATCAGTCTGTTTCGTTTGCAACAGATATCAAAGAGGTCAATCGCTTGGACATTTACTTTGTATTGATGAATTTCTATTTAACACAAAAGACTATACCAACGACAAGAAAACTGTTCAACGCACTGTACAAGAAGATACCTGAATATATAGATATTGCCAGCTTTCGAAAAATGCTCGTGAAAATGGATTTTATTTGGAGAAAATCACAGTACGGCTGTATGTTTGTTATAGAAAGACCCGAGGTTGTTATGGAAAGGTATCACTATCTGAATAGTATTTCACAATATCGACTAGATAGTAAACTTATATATTTCGTAGACGAAAACGCTTTAGAGGCAACAACTGGGTATTTGTCTTTCGATCACAGTAACAGATTAGCGAAAGCAGCTCCAAACGTGACCCAGCAAAGAGTCATTTATTGTGTATCGAAAAATGGTATACACTGTACGAAATTTATAGAAAATTTCGATGCGGATACGTTAGAGAAATGGATAATTGAGGATCTGTTGCCGTTTCTTTCATCCCCGAGTCTGATCGTACTCAATCATTCGAAGCACCACTGTAGAAAAATCGCAGAAACTCCAACACTGGATAGTTTACGAATCGATATGACCAAATGGCTAGAACTAAACTCCGTTCCTTTCGACTCGGAAATGTCTAAATACGAACTATTCTCATTAATCGAGACGTGCACCGATTTAAATGAGAATATGTACAAAATCGATAGAATAATAGAGACTTACGGGCATCGCGTATTAAGGATACCGAAATGTATTAAAAATATCACGCCTGCTAAACTTATAAATCAGATCATCAGTAAAAATGCGAAACAAGTTATTTTTAATGATACCAATACAATGCACGAGGGGGTTCTTAATAATTTTAACGAATTTATCGTGTGTATACCTGTTCTGAAGTTTATTGAATGCGACGATGTGATAAAGAAACATGAATATATTATATTGAACACTGATAAAGGTGTTGATATAGTTTTTGATCATTTATTGCAAAAGATAAGTTGTATTCATACGAACGATGAGAATGATTCTGAAATCCCTTCTTGTAGTAGTGATTCCGAATGAGTGGAATTAGTTTTTGAAAGTTTCCAGAGTGGAAAGAAAATAAAGATTTTTGTTTTTGTTTTACGGACAGGATATAATCTATTTTCTATATTAGATAAAATTGAGGATATCAGTGGATAAAGATGAAATGATACAAATTTCCAATGCGCCCAATTTCCAAAAAATACGCTCGAAAATTTGGTTATATCTTTGATTACTATGCTGGTATACTTTCGTTTCATTTCTAAGCTTATTATCGTTAACCTTGTATTCTTACACGAAATACGTATAAGGATCATAACACCTTCGTTTAGGTCATAAGCTGACAAATTAAAGAAGAATGCATACCACCTTCATCCACAATATCTTCATCAATAGTTCTCGAACTGTGAAAAATTCCTTTGATGAGTTCATTACTAGATGAGTTTTGCTATGGCATTTACAAGTTAACATCACGAATGACGATTGTTATTTGATATAATAAATTGATCGTCACGTCTATTAGACTTTTACATACTTACTCTTAGTGGTAGTCAAGAAAGAATGCAAATTTCTTGGTACTCTAGACTTAAAAAAAAACAAACACGTGATTTCGAATTCGTGTTGATAAAGTATATAATTTATACGTAGTGTTTTTGTATCGTATTAATAGTAATTTTTATTTTTATTAATCGTGTCAATGATTGTAGTACAAAAAATGATCACATTTTATTTTATTTTTCAACAAATAATGTTTTTAATTAGTGCTAACTTGTAAGTTAATTTAAGTTATTAATTTTCATCGGTTCAAAAACTGAACGTGGGTTTGTGTAATAAAAAACAATTGTTATTTTAAACTTGTTCATAAGTTATATTTTCATTATGTTAAGTACATATTACTATATGAATAAATATGTAATTCTGTTTATACATTTCCTTTCTTTTTTTTTTAAAAACATGTCTGCTACTAAAGTCCGGTAATCATGAATATGACATTAAAACAGTTTGTTTCTCTGTGTAACTTAAAAACGATTCGGCCAATTTTTATGATATATTCTATACAGAACGTATCTTATTAAAGAATTGATAAAAGCTATCAGTAATACATTGAGCAATAATACAATAATAAGCCATAGTTAAATAAAATAAAAGTTTTGAATACTAAATAAGTAAATTCAGTACACATAATAAAGGCACGCAAAGTTGCCATTAATGTATATTTCTAATATTGTACATTATGATTGAACGTGGTACTAACATATGTATATACTTATATACGTATGCATAGATTTGTATATAGATATTTATTTATTTATGTCGGCGCAAATTCCCGCTCTACCGTCAAAACATATTTGTACTGACATTAATATCAGGCGTTATTCTCTAATATGAAGTAAGTCTGCCTATATAAATGGCGTACTGAAAGAGGACAATGTCGGCAACGTTGAGTAGTCAAAATAAAAAAGGCATTTCTCAAACGCGTTCCCCATGACTATAAGCGAGCCTACGGAACCGGCCGATGCTCGAACGACGACCACTGCAACGCCACTTGGACTCCTCATATCGAGTGTGCAAATCCTCGAATCTGTGATTCGCTGCGCCGCAAGCACACGTCATCGGACTATGATAGGTAGAAGAGACTCCAGCTCAGTGTGCCCGGGATCCTAGCATGCTCCACCGCCATAACGGTAGCTGATGGCCACAGCCTCCCCCAGCCATTAAGCCACAAGTCTGGCTTCTCAATCGGACACCATCGTCAGTAACGCGCCCGTTGACCTCAATCACGTCTACACCTGTACTGGTGCCGCATTAGAGGGCCGTTCCGAACGGGTAACCTTCCTACGATATACTATAACGCCGCTCACGATACCGCTTACCCGACCAAAGAAACCCAGCGGCCAAGCACAGATCACTCAAGCTGTTGTCGTCCAAGACAGTACCGAAACGCAGCTAATTCCAGCATCACCCGATACGAAGGAGTCGCGTTATTCGCCAATAGTTGTAACGAAGCAACAGAACTGGTCCAAGCACCTCCAGCAACTGGTAGACAAGATGGACGCAACTCCAACGCATGCTTCATGTATTGCGTAGTTACAGTACGAAAGCGGAACAAACACACGAACAAATTTTAAATATATTCCCGGTTTATATTAAAATCTGAAGGGATTCTCTACATCCTGAAACATAACAATTATTTCAGATGTATCTTAAGCTTCGAGTATCAATTAGACGTAACTTTGTTATAAAGTATGTCCGTCTTGTCCATATTTGATGGAGGGTACTCCGTTTGAGACCTCGAGGATCCGTCCTTGACCCCGGTCCCTCGGGAACATGTAGTTTTACTCAACATTGCTCTCAGACTCTTACTTATAAGGGTATAATTTCTCGTTGGAGAAAATTGTTTTCTACATACATAATTGGATTCATTGAATATTGTTTTTTCTTTCCTTCTTTACGCATCGTTGTAATGCATTCGTTGCCTTTTTCAATCTTTCCATTTGCTCATGTCAGATTTATGTATCGATCTATATCTATCGATTCTGTACTCTTTCAAAAATCGGATTGATTATGAAACTTTGCAAACACGTTGTCAGGGATACATAAAAGGACATAATATTATCTTTTATCGAAAAAAAAGCTACTATTCTAAATGAATAGGTCAGATATGGGGTATAATGGGGTGTAAGGGGTGTCGAATTACATCTAAGACTTGAGACACTCAAGCCAACCTCAACTGCGCGTAGTGCACCCTGCTGAATATCGAACGAGGTAATGGCGAAAGCGGGGTGGTAGGGTTTTACAGCCTGACTGGGTCGCAACCACCATGTATATGGCGAAAAAGCCCGTCATAGTGATTCGCTTTTGCGGGTCGCGTTTCGGGATCAGCCTGTGCATATCCAGCTTTTCGCAGGCCGGTATGACAGCAACGACGGGCGATAGATAGGGTGTCAGTCGGTGGTCGCCATTGTTTTTTATTGTACTGTGCATACCTTCAGGCACAGTGCAGTCATTGCCGGGCTACAATAAATCTATATCTTCTTCTATATATATAATAAGAATCTAAATCTAACGTGCCTTTTTAGATTTTTATGAAAAAAAGTTGTTGCAGGTGTCGAGGAATAAGTACGTCTGTCTGTTTGTTTGAACGCGCATCACTGTTAAAGTACTGCGTTCATGATAAAACCACCAGGAAAATCATAAAGCATATCCTGGAGTAACATTTCGTCTTGGTTTCATTAAAATCAGTTCACTCTATTAGTAGTAGTAATAATATTCGTCCAATAGGACAGGCGAAGGAATTAATCCATACTGCCAATTCTGAAGTAGTCAATATAGTTCTTGTGTATTCTATAGCCAATTTTCTTCTGTGTTCAAGTTAATTTAAAGGCATAAGGTGCGAAGTCGTGGGCATAGCTACTTATAAATATATTTTCTATTTGTTTATTATTATACACTGGTCTGTCTATATGGCATGGTGGAAGGGATCTTCCTAAACACGCCTGGCTTGCCAAACTCCTGAACTCCTCCTCCTCCTCCAAAACACTTTCCTTTAGAGTGTTTACCATGTTAGATCGTCGTTTCACATCAGATAACGATATTGTTAAAGTCTAAAGCCTATAAAGTATAAAAAAAAACTATATTTAAACTACATTAAAAAACTATCAACTGTCCGCAGATTTATTTAGATATATAGGTTAGAAAACTTAACACCAGAAAATATCCCCTGTATATATTCATTCATACATCGAACATCGATAATCTGCAATACCATTGGACTCATTATCATAAAAGACTACATACTTATGTATTTTTGGAGGTTTTACACTATCCATTTTACTATAACTTGCCATAAGGTGGCGCAGCGCTAGGCAGTATTTCATAGTTGTTAAGTATTAAAGCAGTAACCGCTCGCGTACTGAGTTGCTGGCGGTTACTGGTTGCCTAAAACACTCACGGATAATGCGTGATTCCTATTAGGGGAAGAATGTTGAGGATCGCATTAGCAATTCCAGAGGTCTCCTCCTCACGTAGGCAAACGTAGACGCATACTTTATAATTTTCATATATAAATTTGGTAGATGGTTTCGAGATCTATTTTTTTTTTTCGGACTAAATTTTTTGTTTCAAAAATGGTCCTATATGTCTAATGAGAAGTGCTTGGATGCGAGCTCAATGTGTAAAAAAGTCATACGTTCAATTGGATAGTAGACATTGAATTGAACTGATTTACTGATCTTAACGCGGTCTTCATTCATACCGTAGTAGTGTTGTTAAGTTCATCTGTTCTTTTAAATTGCAGAAGTTGAAATGGGATTTTTCTACCTCGGTCTCTAAAGGATGATCGTGGCGGCCACTCTGTATTCATTAGAAAGGTGCGAGCAGGTGTCTTGGCAGCTCGCACGACAGTAACCCCTATTATGAACTGATACAATCGTTGTTATTGCTTTGTATAAGTAACTATTATGTCGTGCTTACCCCTTATTACCTAAGAATGGGGTTGAACAAGGAGTTAAATATTATGGTAATAACATTAATTGACTATAAATATATTTTAAATATAGTAATGCTATAAAAATTGACTTAGTAACGTGACATTCATAAAAGCAAAAGTTTTGTTGTTTTAAAAAAATTGAGCCATCACGGGACGCCTGGCAGATGTGAAACGTCGAAATTGTTTTGTATAAGTTATATGCATAAACGAAGAGATTACGACAGAAATCAGCTATGACATAATGAAAAGATAAAGCTATACAAAAAAATTTCCATAAAATAATAACTGTTCATCTATTTTATTACATAAATATTCATTTTTATTCAATACAAAGATTCAACTAGGCGCAGGCGCGGTGCGTTTGACGGCATATATCAAAGGATGCTAGGTCGTCGGCGCGTGCCGCGTAACACTAGTATAACGAGTGGCCTAGAAAACAATTTGAATGTTATATTTATACAGATAAAGTCGCAAATGAGTATTTCGTTAGTAGTGCAAATTTCGTGTTTTACGTCGCCACGTGACGTCGCGCCAAGCCAAAATCAGGTTTACCCGCGCCTATAGATGATTCACATCAAAATTCTATTTACTAGTTTTTTTTTTTGGCAACCAATCTTCTAGTAGATTATTGCTACCATTGTCTAGTAGACAATTATATTACAAGTTTCTTGCGAACACTTCAATGAACTAAGAAGATGGTGGTATACATAAATATAAATCTAACGTGGCTGTACTTTTTAGATATTTGTAAAAAAATTGTTGCAGGTGTCTTGGAATAAGTAATAAAATACATTTCACTCATTTTTAGAAATGTCTGTCTGTCTGTTTGTTTGAACAAGCATCACCGCTAAAGTACTGCCTTCACAATAAAACCTCACCAAGAAAATCATAAAGCATATTCTCGAGTAACATTTAGTCTTTGTTTCATTAAAATCGGTTTATTCTATCAAAAGTTATTGTAACTGAAATGACGACGCGACTTAAGTATGTGAGAAAAGTAGATAATAAGTAAATGCACTAATACATACTGACCAATTTATTTATTAATATTACTTACTAGTGTTATATATATTTAATGTTTTATTTTGCATTAGAATTAAGCTCCTTAGTGCTATTATGGTCAAAGTTATCGTTTGGCTGTACATTCGAGTGACCTTCGCTAAAATACGTCCCTGCACGCGATGCGGCGTAACACACGTTCAGTTCGTCCCCTGCCCCCCGTACCGCATACGTCAGTCAGCAGCCGCGTGTAGCGCGCAACCGTTATATCCGTACTCCCCTCGCTCCTCTCACGTACCGCGACCGCGTCCAACGTTGTCTCGCGCTCCCCACACCCCGCACTCCTCGCACACCCCTCGCACGCCTCATAGTAACGTAGTCGCTCGTCGTATTCAGACTTATTCAACATTATAACAAGGTATGTTTTATATTATTGTAGCTTATTTTCCCGAATAGCCCTATTCTAATTACATTTGCTATTAACATGTACGTATGCTTGTCATTTTTATACAGTTTTTTCTATTACTGCTAATGATAGATATATTCTTTGGTAATGAGAAGACGTATAAATCTATTTAATAGATTTCGTAGTGAGAGGGAATTATAATTTTCTTTATACTTTTGCACACGCATATGTCTGTATTATTTTAATCTTTGTATTTTACTTGTAGGTTCACTGGACTATTATATATTCGATACCATTACATAAATGTTAATAATTACGGTCAGATACCATGTCAGAGCATGAGGAACTCATATCGGATGTCATCAAAATTGAAGACAATATCGATCTTGATATTTATAAAGTAATTTTGAAGTTTCCGGCAAATATTGAAGAAAAAATGTTGATTGCAAAAAATGTAATGCAGTCAATATCCTTAACAAAGGATAAAGTGACGTCTACAAATGATGTCTTGGAAGAAATACATCGGTTAACTGGAGTAGATGAAGCAACTCTGAAAGCAATTTGCAGCTCTTCGCCAATTGTGAAAACATTCAATGATTGGTTCCATGAGAAGAGCTTAGAAGGTATACACTCATACTGTGTGACGTTCAAAAATCTTCGTCATATAATTACACGTATGTATACCGAAGAACTGACGATAGTGACAGTGCCTAAGTTATTAAGTATCTTAAAACAAATATATTCAAGTTACGATGAAGGTAAGTTGAGAAACGATTTCAAACAACACGGTTACACGTGGAAACGTTTGCCTGGAACCAATAAGAGCATAGTGGTTGAAAAAACGTCCCAGTTTATGGAGAGAATGGCATATTTAACCAAAGTGAGGCAATACAGGAGAGAGGGAAGGAGTTTTATATATTTGGACGTCGACAAGTACGTAGCAGTATCAGGTTCTTCTGGATTGGTTAACGTCGATTTTGTGACCAGCGCAAATGATTCTAAATTTAACAGTCTCTATCGATGGTTTGTAAATACATTGAAGTTGTTCTTACCGCCCAAATGTGCCCTAGTCGCTTCTAAAACAGCTCGCGAGCAATGTACAGTAACACCAAGATGCAGCAGTACGAAAAGGAAGATATGCGACTGGTTAAATGAAAACCATATCGCCCACGATTCGGGAGCACCTAAAGCTGAATTGTTTTCATTAGTGAAGAAATATGAACGATCATGCCCAAAAGAGAAATGTCACGTTGAAGAATTATTGATACGCTATGGACATGAAATTCTATGGCGTCCGACATGTCTGCCTACACTCGATTATTTTAGCAGAGTTGAAATAGATTATAATAGTTTTGCGCATGGCGGTTTCGAAGATCTACCCTCAGACTATTGGGAAAAGCATGAGAAGGATCTTATTGATACGGAAAATAGAATTTACACGGAAGATCTTAAACTCGAAGAAGTCATAGATAAATTGTTAACATTAGCAAAGTATGGAGAGTTAAGTACTATCGATTTAGAAGATTGCGACGATACATTAGAAGACGATGAGTACATATCTAATTTAATACTATAACGTTTATTTGTTAAGTATATATTTTAATGTTATTTATTGTAAGGTAAATTAAAATACATATAACATTTGATTTAAAAAAATGTTTTTTTTGTGTTTCCTTTCTTTTTTAATAATACTGAAGATTTTTTTTCTTCGTAATATTGATATTACGTAATTCTAGTTCTTTATTGGTGTCACCTGAATGTCCTAGTTTTGTCATTTTTTTTTCAAACTTGTTTATTTCGCACAGAGGTCAATTGAAATTGGCAATATAAAGGGAGAGAGGAGTGATCGCAATTTGATACAATTCACTATTCACTCCCTTGACGTGTTGCATGAGCATAATATTAAAATCAACAAATATTTGTTAGTCCTGAGAGTCCTGAGAGAGACAAGTCAGAGTAAATAGTTTAAGTAGTTTTGTCATTAATTATGGATTCTATCGTGGTAGTAACTAACGTGTCGGAAGCATTATTATAATGCAGTTAAGTGATGATTTTGTCAAGGAAAAAGGTTGGAGAATACCTTTAGCAGCCTCACTACAGATTTTCTTTCTAGTGCTTTAATTACTACGTTGTTCCTTATTAAAAGCTTAAGTATGGCTTATTATTATTTTTTTTATATTATAGAAGTCAAACGAACAGATGGGTCACCTGATGTTAAATAATTACCACCGTCCATAGACACTTGCAAGTTGCAACACCAGGGTAGTCGCAAGTGCGTTGCCAGTCTGTATTGAAGGGGTGGGTAGGTGGGTCTCCGGCGCTCTCACTGACCGAACGAAACGCAACAATGCACAATCACTGTTACTTCACGTCGGTTTTCTCTGAGAGGGTGGTACTACGGTCGAGCCGACCCATTCATGCTGAAACCAGTAAAAGCTTCAGCTTGGCTCTACCACCTACAAAAGTTACCTAGAAGTTTAATGTATATGTGGCTATTATGTAAATGTCACATGTCCAAGTTGTTCAGCAATCTAACTTGGTTATATTATGAAAAGTTTAACGATGATAGTTTTCAAAACTTTGCCACCATTCTATTGCAACTATGCAAGTTGAGGTTTATGATGTAAAATTATTATAAAGTTTTGTTATTGTGTGTGTTTTGGTTATTGTGTTTTCATAATGCTCCAGAGAAATCATTGCGAATACACCTATGGTACGGTGCACAGAAAGAGACAGTTGTTATGTTGAACTGCAACTATGTAATGTAGTATAACCGGTATAAGAGTAAAGTTAACTGTTGCAATTGCTGTAATGTACCATACATTACAGTAAACAGTCATTTACTGAGAGATAAATTATTTACTTAGAGCGTTAGCGTATCAATTGTAGAGCGTGGTCTCATGTCTTAGACTAAATTTAAGGTTTTTGGGTAAAATAAACTGTGAAAACCTATAGCATTTTTTTAATGCTCGAATGATTACTCACTATCAAGTCGAATGTTGTTGTTGTGTTCCAGTAACCGTACTTGAAAATAGTCCTATTTTAAATTTTGTCATCTAACCATCTTCGATTCTATTGGCATTAAGCATCAGGTGGCATGGTGAACAGAACGCCGTTAGACTTTTAATAACAAAATAGAATACCTCATTTTAGAAGTAATCTATTAGATATAGAATATGTATTTATACAAGAAAGGCTATTTATTTATTGAACACCAACAAAATGTACACTGATCATTATTAAAATAAGACACGCACAATTTGTAACGGTAAGTGTCATCGTAATTGGAGGTGTAGGCTGCATGCTTAGTCTGACAATGAACAAACAGGGTTACAAAATGATATTATGAAATTCATTGAGTTTCAAGGAATCAAGGAACCTTAGAAAATAATCGTTAATATGTATTAGTGATAATGAAAGGATGAAATCTTCTAGGGCTATTCGGCAAGAAATAAATTTCAGAGCGAATTCATGGAATAGCGTCAGCGTCTTAGAGCGTTACTTTATTATAATTGTTGTACAAACATCATCTGTAGCGAAGGTTAAGATATTGACTTGGGTTAAGAAGTCCAATATAAAGAGTCGGTTGTGCCTAAATTCATTGTCCATACGCAAGCGGTAAGCGAATATGCGTGTCGATGTGTCTGCAGTAAATGAAAATAAAAATTGAAAATGGGAGAATTGGTTACGCGGTAAAATTTAATTACCAATTTCTAACATGTGGAGATACAAGTGCTGGAAATTTGATTCACATTGTGTAGAAAATAACCTACAAATAGATAGTTCTTCAAAAGTCTTAACTACTGCAGGACTGGGTTGTTACTCTTTGTATCTTCCATTGCATCGTGTGGCATTATCTGTAGTAGACGAAGTTTTATGTCAAGTGGTGGAATAATAGAAAAGTTGAAAAAAAATAACGCTCAATAATTTTCTTATGAATTACCTTTGGCGCTACTGGTAAAGTTTCCAAATAAATATTGAGGTAGTTAGAATTTGCACCCTTAAGTTAGGTAGTTGTGCTTGGTGTACGAGTATCGTTAAGGATTTTCGTAGGTAACTCGGTTTCGGTTCACACACCCTTTGAAATTTAAATCCGATGTCATGCATTGAAACTTCTAAATTAGGGTTCGTGTGCATTATTATGGATGTAGCGGATTTATACTAAATAGGGTTCACTTTTAAAGTCTTATTTTTCTTGTATCTAAGAGTGGAATTTTCTGGAATGTTGTCGACGTGTTCTATCAGATATATCTGAAAGCGAAATTACCTGCATTCTTATTAACGACTCTATTATTTTTTATAGACAAGTAATATTGTAGCGAAACGGTATTCTATAAAAATATAAATACGTAATCTATGCCTGTCGATATATCATTACATAGTATAAAACAAAGTCCCCTACCGCGTCTGTCTGTCTGTGTGTTCGCGATAAACTCAAAAATTACTGAATGGATTTTTATGTGGTTTTCAACAATGGATAAAGTGATTCTTAAGGAAGGTTTTTTTAGTATATAATTTGTCTAGGATTTTTTTTATAATCAGGGTGGGGCAACGACTGTCGGGCCCGCTAGTATATATAAGGTATAGGTATAATGGTTAACAGTACAAAAAATACATGCTCAATCGCATACTAATTGTCTAAAGTTTGATAATTGAGTTGAGTTTCGTGCATTATATATTCTTGAAGTTTAAAAGACGGGGATATACATATATAAGAAACTAGTTAATTCCCGCCCGCGTCGTTCAGTATAAAAAAAATAGCAAAGGATCAATTGAACTAAACAATAGGTAGCCTAGAACCACTTATGATTCATTCCGCATCATTTCATTATAAATACATAGAAAACACTCGTTTCAAAGTCAGGTTTCTAATTATCTTAATCATAATTGTTGCAAAATAACAATCATACTATTAAATCGCTTCTAAATAGCACTATGGCCGCAGCTTGCCGCCGTCCACGGATTAACGCCAACGCCAGTCCCTCACGTACAAAATTTGCATGTGCTACTCCCAAAATCCTAGTAACATATTTTTTAATATATAATTCCAATTTAGTATATTTTTCTAATGGTGTTATCCGCTGAAATGACATTTTATTTGCTCCACTGAATTTTTGAATATGTATATATTGTATGAATTTTCGTCCTTTCTATGAAATACTTTTTCAAAGGCTCAGAATTGATTGTTAGCATAAATATGCAAAAGCTGTTTTAGGTATGTGTTTGTCTCAGGTACAAATGGAGTAATTATTTTATTACAGTTTTGTTTCCGATGTAAACTTAAGATATGTATTATGAGGAAACTTTACGCCTTAATCTGTAATTAGAAGTATTTCGTGCTAATATTGTTATAAAACTTATCATCTTTTTGAAATGTCGTTCTAAGAGATTTTTCCCAATACCTACCAATAATTCCGAAATTCTCAATATTTAATATTTTATACATATATATACGAAACGTGGATTTAACTAAACATGTGTGTATTTTTTTGTTACAGGTAAAATACTCACACCTTTGGAGCTCTGAGTAAAATATGAAGCCAAAAATCAAGAACACACAACGCGAGAACGCGTTTTGAATTATAAACAAAATGACGTCCTTCAATGTTATTATTATACGTATAGATTTTTTTATGAGCTTATACTCCACCGAACATGTCAGCCCGATTGTTCCCCAATCTTTCTAGCTCCATCAGAAGAGTCGCTGAGGAAGTATAATTATCCGAACAGGGTTCAGCGAAGATGCTGTGACAAATACCTATGTTCTGGCAACTACTTCCCATACTACTTATCAACGATTCTCTATCTGTAGGTGGTAGAGCCACGCTGAAGCTACTACTGGTTTCAGCATGAATGGGTTGGCTCGCCCGGGGTAGTACCATCCACTCATAGAAAACCGACGTGAAGTAACAGTGCTTGCATTGTTGCGTTTTGGTCGGTCAGTGTGAGTGCCGGATGCCCAATTCCCCTCCCCCTCCCCACTTCCCCACACCCCCTCTCCCAAACACAGGCTGGCGACGCGCTTGCGACTCGTCTGGTGTTGCAGGTGTCTATGGGCGGTGGCGATCACCTAACATCACATGAGCCACCTGTTCGTTTGCCACATATGATTTAAAAAAAATCAATGGTGTTCTTGGCACACTCCATCATCAAGTGATGCACATTCCACATACATCGCGGTTGAGAGATTCCGCTTTTCTCGTTAAGTATGCAAAACTTCTCAATGGATTGTGCCTCGAACGGAGTCTTAAAGTTGCCATATCTATAGAGTAATGAACGTAATATTTGAATTCAAAGGGAGAATTTATGGCTAGTCTAATGGCCACCTGATTTATTTGATACTCTTTACTACCCTTATTAGTAAGGTAAAAGTGAATTTGTTTGTAGGTTTGTTTGTTACGCTTTCACGGGTTAACCACTCAACCGATCATTGTGTAATTTTACCTACACGTGGTGAGCGATATATAAAAGGATACAAAGTACTTTTCGTCCACAAAAATAAAGTACTGTTATCGAGGGATAGGTCTAAATATTATCATACCCTCAGATTCCGAATTAAGAATTAAATATCAAAATGACGGTCGCTATGGTTTAAAACAAAGTTTAACATTTAATTTTAACACAATAACTTTGACGATAAACAGAACAGTCATAAAAAAGAAATTGAATAAAAGAGAGAAATTAAGCACATTAAATGAAAAAAAAAACGGCCGGACCGTGTGACATCTGGTTTTTAATACTTTTTAATTGGAAAACGTGTTTTCATTATAAGAAACCGGGTCTCGAATAGAAATGGAAATGGGTACGGGACATCAAGTATTCAATGAGCCTTCTACTAAGGTATCTCGTATATAAATATCGACTCGTTTGTTAAATTGAATTTTTATTTGAAAACTAGAACTCACTACTATAGACGGTATCGTGCCTAGGTAATTAATAGCATGCTGTATAAAGCGCTACTAAATTGAAAAGAATATAATATACAAGTATCGTATTTATGTACGGGAAATCCCCACCTATACTTTCCACCTTCCTCCTGTGTCATTTTAATTTTTTTTTTTTCGAACTGACTACGCTATTGACCATGCAAGGTCTTAACAGCTTCACCGGACTACTAAGGCGAGCGTTTAAGGCACTCAGCCGATTTTACTTTGACAACTAGCTCAAGGGTGCGCGGCACACCTCGGCTTTGGCTGTTGCCTGATACAAGCAATTCGCGACCTATCTGAGCTAACCTAAGCTAAGCTAACTATTCATACATATACGAGTTGTTGAAACATATATGTGTACCAAGCATACATACCTCAACAACCCTTATATATATTTCGTATCGGATAATAGTCTAAACTATTTCAGTTTGATAAGGGAAAAAATAAAACCCGACTCGCACGGACTAAAACCCCATGGGTGCCCGCAACCGCCATGATGGGGGACAAGGGATGACAGAGTATTCCACATGTCGCCCCGACGGCCGGCCCAGAAAGAAGATCCTGGGCCTTCCGCTAAAGAGAGACAGCCTGGCACGCGTAGACTATCTCCCAGACGGCCGAACCAGTGCAATGGAGAGACGGGCCCCCCGACCCATCC
>MU158921.1:332250-353333 GCA_015888305.1 Antheraea pernyi
TAACCATCTTCGATTCTATTGGCATTAAGCATCAGGTGGCATGGTGAACAGAACGCCGTTAGACTTTTAATAACAAAATAGAATACCTCATTTTAGAAGTAATCTATTAGATATAGAATATGTATTTATACAAGAAAGGCTATTTATTTATTGAACACCAACAAAATGTACACTGATCATTATTAAAATAAGACACGCACAATTTGTAACGGTAAGTGTCATCGTAATTAGAAGTGTAGACTGCATGCTTAGTCTGACAATGAACAAACAGTTAGGGTTACAAAATGAAATTATGAAATTCACCGAGTTTCAAGGAATCAAGGAACCTTAGAAAATAATCGTTAATATGTATTAGTGATAATGTAAGGATGAAATCTTCTAGGGCTATTCGGCAAGAAATAAATTTCAGAGCGAATTCATGGAATAGCGTCAGCGTCTTAGAGCGTTACTTTATTATAATTGTTGTACAAACATCATCTGTAGCGAAGGTTAAGATATTGACTTGGGTTAAGAAGTCCAATATAAAGAGTCGGTTGTGCCTAAATTCATTGTCCATACGCAAGCGGTAAGCGAATATGCGTGTCGATGTGTCTGCAGTAAATGAAAATAAAAATTGAAAATGGGAGAATTGGTTACGCGGTAAAATTTAATTACCAATTTCTAACTTGTGGAGATACAAGCGCTGGAAATTTGATTCACATTGTGTAGAAGATAACCTACAAATAGGTAGTTCTTCAAAAGTCTTAACTACTGCAGGACTGGGTTGTTACTCTTTGTATCTTCCATTGCATCGTGTGGCATTATCTGTAGTAGACGAAGTTTTATGTCAAGTGGTGGAATAATAGAAAAGTTGAAAAAAAATAACGCTCAATAATTTTCTTATATTTTACCTTTGGCACTACTTGTAAAGTTTCCAAATAAATATTGAGGTAGTTAGAATTTGCACCCTTAAGTTAGGTAGTTGTGCTTGGTGTACGAGTATCGTTAAGGATTTTCGTAGGTAACTCGGTTTCGGTTCACACACCCTTTGAAATTTAAATCCGATGTCATGCATTGAAACTTCTAAATTAGGGTTCGTGTGCATTATTATGGATGTAGCGGATTTATACTAAATAGGGTTCACTTTTAAAGTCTTATTTTTCTTGTATCTAAGAGTGGAATTTTCTGGAAAGTTGTCGGCGTGTTCTATCAGATATATCTGAAAGCGAAATTACCTGCATTCTTATTAACGACTCTATTATTTTTTATAGACAAGTAATATTGTAGCGAAACGGTATTCTATAAAAATATAAATACGTAATCTATGCCTGTCGATATATCATTACATAGTATAAAACAAAGTCCCCTACCGCGTCTGTCTGTCTGTGTGTTCGCGATAAACTCAAAAATTACTGAATGGATTTTTATGTGGTTTTCAACAATGGATAAAGTGATTCTTAAGGAAGGTTTTTTTAGTATATAATTTGTCTAGGATTTTTTTTATAATCAGGGTGGGGCAACGTCTGTCGGGCCCGCTAGTATATATAAGGTATAGGTATAATGGTTAACAGTACAAAAAATACATGCTCAATCGCATACTAATTGTCTAAAGTTTGATAATTGAGTTGAGTTTCGTGCATTATATATTCTTGAAGTTTAAAAGACGGGGATATACATATATAAGAAACTAGTTAATTCCCGCCCGCGTCGTTCAGTATAAAAAAAATAGCAAAGGATCAATTGAATTAAACAATAGGTAGCCTGGAACCAGTTATAATTAATTCCGCGTCATTTCATTATAAATACATAGAAGACACTCGTTTCAAAGACAGATTTCTAATTATCTTAATCATAATTATTGTAAATAATAATCATACTATTAAATCGCTTCTAAATAGCACTATGGCCGCAGCTTGCCGTCGTCCACGGATTAACGCCAACGCCAGTCCCTCACGTACAAAATTTGCATGTGCTACTCCCAAAATGCTAGTAACATATTTTTTAATATATAATTCCAATTTAGTATATTTTTCTTATGGTGTTATCCGCTGAAATGACATTTTATTTGCTCCACTGAATTTTTGAATATGTATATATTGTATGAATTTTCGTCCTTTCTATGAAATACTTTTTCAAAGGCTCAGAATTGATTGTTAGCATAAATATGCAATAGCTGTTTTAAGTATATGTTTGTCTCAAGTACAAATGGAGTATTATTTTATTACAGTTTTGTTTCCGATGTAAACTTAAGATAGGTATTATAAGGAAACTTTACGCCTTAATCTGTAATTAGAAGTATTTCGTGCTAATATTGTTATAAAACTTATCATCTTTTTGAAATGTCGTTCTAAGAGATTTTTCCCAATACCTACCAATAATTCCGAAATTCTCAATATTTAATATTTTATACATATATATACGAAACGTGGATTTAACTAAACATGTGTGTATTTTTTTGTTACAGGTAAAATACTCACACCTTTGGAGCTCTGAGTAAAGTATGAAGCCAAAAATCAAGAACACACAACACGAGAACACGTTTACGAAATGACGGCGTTCAGTGTTATTTTTATATATGTAGATTTTTTTAAGGGCCTATACTCCACCGATCATATCAGACCCATTGTTCCCCAATCTTTCTAGCTCCATCAGAAGAGTCGCTGAGGAAGTACCATTACCAAGTCATACAGTATCTTATCTTCACCCGAACAGTGTTCAGCGAGGATGCTGTGACAAATACCTATGTTCTGGCAACTACTTCCCATACTACTTATCAACGACTCTCTATCTGTAGCTGGTAGAGCCACGCTGAAGCTACTACTGGTTTCAGCATGAATGGGTTGACTCGCCCGGGGTAATACCACCCACTCATAGAAAACCGACGTGAAGTAACAGTGCTTGCATTGTTGCGTTTCGGTCGGTCAGTGAGAGTGCCGGATACGCAACTTCCCCCCCCCCCACCTCCTTCCCCTTACAAACACAGGCTGGCGACGCGCTTGCGACTCGTCTGGTGTTGCAGGTGTCTATGGGCGGTGGCGATCACCTAACATCACATGAGCCACCTGTTCGTTTGCCACATATGATTTAAAAAAAATCAATGGTGTTCTTGGCACACTCCATCATCAAGTGATGCACATCCTCAATTATTCCACATACATCGCAGTTGAGTGATTCCGCTTTTCTCGTTAAGTATGCAAAACTTCTCAATGGATTGTGCCTCGAACGGAGTCTTAAAGTTGCCATATCTATAGAGTAATGAACGTAATATTTGAATTCAAAGGGAGAATTTATGGCTAGTTTAATGGCCACCTGATTTATTTGGTACTCTTTACTATTCGTATTAGTAAGGTAAAAGTGAATTTGTTTGTAGGTTTGTTTGTTACGCTTTCACGGGTTAGCCACTCAACCGATCATCGTGTAATTTTACATACACGTGGTGAGCGATATATAAAAGGATATAAAGTACTTTTCGTCCACAAAAATAAAGTACTGTTATCGAGGGGTAGGTCTAAACATTATTAACCCCTCAGGTTCCGAATTAAGAATTAAATATCATCATATCAGGGCATGGTTTAAAACAAAATTTAACATTTAATTTTAACACAGTAACTTTGACGATAAACAGAACAGTCATAAAAAAGAAATTGAATAAAAGAGAGAAATTAAGCACATTAAATGAAAAAAAAAACGGCCGGACCGTGTGACATCTGGTTTTTAATACTTTTTAATTGGAAAACGTGTTTTCATTATAAGAAACCGGGTCTCGAATAGAAATGGAAATGGGTACGGGACATCAAGTATTCAATGAGCCTTCTACTAAGGTATCTCGTATATAAATATTGACTCGTTTGCTTAATTGAATTTTTATTTGAAAACTAGTACTCACTACTAGATACGATATCGTGCCTAGGTAATTAATAACATGCTGTATAAAGCGCTACTAAATTTAAAAGAATATAATATACAAGTATCGTATTTATGTACGAGCAATCCCCACCTATACTTTCCACCTTCCTCCTGTGTCATTTTAATTTTTTTTTTATTTCGAACTGACTAAGCCATTGACCAAGCAAGGTCTTAACAGCTTCACCGGACTACTAAGGCGAGCGCTTAAGGCACTCAGCCGATTTTACTTTGACAACTAGCTCAAGGGTGCGCGGCACACCTCGGCTTTGGCTGTTGCCTGATACAAGCAATTCGCGACCTATCTGAGCTAACCTAAGCCAAGCTAACTATTCATACATATATAAGTTGTTGAAACATATATGTGTACCAAGCATACATACCTCAACAACTCCTATATATATTTCGTATCGGATAATAAATGTCATTTTAAATTATTCTTTACATATTCTGTTACGTAATTCGAATTGAAATTGTAGCTATTATCCTTACTAATGTTATAGTTTGGTATGTCTGTTTGTTTGTTTATTTATTTGTTACGCGTTCAAGCCTTAACTAACCGTCATTAAATTTTGTATAGGTACACGTTGTCAAGGTATAGAAAAGTAGGTACATTAAAAAAAAAACACAAAAAATAGACTGTTTCCCAATGATAGGTCAAACCTATGGTAACGCGAGCGAAGTTATGAGTAAAAACTAGTAATTAATAAACTGGAAACATGACGATAAAACGCTATAATAAGTAGAATATAATAGTTCCACATACAATGGTTATTTATCAGACTCGTGCACTCTGGTATGGCTTTTAATAAACCAATGTTAATTTTTTTTCGTTATGTGTTGTGTTATGTTTTTTCATTATTCATTATTATAAGGTTATTGTACCAACCAGATTAAAACTTCCCAATTACGGCTTAAAGCATATATTCGTTGCAATTCACGCTGGCGAAATTACCTGCATAGGTAGAAGCCATATAAAAATAGTTGGAATCTATAGGCTGATTCTTAAAGAACGTGTTGTTTTTTTTCACGTCAGTATCAAACATAGATAATTCGAGTTTGACATCTATAGTAATTCTTGCATTTATTAATAATGCTTAGTTGGAACGTTGCGTGCGTTCTGCCAATAAATATCGGAAGATATCCCGGAAAAAAAAGAATTTAACGTATATTTCTTGATACCTATGTGTGTACACTCGTGTTGCTAACACACGATTGGCGTGTATAGTAATAACTTATAGAGATAAGTGTGCTACACCCATGGAATTATTAAGCTGTTAACCCTTTTCTTTAACGTGGGGAAATCCCTCATGGATACACCACCTTCCCGGGGGAAAGAGTGTCCGACTCGTACGGACTAAAACCCCATGGTGTACACCTGCCGCTATAGTTGGGGCGACACGAGATCTCTACAGACTTCATCGTACTGGCCCAGCGGTAGAAAACGCCGCCGCCAGGTCCCGTCTTATCAGGAGACAGCCGTGTACATACCGACCATCTCCTCTGTCCGCCAGACCTGTGCAATGGTAAGATGGGTTCCCCGGCCTATCTTCCCTAGGTTCGGCTACAGTGGCGGTAGGAGGCGGGCAAACTACCGCCTTCTCCTGCAGGTCCTCCGTTGACGGAGAGGGCGGCTTAGAGGGTCGTCCTCGCGGGCCCTCACCGCTGCCTCCTACTGTGAGACGATTTCCTCACAGAAGCTGTTAAGCCTGAGAATTATAAAGATTCAAATTTTAGACTCAAAATGACTTGCTCAAATATATTTTAAAGGTAACAATGAGATTAAAGACCTCATTTTTTTCGGCTCTTATCCTGGCATGCGTTTATGCGGAAACAGCTAGAGTATTGTATTAAAACCTTATATTATTTTAGTGTATTTACCTAGTAGTTAATCATTACATAGTCTAAAATAAAGTCCCCTACCGCGTCTGTCTGTCTGTCTGTTCGCGATAAACTCAAAAACTACTGAACGGATCTTTATGCGGTTTCATCAGTGGATAAAGTGATTCACGAGGAACGTTTTGGTATATAATTTGTTCCTGATTTTTTTATAATCATGGCGGGACAACGTCTGCCGGGCCCGCTAGTATAATATAAGATACTATTCGCAATAAAAACGTAATCCTGAAGTATAAAATGAAGAAACGTTTTATTTGTGGATATTTAAGGTGTTAAAATCAATTTTATAATATGCAATTAGTTATATAATTTATATATTTAATCAATAATATTCAATTAGTGAATGGTTACAGAGAAAAAGTTAGTTTGTTCTCCTTTTCGTCAGCTCTGGGTAAAATAGACTACATATGTCGGGTACGATAGCTCAGTTCATATCTTTAGATATGTGTGGTGTGAATAGTATCGCTCATCCTTTTTGTATTCAGATTCGATTCTCGTCCCGGGACGTGGGTGAGCTTCAGCAGTGATCCAATAACGCAACTGGTATATTTTATAAATCATTTGCACGCGCGAAATGCTCTCTCTGGTGATCAGCAGCCGCTTATTCAGTTTCTTAAAACAACTGACGAATTGTTTCCCTTTTGTTTTTGGCAACTAGTCTTCTAAATAATTACTGCCATTGTCGAGTAGATAATAATATTACAAGTGATTGTTTCAATGTTCTAACAAGATGGTGGCTCTCATTTTATAACTATCCTCCATAGTCTTGTGACATCTCAATATTCATGTTCCTTGTTATTGTTTTCCACCCACTTGTGCACAATAACTGATCTATAATATGTAAAATACCACCAATATTACAAAATATAGAGTCAAATGACACTGGGTTATGAATAAAAATAAAAGCCACTAAGATCCCACCATTAACGCCAACTGACGATTTAACGAGTTGTGTCCAGGGGTGGCTGTGTTGCCACAGAAAAAGAAAACCAACAATATGTGTATTATATTGATTGTAAATTTGGTTTACCGTTTTATGGTAGGCAGAAAGATAAATATAGCTTTCTATAAGCGTAATATGACAAAATAAAAGTATTTCCTTTAAAATAGTAACTTTAAAATTGCGAACAGAATAGAACAGATATATGCTCTCATGTTATAACTATCCTCCATGCTTTCGTGACATCTCAAAATTCATGTTCCTTGATATTGTTTTCCATCCACTGCACTTGTACACAATAACTGATTTATAATATGTAAAATACCACCAATATGACAAAATATAGAGTGAAATGACACTGGGTTATGAATAAAAATAAAAGCCACTAAGATCCCACCATAAACTCCAACTGACGATTTAAGGAGTCGTGTCCAGGGGTGGCTGTGTTGCCACAGAAAAAGAAAACCAACGATTGCCACAGAAAAAGAAAACCAACGATATGTGTATTATATTGATTATAAATTTTGTTTACCGTTTCATTGTAGGCAGAAAGATAAATATAGCTTTATATAAGCGTAATATGACAATATAAAAGTATTTCCTTTAAAATGGTAAATTTAAAATTGCGAACAGAATAGAACAGATATATCTACCAATAAGATAACAGAATACCGTATACATAATGAATGCGGAGGTGAATCCATTGGAATATATTCTTTTGACATTCAAATCGACTACTAATGAAATGATCCCGGTGGATTTCTCGGTGCGCTGCTTCGCCCGGTTCAAGCTTATCGATCTCTCGGAATTATTGATTATGTTTAGGGTGAGTGATCTCATCCGATCAGCGATATTCAAATTACCTGGAACTGATGATTTCTTTCTAAGTGAATTTCGGTAGGATTTATCAAGTCCATCTAGTTTAAGGATGCACAGACTTTTCGGAACTACGGGCCCCTTTGACAGGTTATGAGCTAAAGATCCGTCTATCCAATAGCGGTCCACCTCTATTAATTAAAACAACTTAAATGTGTAAAAAAAAATTTAACTGCATTATTAATTTAGTTAAATTCCGTGTGCTTTTATTTTTTGGCATTTTTACGGGTCGCATGTACAACGATCAGAGGCCAGGGTTTGTGCACCTTTGTTGAACTAGTTAGCTAGTTGAGAATCTGTTGTCAAGTACTCGTTGGTGTATTCCGGTAGCTGCATTTAAAAGCCAGTTCCCTCTAGATTTAACATGTGTGGTGAGTGATCTCATCCGATCAGCGATATTCAAATTACCTGGAACTGATGATTTCTTTCTAAGTGAATTTCGGTAGGATTTATCAAGTCCATCTAGTTTAAGGATGCACAGACTTTTCGGAACTACGGGCCCCTTTGACAGGTTATGAGCTAAAGATCCGTCTATCCAATAGCGGTCCACCTCTATTAATTAAAACAACTTAAATGTGTAAAAAAAAATTTAACTGCATTATTAATTTAGTTAAATTCCGTGTGCTTTTATTTTTTGGCATTTTTACGGGTCGCATGTACAACGATCAGAGGCCAGGGTTTGTGCACCTTTGTTGAACTAGTTAGCTAGTTGAGATTCTATTGCCAAGCACCCGTTGGTGTATTCCGGTAGCTGCATTTAAAAGCCAGTTCCCTCTAGATTTAACATGTGTACCGCTTTAGATCACATAGAGACACAGACTGCTCAGAGACAGAGGTTGAAGTTAAACGTTAAAACCTTATTCTGTGTTATTACAAAAAAGTTAAATAAGCATTGAATACTTGCTTTATAAAGGTTTCGAATTAAATACACCGCGGTCGCTGAATGTTCGCCATCTTGCTCTTTTGTCTCGCTTTCGTTACGTTAGGTTAGACTTGCGAAAAATGATAACGCGAACTTGCCTCGGGCGAGCGCGGTGCATTTAATTCGAAACCTTTTTAAAGCAAGTATTCAATACGTATTTAACTTTTTTTTAATAACACCGTATAAATTTTATAGTGTGACCACGTATATTGTGGTACAATATAGTAGACACGCTAAACCTAATGAGGTTGGCTGTCAATTTCAGCGTGCCGGAACACAGCTATAGGATGTTTAGTCGTAGATTTTCAACTCGAGGATAGTAACTAGCCAGGTTAGCTTAGACAAATCTCTAGCACTATGTACCGTGTATTTTTTTTTCTTTTCTGTCGACTCTTGGTCCGCCCCGTTTTTCTGCTTTCGTTTGTAATTTTTTTTGGTTCTGTCCAAAACCGCTATAACTGTGAGAGACTTTATTCTACGTATTCAATCGGTTTTTTATCGGTAATTTAACTGAGATTATTGCCTTTATGGCGGCTTCATTTTCATCTTTAATAGCAATTTTTAATTTATAATCCACAATGTCCCGCGGCGGAGCGTCCACGGCCCGATGGATGAACCTATTAATTGCACCGTCAGTCACGTCGGTATAGTAGACACAGGTGTTACCGTGTCTGGATATTTCTACTATAGCATGTGAAATTAATATGATGGGTAAATTCAAATATGATGTCAGTTTTCAGCTCAGTGTTTCTAGACGCCTAAACTCATTGATTGATATAATGATTGATTCATTTTATACTGAGAAACGACCAACATTGTATCATCAAAGAAACCTGTAAATGTTAAATGAACCGATTCGACGTCATACTCATTCAAAACAGAATACCCTTACAGTTCGACATATCTCGGTCCAGTCCATTTAGCGTTACTCAAAACTTCAAGATAACTGACTCAGCATTTTTTTTTGGAACCTCTTAAAAGCACCGGCCCGCGCCCGTCCGGTTCAGTTACTCCTTTCAGGTGTCCATTAAGGGATGATGCGACGGTCCTGCCAAATGAAGAGGAAGTATGGATTCGTACGAAGTCGTCTGGATTTCGTCGCAGACGTGGCCAGTTTACACGGGACCGTAGAGTTCGTGAGGGTTGGAAGTTTCATGTGTACACGTCGGAGGAATTCGGTGTGTCTTGGTTAATTGGCCGGTCTAGGAAAGGTGCGTTGTAAACATAAGATTGTGTTTCACGCGATGAACGCAGCGTTTTTTAATTTATTTATTAATTTTGTGAATTACAATTATTAAGCTACTTTGCTGTTAAATGTAGAAAATACAAGATTACAAGAGAGAATGGTGCCTGTTGACGATAGTGGTCTATTGAGATGATCTAATTGTTACAAAGATTACTATACTTTAATTCAATAAATTATTTTAAGCTAAACTTATATTAAAATACATGGGTAAAGTATTACAAATATAACATGGACCTATAATACGCATTAGTTCGAAAATAAAATATGATGGATAAAAAATTGTCGCGTTAATAAAATAACCGATCCTATGTTTTCAAGACCTCATCTAACTCAACGCCATTTAGTGCAGACCTCTAACAGCACTTTATTCCTACGTTACGTTATGTTTTTCTTAGGATCACGGTAGATCATTTGGAGTTGGTTATGTTTTCAGTTTTTTAATTTATTTATTAATTTTGTGAATTACAATTATTAAGCTACTTTACTGTTAAATATAGAAAATACAAGATTACAAGAGATAATGGTGACTGCTTACTATACTTTAATTCAATAATTTCTTTTTAGCTAAACTTATATTAAAATACATGGGTAAAGTATTACAAATATAACATGGATCTAAATAAAAACATTGAATTTTCCTTTAAAATAGTTGAAATTAATTAAAAATACGCATTAGTTCGAAAATGAAAGATGATGGAAATAAAATTGTCGCGTTACTTAATAAAATAGCCGATCCTATGTTTTCAAGACCTCATCTAACTCGACGCCAACTCAACGCCATTTAGTGCAGACCTCTAACAGCACTTTATTCCTACGTTACGTTATGTTTTTCTTAGGATCACGGTAGATCATTTGGAGTTGGTTATGTTTTCAGTGGAAGATATTGCCTGAATTCCTGTGATGACATACTAATGTACCTTTAATGTAGCCCAGACTGTTATAATATGTGATGTGTGTATACGGACTTAGTGTTTATTATGACCTTTTATACGTATAATATTGGCAAAAGTTGTCCTTTTTCAAAATTATATGTGTGACAAGGATAACAGCACATCAATTCCATGTCTTTCAGTATTTTATGTTGCAACTACAGTGTTAAGTCTACATAGAGAGTTGCCGTTAATTAGAGTGAAAATAAAATTGATATTATTTTACTATTCTAATATTTATTTACTAATATAGTTCAAACTTGAAAAATGTAAAACAACTTCATTATAACGTCAGTCGAAGTAAAAACGTGCTAGAAAATAAAGCAACAAACATTAGGGCGTACACAGATCCAGTTCTTACAAATTTTGGCAATTTAGTAGGTACTTCTTAATGATTAATAATTGTTATATCATAGGAGGCAAACGAACACGTGGGTCACCTGATGTTAAGTCATCACCACCGTCCATAGACACTTGCAACGCCAGAGGGGTCACAAGTGCGTTTCCATCCTGTGTTTGGCGGGAGGGGGAGAAAGGGAAGGGAGAAGGAGACGAGTGGTGGGCCACCGGCGCTATCACTGACCGAACGAAACGCAACAATGCAAGCACTGTTACTTCACGTCGGTCGGTTTCCTGTGAGAGGATGGCACTACCCCGGACGAATTGCCCCATTCATGTTGAAACCAGTTATAGATTCAACGTAGCTCTACCACCTACCGCACCGATTATTTGGATTTCTTTCTTTCGAACTGACTACGGTATTGACCTAGCAAGGTCTTAACAGCTTCACCGGACTACTAAGGCGAGCGCTTAAGGCACTCAGCCGATTTTGTATTATTTGGAGTGAGCTATATAGAGTGCATCATTGCATATAAAATAAGGTAAACCGACCAAAGTCAAGTAATTTTGTCGTTTTAAGGAGTTTGTCGTTAAACCAAGTGTCGTTCGTTATGAAGAGTATACGTTGTATTTTTAAATTATGTCAGATGAATACGACCCAAAATGTATGTAAATGGAGATTGTTGCGAGATCTTGGAATGGCATGTAGTGGACATTACATTTTATTCATAATCTTGTGTTATTTTTGATCTTCTACATAATATAGTTTGGTTGTTGTGCACAAGTGATTTCGATGGGAAACACGATACCACGGAGCATGGATTCTGACTTGCAACAAAAACTCCCTGGAAAGTTCTAACAAGACGGCCAACATATTGTTAGAGGCATTGAAACGATCGCAATAAACTCGTAATATCAATAATATTATCTACTCGACAGTGGCAGTAATAATCTACTTGAAGATTGATACCTATTAGTTTTCGTAGTAACGTATACTGGTCGGCGTAACAATAGCGATTGTTTACCAGACTAGGCCCCCCTCGGCAGCAGCTCAAGCCTAGGTCCGTTCCCTCGGCGTGGAGCCCTTGAGTACGCTGCTCGCGCGATACAGTGAACACAATATCTTACATCACTGCGACAACATTACACATATCACCTCCACACACGTGCACGCACACATGCTTACACATGGAAGTGGAACGGTTTTATTTTTTCCCTTATCAAACTGAAATAGCTTAGAATGGCTGCCATACAGATCGAAGGGGCATGTTAAGGCACTAAAACGTGCGGACCAATCCCTCCTAGAGGTGGTCACAGCTTATGCCAATCTTATGTGATAAGATAACTTTGTTTAACGCCATTTCATATTACGCTCCACTATAACGGGACGTATACCCCACGATAAGCGAGGCCTTACTGTACGTTTTAAATTGAAGCGTCTGTCTGTGCGAAAGTCTGATCACAATAAGTTCACGTATATGATATCTGAAATCGTTATATTTGGTATTAAAAAATGTATGGCATCAGCATAACCTACATCTAGGGATGAGACATAAAAAGTAATCGATTCGTGTGAAAGAATTCAAGATATGAGGGATTTTTCGGCGGGATTTTATTCTCACATGTAGTGGCTTTTATATTTTATTCATAATCTTGTGTCATTTGTCACCTATATTTTGTAATATTAATGGTGTTTTATGTAATATAGTTCGGTTATTGTGCACAAATGAAGCGGATGGGAAATCTTATCACGGAGTATGGATTCAGATTTCCCTCTAAATAAAAACATTGAATTTTCCTTTAAAATAGTTGAAATTAATTAAAAATACGCATTAGTTCGAAAATGAAAGATGATGGAAATAAAATTGTCGCGTTACTTAATAAAATAGCCGATCCTATGTTTTCAAGACCTCATCTAACTCAACGCCATTTAGTGCAGACCTCTAACAGCACTTTATTCCTACGTTACGTTATGTTTTTCTTAGGATCACGGTAGATCATTTGGAGTTGGTTATGTTTTCAGTGGAAGATATTGCCTGAATTCCTGTGATGACATACTAATGTACCTTTAATGTAGCCCAGACTGTTATAATATGTGATGTGTGTATACGGACTTAGTGTTTATTATGACCTTTTATACGTATAATATTGGCAAAAGTTGTCCTTTTTCAAAATTATATGTGTGACAAGGATAACAGCACATCAATTCCATGTCTTTCAGTATTTTATGTTGCAACTACAGTGTTAAGTCTACATAGAGAGTTGCCGTTAATTAGAGTGAAAATAAAATTGATATTATTTTACTATTCTAATATTTATTTACTAATATAGTTCAAACTTGAAAAATGTAAAACAACTTCATTATAACGTCAGTCGAAGTAAAAACGTGCTAGAAAATAAAGCAACAAACATTAGGGCGTACACAGATCCAGTTCTTACAAATTTTGGCAATTTAGTAGGTACTTCTTAATGCTTAATAATTGTTATATCATGTTGCATAAATCATTTTCTGCTGTTTTTTATGTTTTTTTTCTTTTTATGTCAAAAGCAGGCAAACGAACACGTGGGTCACCTGATGTTAAGTGATCACCACCGTCCATAGACACTTGCAACGCCAGAGGGGTCACAAGTGCGTTTCCATCCTGTGTTTGGCGGGAGGGGGAGAAAGGGAAGGGAGAAGGAGACGAGTGGTGGGCCACCGGCGCTATCACTGACCGAACGAAACGCAACAATGCAAGCACTGTTACTTCACGTCGGTCGGTTTCCTGTGAGAGGATGGCACTACCCCGGACGAATTGCCCCATTCATGTTGAAACCAGTTATAGATTCAACGTAGCTCTACCACCTACCGCACCGATTATTTGGATTTCTTTCTTTCGAACTGACTACGGTATTGACCTAGCAAGGTCTTAACAGTTTCACCGGACTACTAAGGCGAGCGCTTAAGGCACTCAGCCGATTTTGTATTATTTGGAGTGAGCGTGATGCTATATAGAGTGCATCATTGTTTATAAAATAAGGTAAACCGACCAAAGTCAAGTAATTTTGTCATTTTAAGGAGTTTGTCGTGAAACCGAGTGTCGTTCGTTATGTAGATTATTCATTGTATTTTTAAATTATGTCAGATGAATACCACCCAAAATGTATCTAAATGGATATTGTCGCATTATATTTTATACATTATCTTGTGTTATTTGGTTCTGTATTTTGTAACATTTGTGATCTTCTACGTAATATAGTTTGGTTGTTGTGCACAAGTGATTTCGATGGGAAACACGATACCACGGAGCATGGATTCTGACTTGCAAGTAATTTTGTCGTTTTAAGGAGTTTGTCGTTAAACCAAGTGTCGTTCGTTATGAAGAGTATACGTTGTATTTTTAAATTATGTCAGATGAATACGACCCAAAATGTATGTAAATGGAGATTGTTGCGAGATCTTGGAATGGCATGTAGTGGACATTACATTTTATTCATAATCTTGTGTTATTTTTGATCTTCTACATAATATAGTTTGGTTGTTGTGCACAAGTGATTTCGATGGGAAACACGATACCACGGAGCATGGATTCTGACTTGCAACAAAACTCCCTGGAAAGTTCTAACAAGACGGCCAACATATTGTTAGAGGCATTGAAACGATCGCAACAAACTCGTAATATCGATAATATTACCTACTCGACAATGACAGTAATAATCTACTTGAAGATTGATACCTATTAGTTTTCGTAGTAACGTATACTGGTCGGCGTAACAATAGCGATTGTTTACCAGATTAGGCCCCCCTCGGCAGCAGCTCAAGCCTAGGTCCGTTCCCTCGGCGTGGAGCCCTTGAGTACGCTGCTCGCGCGATACAGTGACACAAAATCTTACATCACTGCGACAACATTACACATATCACCTCCACACACGTGCACGCATACACGCATACACAGGCAAGTGGAAAGGTGTTTTTTTTTTTTTCCCTTATCAAACTGAAATAGTTTAGAATATTATCCGATACGAAATATATATAAGAGTTGTTGAGGTATGTATGCTTGGTACACATATATGTTTCAACAACTCATATATGTATGAATAGTTAGCTTAGCTTAGGTTAGCTCAGATAGGTCGCGAATTGCATGTATCAGGCAACAGCCAAAGCCGAGGTGTGCCGCGCACCCTTGAGCTAGTTGTCAAAATAAAATCGGCTGAGTGCCTTAAGCGCTCGCCTTAGTAGTAGTAGTCCGGTGAAGCTGTTAAGACCTTGCTTGGTCAATAGCGTAGTCAGTTCGAAAAAAAAAAACAGCGATTGCTAATTGATCCCCGTCTTTCGTTGGTCGTCACCGTTTTTATTATCTATATACTAAATATTATAAAGCTGTAGGATTTGTTTAGTCGACCGCGCTAATTTCAGGAATGACTGGTCCGATTTGAAAACTTACCGAGTACCAATAAAAGTGGAGCACCAATGAAGAATGTTTCAAAATTTCTTTTTCCTTTTGAAAGCTTCCGCTGCTTGTTAGCGTTGGCCCGAAGTAACGATTCCACGCGGGCGAAATCGCGGTCAGAATCTAGCCCTTAATAGGTACAACTGCTACTAGATCAGTTACGAACGGTTTTCAGGGTCTGTATAATAGCATTTCCATTATAAATCTGGAGAGAACAAAGACGTGATTATTATACAAAGGTTTATTTGAATCGTAAACGCATTGTGTAACTTTGACAAAACTATCTTCTTATTTTATACATATACTAGCGGGTACGGGAAACGTTGTCCTGGCTTGATAATAAAAAAAAATTCTAAAAGTCAACCGCAGCGCCACCTACCGGGTCCAGTTGTGAATCAAAACCATTCTCGGATCCACTGGAATACGCACACAAAATTTCATCAAAATCGGTCCAGCCGTTTAGGAGGAGTTCAGTGATATATACACGTATAGAAGAAATGTATATATAAAGAAAATGATAGATGTATGTCTTTGTGCGCGCTTCACCCAAGTGCTACTGAATAGATTTTGATATTTTTTTTAGTTGTACTTCTTAGACATTTTGTCTTTATCTAAAAAAAAAGAATTGTCAGGATATCTACATTCAATATGAAGAAGTTATTGAAGTTTTAAGAAACTATGATATTTATAAGCACAATATAGGTTATGGTATTTTGTCTATATATACAATATATTGTTAAGTGAATAATAAATAATGCAGACAAAGTAGCCGGTATCAGCCAGCAATAAGCAATAAAGATATTATTAAAGAAATTCTAACTACACAGAGAACGAAAGGCATAAGTTGTGTTATATAAGTTAAAAGCTTTTATCCTGTTATAATAACAGAGAATCCCCTAGTGTCCGCGGGCAAAAATAATATTATAAGAAAGACACCCGAGTTGGGAACAAGAAGGCGGTGGAACTATCAAGGCCGAAGTTGCCAATAAAGGCGCGTATGGGCCGGTGTATGTCTCTTAACGTTCATATAAATGATTTACTGGATGTGGCTAGAGCGTACTCGGACTATTAGATTCTTTTCTTTACAACCTTTTTTTACATAAAACCAATTTACCGTAAATAGCAAATTCTATAATATAATAGCGATATCTTTTCATTGAAGTGAAAATAAAATTACATTGTTTTGAGCGAAATCTTAAAGTTGATAAAATGGCGTTCGATGGAACTAATTTAAATGACGAACGTGTACCGCATTTAAAATTAAGGACTATTTCTACGATAAATGTAATGACACTTGTAGTGTACTGGCCATGTATAATTATATGTATGTATGTATAAATGTATAAATATATCTTTATCATAATCTCGATGGCCATGCGAGTGTAAACAATTGAATGTCGTGCGTGTTGGCGTCCCTTTAAAATAAATAATTAAAATATATTTGTGAGTATAAATATTACAATATTAAATTTCCAATAGCTGTTGCTAATTTAGTTTCTACAATTAAGCGTAGTCCTTTCACTACAGACGCAATAAAAGAAAATATATAGTCGAAAACTATTTATTACATCGATATTCAAATATTATCTAAAGCTATGTTAATTAATTTTGTGTTCTCACATTTTTTTATATGTTAAAATAAAACAGTTACTTAAATCTACCACCTAGGACACAGGATTACCTAGTTTGGGTGACAACGGTTATCATGAGTAAACCGACAACTCTTTAACCTTGCATTAGATATATTACTGAGTTTGTGTTTTGGTTGGTATACTATATAGTAATATACATTGATATTATTATTAAAGAAAAATATTAAAAGCAATGTTAATATTTTTAAAGAATTTGTACATTTTGATGCATACCACTTTTACCATATGTCGAAATAAACAATTTACTTTTAATGAAACTGATCATATTGTGCGTTAGTTATTAATATGGGAGAAGAGGAAAGATATAGGACGAATGAACCTCCTGTGCGCTCTTGTTATCGATTTATACAGTATGCAGTTTGGGTAAGTAGTTAATACCCCTCCGTGCACTTCCGGCAACATCTATATATCCTTGTAAATAAGAACGAGGTTGTTATAAAAAGCCCAGAACAATCAGAGGCAGGCTCGCGGCACTCATTTCAGGCGCGTATCCAATTACACGGCGAGAACTTGACGCGAACTCCTACGCACTTATTATTAACGTTCAGTACATTGCCTTTTATATAAAACACTAAATCAAACCAGCGATTTCACTCGAGTTTACTCTGTATGCCTGATTTAAATCTGTCTCATAACATCTATCAAATGTTTACAGTAGATTATTTATACACAAAAAGCAGAATGAAATATTTGCTAATTTACCACAATAGAGTGGTATTTTTATTACGGTTAGTGAATGGAGAAGAAAGTTGCAATATATTTTAAGCTACGCAAATAGGAATTAAGTTAAAGTATGTCAGTATTGCTACTTAGATCAATGAACATTGTTTTTTATTCTGATGCCTCATTTGACCATTTTGCCTGTAATATTTCGATTAAACCAAATAAGAGTATTGTGCCAACACACTATCGCCCCTTTCCTTTTCCGATTGACTATTGTTTAGTGCTGTCATGATTGTTATACTCTTATATTCAAATACAATAATTAAAATGTGACTAATTAATGAAACACAGCACTGTTGAGAACTAAATCTTTCGCAAATTGATTAAATATACAAAGCGGTGATGACTGTACTCGGTCCAGACACCAAATTTAAAGAAAGCGTAATTCTAGAGTTGACAAGATATTCGATGATACAATAGAACGATAAGTCAAGAATGTATACTCGTATTTAGCAATCATTTTATTAAACGTAACATCTGGTCTGTACCACGCAAAAATCCTTAATTCCATTAACCTTGTGGTGGATTTCTATCACCATACATCAGGTAAAACACCTGCTTTAGTAGTACACTCAGGTATTTCGCTTTCTGGGGACCATAATAAGTTATCAAGCATGAAGACAAGAATTTGCACCCAACTGAGTCGCAATAAATCTATCACAGACATCTATCTTTTAGTTTATCGTGTTTCGAGTTAAGCCAGCGTACCTACCGAGTCTTGAAGGCCGCCATGACAGTGACCACTTCGATTGAATTGTTAATACCACCATGGTACAATAAAGTTAATTTGTCGAGATACAAAAAAAAATCGAGGCAGTCATAAGGACTGCCAGAAGTTAAAACTCAAGCAATGGAATAACTGTTTTTTTTATCAATAAAATGTATTGATTTGTAAATTGAAATTATTAATGTTAACCCAGAAAACCAGACGTTTTCACTTCTATTGGCACTCCGAGCAATAATTAAATATATTTAAGAAAATTACTCTGAATTAATGACAGAACACATTTCCATGGTTTCTAGAATCTTTGTCTATCTCTCTGTCGTTTGTACGCACATCATACAAAAACTACTGGACTACTAGCTGTTACCCGCGGCTCCGCACGCGCTTTTTAAAAAATTATTAAAGAAATGTAAAATTGTAAGTGAGTGTGTACATTACAGAAACGCTTTTTCAAAAACATTTGTAACTACTATACGAACGCCATCTACTGTAACATGTAACGTGTACATTAGATATATGAATACTAATAGTATATCGAATGGGATGGGATTTATCATCAGCAACATACCTGGAACTTCAACCTACTATATACCAAACTCAGTGCTCACTAACACTATATAAGAAAGTAATGAAAATTATAAGCTATACATTATCGAACAATATATCTTAAATCTTTTATTTTATAGATAGATATAATATGCCCGTATTGTCGATATACTTAAGTTATTCTTATACGTTGCTATAATAACTGAGTTATGTAGAAGCAAACATGGTAAATAAAACAATATGGCCGCCAAATTGACCAAAAAGATGATATAATTCATATTACATACAAATATATGTCTTTCAATTAAGTATATTTATTCTTGGAGTCAGTACGGCACACGTCTCACGCAGTTGTAACATATTTTTAATTTCACACGGACGAATACAAAGGTAGCAGTTAATCACTACATAGTGTACCAATTCAAATAAAAAAAGAATCATTAAAATCGGTTCACAATTAACTAAAATATCGATTAACATACATAAAAAAATACATACAACCGAACATAGTAACCTCCTCATTTTTCGAAGTCGGTTAAAAAAGTCCTCTGTCAGCTTATCTGTTCGCGATAAAGTCAAAAACTACCATTTTCATGCTGTTTTCACCAGTAGATAGAATGATAATTTATGGGGAAGGTTTAGGTATAATTTGTCAAGGTTTTCATTTTATTATCCGTCTCCGTCCGTATAACGTCTTCCGAGCCCGCTAGTTATCTGCCCGTAAAAGCCCCGTGAAAGTCGGTCCAATCAATTAGGAGATAGTAGGATATTGCGGACGAAGTCTTGAGAATCAAAATAAAATTGTCTAAGTTACTTCTTATAAGGTGAGTTATCTTCCAGTGAAAGTCCCGTGAAAATCAGTTCAAGCATTACGGATATTCCACTGCGTCCCAAGGCGAATAAAAAACCTAAATTATTTTTATAAGGTCTGTTATCTACCAGTGAATACCCCGTGAAAATCGGCCCAAAGTAATGCGGACGAAGCCGTGGACAAATAAAATAGAATATGTCAACCGCTATAATTTCGGTTATCTGGCAGTAAAAAGTAAAATTCCCGTTAAAATAGGTCCAGTCGTTTTGGAGATTACCCAGAACAAACAAACAAACAGACAAAATATAATAATATAAAAATATAGACAAAGTATAAAAAAAGCCATACCCATTCATCAAAAAGTTGTTACTTTAATTGTACACACATAAACTTTATTTTTATAATACGTAATAGAGAACAAATAAAAAATTGGAAATAAAAGAAGTATGAATTATTTGAATAGGAAAATAAAATAAACTTTGAAAATGTTAGCTTTGATACTTACCACATAACTTCAGAATTGGCAGTATGGATTAATTCCTTCGCCTATGAACTATTTGAATAGGAAAAAAAAAACTTTGAAAATGTTAGCTTTGATACTTACCACATAACTTCAGAATTGGCAGTATGGATTAATTCCTTCGCCTATGAACTATTTGAATAGGAAAAAAAAAACTTTGAAAATGTTAGCTTTGATACTTACCACATAACTTCAGAATTGGCAGTATGGATTAATTCCTTCGCCTATGAACTATTTGAATAGGAAAAAAAAAACTTTGAAAATGTTAGCTTTGATACTTACCACATAACTTCAGAATTGGCAGTATGGATTAATTCCTTCGCCTATGAACTATTTGAATAGGAAAAAAAAAACTTTGAAAATGTTAGCTTTGATACTTACCACATAACTTCAGAATTGGCAGTATGGATTAATTCCTTCGCCTATGAACTATTTGAATAGGAAAAAAAAAACTTTGAAAATGTTAGCTTTGATACTTACCACATAACTTCAGAATTGGCAGTATGGATTAATTCCTTCGCCTATGAACTATTTGAATAGGAAAAAAAAAACTTTGAAAATGTTAGCTTTGATACTTACCACATAACTTCAGAATTGGCAGTATGGATTAATTCCTTCGCCTATGAACTATTTGAATAAGAAAA
>MU158921.1:354603-367007 GCA_015888305.1 Antheraea pernyi
TTCTGCTTCACTTGCATTAATTAACGTGTAGTCATTTGCTATAAAGAAAAAATATATGTTGAATGGCTGAGACGTCAAATATACTGATATTACAAGTATTATTCCTATGCAATGCATAACAAATTATTGAAGACATCAGTTGATGATTATCCTCTGTCCATCATCAACATTGACAATGACAATAGTCGGCTGTTATAATTGCCATATGCGAACAAACATACATCACACAACAATCGACAGGTGCGAAAGGAAAGGCACTTGGCCACATTCATGTCACAAACAACGAATATTTATTTTAATATTTTATCCTGTCATAAATTGAATTGAATAGAATGAGGTTAGCGCCATCTATCTATAATAACTGCCATACTCCGGTAATTTTATTTATGAACGCGACTGTACCCGAACGTCTGTCTGCCTCTGTTAGGATAACTCCTTGCTAAATCGCTTCGTGATACCACCGGAGATTCAGCTTCATTTACTCTTCTGAATTTTCGCACACATATACACCGTTCTTGATGAATCAAATATTATATTCGTATAATATGTTAGGTACTCAATAAAAGGTACTCGACTCAATTGACTATTGTTTGATATATTACGTTATAGGAAATTGGGTCGACCTTTTATTTGTTTTCTAGCTTTGTATTTGCTTAATGGTTTTTGTTTTCAATATGAGATGAACGTTGAGGTACTTCGTGGTTCGCTTAAATTTAACCGAGGGGGACACAGGTTCGATCACCGTATAGGAAGGACATGCAATAAACCTGTTTGTCAATTCACTGTCTGTGTGGTTTGGTACTATTTTATAAGTATTTTATACCTTATAAGTGTGTAAGTAGGTGGTAGAGCCACGCTGACGCTACTACTGGTTTCAGCATGAACGGGTCGGCGCCGGTGGCCCACCACTCTTCTCCTTCTCCCTTCCCTTTCTCCCCCTCCCGCCAAACACAGGATGGCAACCCATTTGTGACTCATCTGGCGTTGCAAGTGTCTATGGATGGTTTTTTTTTTATAGTAGCACGGCAAAATGAATGCACTGCGCCTGATGGTAAGCACAGTACAATCCAAAAACAACGGCGACCACCGAGTGATATACTATCCATCGCCGGTCGCCGCTGTCATGCCGGCCTGCGAAAAGCTGGATATGCACAGGCTGATCCCGAAACGCGACTCGCAAAAGCGAATCACTATGACGGGCTTTTTCGCCAAATACATGGTGGTTGCGACCCAGTCAGGCTGTAAAACCCTAACCCAGTCAGGTTGTAAAACCCTACCACCCCGCTTTCGCCATTGCCTCGTTCGTTATTCAGCAGGGTGCATCACGTGCAGGTGAGGTTGGCTTGGGTGTCTCAAGTCTTAGATGTTATTTGACACCCCTTATATCTCGAAATGCGTGCTAACCCCTGGACCGTCCGAAAATACATAAGCTCCATACACGAATGTAAGCCTTACAATGCTCCGGCAGTAGACTGTTGGCAGCATAAGTTGAAAAGAAATACTGTATTTATTACAAAACTTGAACAATAACAAATTATATGATAATAATTATTATAAAAAGAACGTAAATCTAACTTGTCTGTACTTTTTAGATTTTTGTGAAAATATTGTTGCAAGTGTCTTGGAATAAGTAATAACCGTGATGATCACTTAACATTAGGTGACAAAACCTGTTCGTTTGCCTCTTATGACATAAAAAAAAAGTAACAATGTGGCCTTAACATATTAACATGCTAAACCTAGAGAACTGGCTCACAGGTACAGCTGGCGTAACACGCCTATACGTGTAGCGACAGATTTTTGACCTAACTATTTAATTGGGTATTTTCAGGAAACTGCTACCACCGTACCTCTAGTTTTATCTAGATGTTGTCTCTTATAGAAATTACCGGCTCATTGAAGAATTTGAACCTAACCCTAATCTGAGAGATGTTGATCGGTACGGAGTCCGAATACGTCACGGTTGAGTCTTTGTCTATAACTGTATATAGATCGGGTGTTTAGTTTCTTGTGATTATCTCCTATAATATTTTATTTTATTAAACAATGCTATACTGCTGCCGGAACAAAAAGAAGAGCGTATAACTAAGATTAAATCGAAGAAAATTCGAGAAGTATTTAGCCTGCACTGTTAGCAAAGTACTTCTAACTTGTTTTTTTTTATTAAGTGTAATTGAAAACAGAATTTTATTTATAAAGTCAAGACATTTACCTGGTTAGGTTATGACTGTAGTGGACTATATCGTATGTTAGTGTGTGTTAAAAAGTTAAATACTTGGTTTAAAAAGATTTCCAATTAAATGCACCGCGCTCGCCCGAGGCAAGTTCGCGTTATCCCTTTTCGCAAGTCTTAACGTAACCGAAGCGAGAGTATTAGTCACTGTTATTTTATATTAGGTACCACGTGGACGGAGTCGCGGGAACATCTAGTAATTTTATAAAATTGGTTAGTTATTAGAGTCTTTATCCGCCATTTTGAAATCTGGGCCTTAAAAAATCAGCCGAGGGGTTAAACGATGTGTTTTCGAATCAACGTAATCAGCAGGACGTGCTCTGCCGCTTTACGCTATCAGATATATTCGCTGTATTTACGTAATGGGACGCTGTACTGATTCTACCACTTGGTAATATAGTAGCGGAATAATGTGGCTCTTTTATGGTTTTCATACATCTTATATTATTTACTGTAGCTTGGTTAAATATTCAAAATTGTTCTAGAAATAACCAAGGGAGCATTACACCGGTAAATAACCTGAGAAGTGAGGACGCCGCGGGACACCGAATTTAATTAAATCCACCTGTATAGTTTACAAAGCACCTATAAAGCGATGTAGTCTTGTCCCGCTATGGAGACTCAAACTTCGTTAAGACGAAATTCTTTCTAAGTCGATGTAATTTTGGGACATTTGTTTAACTAATTGTAACAGTGTTTATTTAAATGGTCTATGATTTATCGTTGCTGTTAAATAAAATACTCAGGTATCCCACTGTATGCTTAGCGTATTTAAACATGGTATCTATACCACATCCTCATTTAAAAGAAGGTGGGACTGATCCACAAAGACATGACATCCCATCGCCCGAAAAAAAAACTTTGAATAGTCAAAATGACAAGCCTATTATCATCACGGCAATCGCGACCTAGATGGTCAAAATCAAAATGTTTTACTATGAATTTGTTGAAAGAAATGAAAATTATTTCCTTTAGCTCGATGTAACATTATGTATATTGA
This sequence comes from Antheraea pernyi, assembly GCA_015888305.1. Lineage (NCBI taxonomy): Eukaryota > Metazoa > Arthropoda > Insecta > Lepidoptera > Saturniidae > Antheraea > Antheraea pernyi. The sequence continues at coordinate 357,837 of MU158921.1, forward strand.
AATGTGTTTCAATATATAGAATCATAGATACGTATATTATATATATCATCATTATCGTCTCATCAACCTGTAAAAGACCCACTGCAGGACCACAGGGCTCCTTCCTCCTTCTTTCCTTCCATACCCTCCGTATGGGCATAATCACCACACGAATCCACGACGTATTGGCGATTTAAAAGTCAGAGCAATATACAATTCTATATTTCACCACATACGGTGGTACTACAATAATATTTCTCAGGTTTAGGTTTCCTCAAGATGTTTTCCTTCACCGTCAGCTGATAGTGTTACCAATTTAAATTGGTAAATGTACGCGCACTCCGCTATATTCGTTGGTGCCAGATAATTTAAAATCATGATCCGTCGTTTTGAGGTCTGTGTCTTAAAACATCAGCCGAGGGTTCAAACGATGTGTTTTTGAATCAACGTAATCCTCGGCAGCACGAGCTCTGCCGCTTTACACTATTAGATATTTTTCCGATATTGGTAGAAATTTATGAAAATACTAGCGGGTCGGGCGGACGTTGTCCCACTCCGCTATATTCGTTGGTGCATTCCGGGGTTCGTACCTGCGGACATGGAACTGACATTCCAAGGGTCAAATCACTGGACAACCAAGACTATTTTATCATATGCTATTATATTGTATACTAGCGGGCACGGAGGACGTTATCCTGATATTTAAAAAAAAAACCTTGAAAAATTATACACCCAAACCTTCCTCATGAATCACTTTATCTGCTGATGAAAAACTCGGGAAAATTCGTTCAGTAGTTTCTTAGTTTATCGCGGACAGACGTGGCAAGGGACTTTGTTTTATAATATGCAGTAACATGGCGGTGGTATAGAACATATTGATTTACAGATCATGGTAACTCGGAACAAATCTATTTTATAATGAGTAGGTAGGTGTCCCGGTAAATGTTCATAAATAGATAATTCAATTAATAACTGTATTTTGTACAGATTTTGCGTAATTGCGAGCGGGCGCTTGGATCGTTAGAGAGGGCGGCGCGGGCGGCGATTTGCGTTCTGTTCTTTGGAGAAGGGAAGGGGTTGTATAAACTACATAGATAATAAATAGCTTGCGACGGTATAGATAAAATATGCGGAGTAAGGAAGAGGAAATAATACATAAACTAATTCATGTGGGTATTTTACGGTTTTCATGCATTTTATAATATTTACTATAACTTGGTTAAATATTCTAAATTGTTCTAGAAATAACTAAGGGAGCATTTACCGGTAAATAACCTGAGAAGTGAGGGCGCCGCGGGACACCGAATTTAATTAAATCCACCTGTATAGTTTACAAAGCACCTATAAAGCGATGTAGTCTTGTCCCGCTATGGTAAATCGAGCTTCGTTAAGACGTAATTCTCTCTAAGTCGAATTAATTTTGCGAAATTTGTTTAACTAGTTGTAACATTGTTTTAATTAAATTGATTATGATTTACCGTTGCTGTTAAATAAAATACTCAAGTATCATATTCCACTGTATGTTTAGCGTATTTTAACTTTGTAGACCATATTCTCATTTAAAATCAGGTGAGACGATCAACTGAGACATGAAATCGCAAAAAAAAATGAGTGCGTGTAACCGTCACACGCGATTTAAGTATTTTTTTTTAATTTGTTTAGATTTTGTCAATAAAAAGAATCAATCAAAGATATTTAAAAAAATATTGAAAATAATTGAATAATAATAAAAATCATAAAATAGAATTAATTATGTATAACTGTGTATACATAAATGTAAATGTATAAAAAAACCTTGAAAAATTATACACCCAAACCTTCCTCATGAAGCACTTTATCTGCTGATGAAAACCTCGTGAAAATTCGTTCAGTAGTTTCTTAGTTTATCGCGGACAGACGTGGCAGGGGACTTTGTTTTATAATCTGTAGTAATATGGCGGTGGCATAGAACATATTGATTTACAGATCATGGTAACTCGGAACAAAACTATTTTATAATGAGTAGGTATTTTTAACTTCTAAATAAACAAAATTACGACAATGTTCGTTCAAATTTGCTCGTGATTTCTCCTTCACTATATCGGATTCTCGATTCGGTTCATCTCGAATTAATGTCACAGAGACTTATTCGTGTAGCATTATCCCAAGTCGCGGCTAACTCTAGGGACGAATTTAACCGCGACACCTCTGCCACCTGCCTTGATGAAGGACGCGGGGTTCAAATGGTACACATATGGTATGCCAAATTGATTGCACAAGGGGCTTAGGTCGACTTATGTAATCGAAATTGAAAAGTTTAATATCATAACTTATGTAATTTAGTTCTTTTTAGATTTAAAAATGAAAGCAAGGTTTTTCGCTCAAACGTTTAGTAATTCTCTCACAGAAAGTAATATTAGCTTTTCTTGAATACATTTCTTTTTACGTATTTTATACATGTATTTTTATTAAATCTACTAATTATTGAATTTTAATTAATTTATCATGAATAACATGAATAAGAATAAAAACAATTTTTCGAAGCCTTTATTTGTCTCCTCCTGTGTATCGACCTACAATATCTGTACATTTTTTGGCAAATAATACGTCCACACTAGATAGTAAAAACTTAAAATATTAATGCATTATGGGCGAATTTCGACCACTAGATGATGCTACTCATAAATTCTCTATTTTTTTTTTAATTTGTTTAGATTTTGTCAATAAAAAGAATCAATCAAAGATATTTAAAAAAATATTGAAAATAATTGAATAATAATAAAAATCATAAAATAGAATTAATTATGTATAACTGTGTATACATAAATGTAAATGTATAAAAAAACCTTGAAAAATTATACACCCAAACCTTCCTCATGAAGCACTTTATCTGCTGATGAAAACCTCGTGAAAATTCGTTCAGTAGTTTCTTAGTTTATCGCGGACAGACGTGGCAGGGGACTTTGTTTTATAATCTGTAGTAATATGGCGGTGGCATAGAACATATTGATTTACAGATCATGGTAACTCGGAACAAAACTATTTTATAATGAGTAGGTATTTTTAACTTCTAAATAAACAAAATTACGACAATGTTCGTTCAAATTTGCTCGTGATTTCTCCTTCACTATATCGGATTCTCGATTCGGTTCATCTCGAATTAATGTCACAGAGACTTATTCGTGTAGCATTATCCCAAGTCGCGGCTAACTCTAGGGACGAATTTAACCGCGACACCTCTGCCACCTGCCTTGATGAAGGACGCGGGGTTCAAATGGTACACATATGGTATGCCAAATTGATTGCACAAGGGGCTTAGGTCGACTTATGTAATCGAAATTGAAAAGTTTAATATCATAACTTATGTAATTTAGTTCTTTTTAGATTTAAAAATGAAAGCTTTTTCGTTCAAACGCTTAGTAATTCTCTCACAAAAAGTAATATTAGCTTTTCTTGAATAGATTTCTTTTTACGTATTTTATACATGTATTTTTATTGAACCTACTAATTATTGAATTTTAATTAATTTATCACGAATAAAATGAATAACAATAGAAACAATTTTTCGAAGCCTTTATTTGTATCCTCGTGTGTATCGACTTACAATATCTACATTTTTTGGCAAAAAATACGTCAACAATAGATAGTAAATCCGTAAAATATTAATGCATTATGGGCAAATTTCGACCACTAGATGACGCTACTCATAAATTCTCTATGTATCACAGAGAATATATAAATGGAACTGAAAGTACAAAAATAGAGGCTTACAAATAAAAACTTTGAAATGTATTTAATTTTTTTTTTTACTTATAAGACTAAAGTTCGTCATTAGCTTTTTTTATATATCATAGGAAGCAAACGAACAGGCGGGTCGCCTGATGGTAAGTGATCACCGCCGTCCATAGATACTAGCAACACCAGGGGAGTCGCAAGTGCGTCGCCAGCCTGTGTTTAGGGTTCAGGGGGGGAGGTAGGCCTCCGGTACTCTCACTGGCGGAACGAAATGCAACAATGCAATGTTACTTCACGTCGGTGTTCTGTGGGTCGGGTGGTACTACCCCGGATGAGCCGACTCATTCATGCTGAAACCAGTAATAGCTTCAGCGTGCCTCTACGGCTACAAACAAAAATAATAAAAACAAAGGAGATCGGCGTAGAAATAGATTAGGAAGATGTACTTACTGTTTTGTCTCTGTCTGTTTTTTTTTTCTCGAACTGACTACGCTATTGGCTTAGCAAGGCCTTAACAGCTTCACCGGACTACGAATGTCTGTCTACTTATATATACATACTAATACGTTTTAAGTAAGAAAGTAAATAAAAAAAAACGATCAGGAAAAAAGAAATTACAAAAGAATGGAAATAAAAATTCTTGCTAACAAGATTAGTCTCCAATAACCATAAGTTAAAAGATAATTGTCGCAGTATCAACGGACGGTGTCGGAGGCCTTCTGTACGTGGGACCGATTTGTTCGCAGGTTAATGGGAAAACGCTTCTCGGGCCTTCTGTTACACCGAAGCGAATGTAAAAATTACAGTTGTATACCTTGTATTGTGGAAGCTATGATGGCTTTGTCTTAGGACTGTGATCGAATCCTTGCGAGCTTGAGCTTTCGTTGAAACAAAACATTATAATGGTACCATAGTACGGTGGTAGCGTTTTTTCTAAGACCTGCTGGCTAGCGACAACACTGACGTCGAAAATATAGTGCTTTTTTATATCATAAGAGGCAAACGAACAGGTCGGTCACCTGATGTTAAGCGATCACCACCGTCTATAGACATTTGTAACACCAGAGGAGTCGCAAGTGCGTTGTCAGCCTGTGTTTTGGAGAAGGTTGAGTGGGGAAGTAGGAGTTGGGTATCCGGCGCTCTCACTGACCGAACGAAACGCAACAATGCAAGCACTGTTATTTCACGTCGGTTTTCTATGAGAGGGTGGTACTACCCCGGGTGAGCTGAATCTTTGACGCTGAAACCGGTAATAGCTTCAGCGTAGCTCTACCACTTTAAAAATGCTACCATCTTTTTCTGCCAAAATACTACCTACAGTCCGCCGTTGTCTATATATAATCTTGTATATAGTTTTGTAAATTCTAGATAAGGTTATATTTACAGAAAAACAATGTTACTATAAGTCGTGGTGGCCTAGTGGTTTGACCGGTGAAATATTATTTCGATGTCCGCAGCTTCGAACCCCGGCATGTACCAACGAATTCTTCGGAATTCGCGTACATTTACTAATTTAAATTGGTAACAGTAATCTAAGAAATCCATAGTTCTATATTTTTCCCACATACAGTAGTACTACAAGAACATTTCTCAGGTTCATGTTTCCTCACGATGTTTTCCTTCACCGTCAGCCGATAGTGTTACCAATTTCTTACATTATTTTACTGTAAATATATGAAATGTCTATTGATTTTTTCATTAAAATGTTACCTTACATTTTTATAATTGTTGTATTTCACCTTATAAAAAAAATGAATGTTATAAAGAAAGCAGCAACGATAGGTTACACTTAATTTAAAACCTTATTTAGTCATAAATGTAAGAATTTTTTTCAAGCTTAGTTTAACGTCTTAGTTTTAAATTTACATATATATAACACCTAAATTAAATAATAAATGAAACGACGTTACCAACTAATTAGATAATGACCAGATTATATAAAAAAAATAGCATCTATCTATAGTCAAGTTTAAATGAGCAATTAAAACCGTTGCTTAATTCCTTGTTTTCAGTTTCATAGAAGAACATTGGGTCTTTATAAAAGCCGCCATCATAGCCGTAACTGTTGATACATTCTTTTATCCCCCAGTTCTCACTTTTTATTTTTGATGTTTATCGGGTGGTAAGGATTTTTCTAAGACCACCTCGTGTTTTTTTTTTAATGTAGCACAGCAAAATGATTTCACTGTGCCTGATGGTAAGCACAGTACAGTAAGATACAATCCAAAAACAATGGTGACCACCGAGTGACACATTATCCATCGCCGGTCGCCGCTGTCATACCGGCCAGCGAAAAGTGGATATGCACTGGTTGATCCCGAAACGCGACACGCAGAAGCGAATCACTATGACGGGCTTTTTCGCCACATCGCCACCACGGTGGTTGTGACCCAGTCAGGCTGTAAAACCCTACCACCTCGCTTTCGCCATTGCCTCATTGTATTCAGCAGGGTGCACCACGTGTAGGTGAGGTTGGCTTGGGTGTCTCAAGTCTTAGATGTTATTCGACACCCCTTACATCCCAGGTGTCCTCTTGTCTTAAGTCAAATTATAAATCTGACCCCCTATATATGTGTTTCGAGGATTACTTGAGAGGCTATTATACCTCTAGGTTCAGCCTATTTACCATCTTAGGACACATCGTTATTTCTCGTTGTCTATATATAATCTTGTATATAGTTTTGTAAATTCTAGATAAGGTTACATTTACAGAAAAGCAATGTTACTATAAGTCGTGGTGGCCTAGTGGTTTGACCGGTGGAATATTATTTCGATGTCCGCAACTTCGAACCCCGGCATGTACCAACGTATTCTTCGGAATTCGCGTACATTTACTAATTTAAATTAGTAACAGTATCGGCTGACGGTGAAGAAAAACATCGTGAGGAAACATGAACCTGAGAAATGTTCTTGTAGTACTACTGTATGTGGGAAAATATAGAACTATGGATTTCTTAGAATTTGAAATCGCCAATACGTCTTGGGTTGGCGTGGTGATTACGCCCATACCTTCCTTCGGGAAGAGGCTTATGGCCCTGCAGTGGGTCTCTTACAGGCTGATGATGATGATTTGTATGTCACAATGACATTGTCAAATTAATACTGATTGTTAATACTATGGTTCTACCTGCACATGTGTACCATACAACCAATGAGCCAAGCAATAGATACCAACATATACAAGCCGCTAATAGTGTAGTACTGTGCGGCGATGGACAGCTGTAGGTTCTGGATAAGGACATAAGTGAGTAGAGACTGTAGTCCAGTGCCGATTAACGTGTTTATCCCGAATATCAACCCAAAACAGCTCTCATCACTGAGTTGACTTGCTATTTTTGCACTGAAAACAATAATAATAACACTGTAGGTGGCAGAGCCACGCTGAAGCTATTACTGAAAAAAAAAGCTGTCGGAACAACTACAGATGCTTGGCGACCGATTTTCAACTTGTCCATTCTAGAATATCGTAATTATTTATCTTTTTAAAATACATCACACATTTATAAACAAGTATTATAATTCAGTATCAATAATCATACATTAAAATTAAAGTAATATATGATAACGTTAAGTAACAGGCGACATTTAAATGCTTCACTTATCAAATCGATTGACATCATTTTCTAATTTTAATTTAATGTTAATGTAAAACCACTATTTTTGACTACTAATTGTGTACAATCATAAAACTCTAATAAATTGTGTAGTCCTGTTGAATAATAATAGATAATTAATTTCAGTAGCAAGTCTAATTAATTACCTTTTTTTTTTCGAACTGACTACACTATTGGCCTGGCATGCCTTTACAGTTTGTCTGGACTATTAATGTGAACGCTTAAGGCACTTAGCTGTTCCGGCAGCTGCACTTGACCCGGTTGTTATAGATTTATCGTGTTTATCATCTTGTCTACGTCCACGTCGTCTTTTAACATCAGGTTAAATTGTGGTCAAACATTAAACCAAAAAAAAAGGTTATTTCTAATATATGAACAGCATACTTTTGTGTACTATAAGTCGTGGTGGCCTAGTGGTTTGACCGGTGAAATATTATTTCGATGTCCGCAGCTTCGAACCCCGGCATGTACCAACGAATTCTTCGGAATTCGCGTACATTTACTAATTTAAATTGGTAACAGTAATGGCTGACGGTGAAGGAAAACATCGTGAGGAAACATGAACCTGAGAAATGTTCTTGTAGTACTACTGTATGTGGGAAAAATATAGAACTATGGATTTCTTAGAATTTGAAATCGTCAATACGTCTTGGATTGGCGTGGTGATTACGCCCATACCTTCCTTCGGGAAGAGGCTTATGGCCCTGCAGTGGGTCTCTTACAGGCTGATGATGATGAATGTTACTACGTACCTAACACAATCACTCGTTTATTAACTATTAACAATATCGTGGGTGGGTGAATTAATCACACTCTAAGAGTATCTACCATCGCATTACTGTACCTATGCTTATTATATAATACAGCTTGTTTTTTAACGTATACTACAAAGATGTTTAAATCAGTTACGCTTAACGTTTATAATCAAAAAGTTACTTTTCGCAATTAGAATGTTTTTTCTAAGTTTTTACTTGAGAAAGATAATTACACTTGCTTGCTTTAATTTATATTTGACCTAGCTATTGGGGTTAATACTTTGTCTGAAATAAAGGTAACTTATGCTATTTTCTGTATTCCTGGGAATGTATATGCAAAAATTTTAGATAATCGCTTCACCAGTTAAAGCGTAAAAGTGTAATGCGCACAAACAAATTCGCATTTATAACGTTAGTATTTTAGGTATAAAATTCATTATCCAAAGTAAGGAAAATAATGTATTCGATTAGGCGTCGGTGTAACAGACGGTAATATAAAATTTTATACTATAGTTTTATTCGGTATCTATTAAGTAGGTCGTTTAATGGTCTTTAACGGTCAAATGGCGGTGATATTAACGTATTATTGCCTCGCATGGACCGGTCTATCGGGTAGAATTGAATTTTAATACGAATTAAACTGGGTTTAAGCTCGATATAACGTAAACATACATCTAACGTACGATATTAACTTGTTATAAAGAATATCATTTTAGTAAATACCGTATACCCGTTTGATTGGTAGAGTTCAACTCGAAACGTTATAACTTTCGCTTGCTATGCATGCTAAGAATAACAATCCATTATGATATTGTTATTGAGATATTCTTAGAAGACATAGAAACATTCTTGATTTAGTTTTTTTGTTTAAGCTCTTCAACAATTATATAGATAGCCCTGATTTACTGAGCATGTTTGGATTCCGCATTCCTTCTAGACATCCTCGTCATACTATTAACCTTTTCAATTCTTCTTTTAGAAAAACTGTTTTAGGTAAAAATTCTCCAGTGTCCAGAATAAGTAACTTATATAATAAATACAACAACTTAGATATATTTGGTATAACATTATCAAAATTTAAATATTTAATCAGGTATAAGAATTGCTAA
>MU158921.1:375207-421032 GCA_015888305.1 Antheraea pernyi
TCGTCTCCGCTGCTCCTGCACGACAAGGCGCGACCTCATACTGCACAGCAGACGGTCTCCAAGTTGCAAGAACTGGGGTTGGAAGTTCTCCGTCATCCGCCCTACTTACCAGACCTTGCGCCTACAGACTACTACTTTTTCCAGAATTTGGATAACTCCTTGGCGGGAAAAAAATTCAATACCCGAGAGGCAGTACAAAATGCCTTTGAAGAATTTGTTGCCTCCCGTCCAGCTGACTTCTTTAAGAAGGTCATGAATAAAGTGCCACTGCGTTGGCAAAGATGCATTGATTGCATGAATGATTACTTCGATTAATACAAATATAAAAATACATGACAATAATTATTTATACATGAAAATAATTCGCTTAACTTTTTCATACAAAACGGCAATTTCATAGGTAAATACCTAACATTTCCTGTATTATTTAAGTTCCGAATTAGCTGATAGATGGCATCACGTAAATTGAAGCTGATTTCATTTGTTACTTACATTGAAACCAGATGGCAGCATGGTTGTACGCCCATCTATACGTAATTAATTATATTGTATGATTTTTATTATTATTCAGTGTATTATTTTTGTTTTTTAATTTTTGATTGATTTGTTTATAAACTATTTATAGACAAAATTAAAAATATTTAAAAACCGGGATTGTACAGAAACGTGACGCCATATTGCCGTAATGAACTTTGTACGTTGCATTGTCGTCCAGTTACCTCCTAGTCGTGCCTAAAGAAGCTTAACTTCAATAAAAAGGGATCTGTGGTAAGTCTTCTTGCGACTCCGCTAAGGGCTAGTGTAAAAATGTTAACATAAAAGTTAACTTATGGTGCTTATTAATAAAATCATTGTCATTATAAGATAACGCATTATGTCGTTTAATGACTTAGGTAGAATTTTCTAAATTAATATGGTGGTAGTTGTCGACTTAATTTACATATATCTTCATAAAATATTACTTAAATTACCTAATATAATAAACAAACAAATCAATATAATATATTGAAAACTGGTCAGAGAATATAAAGAATATAATCAATTTTATAATATATCCACATTATAATACCAACTCTCTCTCGTATATGTCTTTGCAAATATCTTCTTTATGTCAAGTTTTTATAACTACACATCTGCGGTATAAGTATAATTGATCTATACATACTAATAGGTAGTATGATGTATTGATTAAAGAAAATTCACAGAGTTTCTTCAAGTCACAGACATACACAGTCACAGAGAATTCGTGTTATAAATATGTAAAATTTAGACTATCATCATATGCTCTCGATTGTACGTTCTTTCTTATGAATTTTAATATCGTCACAAATGAAAATACTTGAAATTCGGCACTAAATCTTAATAATTTGAACTCTTTGAAATACACTTTATATGCGGGACGAGGCGTTTTTCGTGTTTATCAGCGTCAAAGCTCTAGTTGATGAGTTTCAAAATCGAATGAATATATTTAACGTGTCATCGTTTTAGATAAATGAGACCACCTACATACATATAAACGTCTCGATAAAATGTGAGCTTATTACAAAGAATAATGATAACCTCAAATGACATTTGTCCCATATATCATCATTCATTTTATAGTTAAAATATCGTACTACTGCTTTCATATGTATAGCAGCAAGAAACGTAGTAGTAAATCTGTTGTTAATGTCTGAAGTGAAAATTTCTCTAGGAGTGTTGGTCCGTGGATAGGTGACACACAATCGCGTTTACTCCGCTGCATTCGTCATCAGCCACGTATACCGCCCGACGAGGAATTCCTCTTTCCAATAATTATATTTTTATTATTACTTATTGTAATAATTTACAAATTTTAAGTAGGTATATGAAAATTCAGTGTCATGATGTTTGTCCACGATGAACTCCGAAACTACTCAGCCGATTTTTAAGTGGTCATTTATGTATAATTTGGTCAAAGTTGAGAGATAGAATAATTTATATTTCGATTAATGATCTTAATGTACTCGTATTTTTTAATTATAAATTAAATTATTGTCAGTGTTGATTATTGTTATTACTTGTAAGTTTTATCAGTGTCGAACAGACGGCGCTTTAAATTAGTTTGCTGACAGAATATTATAGGATCAACTGTAATAGATATCTCATAGATGGTATCACACATTTAGATTGTAGGTGGTAGAACCACGCTGAAGCTATTACTGGTTTAAGCATGAATGGGTCGGCTCGCCCGGAGTAGTACCACCCTCTCACAGAAAACCGACGTGAAGTAACAGTGCTTGCATTGTTGCGTTTCGTTCGGTCAGTGAGAGCGCCGGAGACCCACCTCCCCTCCCCTTCCACTTTCCTTTACTATGTTTTTTAGAACGGCGTTTGTAGGTTAAAACCTCATCGCTTTGGAAACGATACAACGGTGCGAAGACGAATGTAGATAACTCCTATATAAAGCTTTTCTGTTCTTTTGTTAAATTTTTAAATACATGACCTGTATAATGTCCCACCTGTGCGTTCTGTGAGTTAAACACTAACGCAATACACCCGATGTTCCGGCAGTGCTGTTTATTTTGTTATATTAAAAGTGCTGCTTCGGAAACTCTACCCAAATTACAGCAATCACATGTTCAGTCAACCCTTGAGTGTATATTGTAGTTGGGAACAGACATCTATGATTTTGAACACTCTAATCGCTAAATCGAATACTAAAGTGACACTTATTCGTTAAAGTGTTTGAAATGTCAGTTTGATGGTTGTTAAATGAAAATTTTCTAATAACCTCCCGAAGTTTTATGTTTCTTCATAATTTAATAAGTTTACAAGCCTGGATGGCTTCGAGCACTTATTGTTTTCAAATGAATGAATGCGAAATATTGTTATTTATATATAGTCTTATAATTAATTTAGTGAAATTCTTTTTTTTTTCAATGAGTTTCTAATAACGAATAATACACGGACTGTAAATAACACAGCTTTTTTTAATTCGATTAAGTGGTAATGAATGAATTGTTTACGAATGGATACGTGAAAAACGATTTTTTTTCCTTCCTCTTGTCGTGATTCGCAGGCGTTACACTTATATTTTGTATAAATTATGTCATTTCCACAATTAAGGTGATTTTAATGACACCAACCTTTTTAATTCTTTTGTTAAACAAAATGGGTCTTGGGATATCAAAATTTGAAAAGTTGGTTTTATAAAGTTGATTTGTTTTTATTCTAACTTACGTTTTATTTAACAGTCTCAAAATTAACATCACCTATATTGTATTTTTTTTTATTTATCGCATATTAGTAATGCTTCTCCCTTGGTAATAGATCTTTTTTCCTTGTCAAAAGATATCCTATACCTTTTTCTATAGCCCTAAAATGCGTATTAAAAAAATCATGTTAATTGGTGGTGTAGTTAAAGCTATGAAACATGACAAACAAACTCACATTCGTATTTATATTATTAGTAAGAATTAGCTAGAATGAATCTATATATATAAGAGATTTCCACGTATATAGTTACTCATCACGATATCGCTGGAACCATTAGAGCTAAAGACTTGAAATTTGGTAGGAATATTCTTTTCACCGAGTAGAGGTCAGGTAAGAACGGATTTTACGAAATTCAATCCCCAGGAGGGGTTGCGTGGTCGTAAATTTTAAAAAATCACATTCTAAAACTACAGCTCTTATATGTATGAAACTTGGTCAGGATATTATTTTTGGCATGTTTGAATTTACTAAAAAATAATTTTATGATATTCCACCCCCAGAGGGCTGTGCAGGGGTGTTAAAAAAATGTTTTTTCCAATCTATAGCTTTTGGAACTCTGAAACTTGGTCAGAATATTTCTTTCGGCATGTTTGAATTTACTAAGAACCAATTTTATGATATTTAATCCCAAGAGGGTTACGCGGGGGCTTAAATACAATATACAAGTTTATACATGTTACAATATATATGGTAGTCTGTATAAGAATAACAAAGATTGAAATAGTAATTAATGTTAGAGACAGAAATCCTATAAGAAGCATTCAGTAGCCATATTCTTGCAGGGGTGTTAAAAAAATGTTTTTTCCAATCTATAGCTTTTGGAACTCTGAAACTTGGTCAGAATATTTCTTTCGGCATGTTTGAATTTACTAAGAACCAATTTTATGATATTTAATCCCAAGAGTATAATATCTTTTTGACACTAAAACGAGTTTGACGTGGCGCTGAAATTTACATTGCAGGATAACGGTAACATGTTTTGGGACTTTATTGAAAAACCTAACACTATTACCTACAAAATTATTGCTGGTTTTACTAAGTCTGAAACATAGGAAGTTTATTACAGTTTCTAGTATTTAGATTATACCGATCTTTTACTAAATTCAGTTTTTCAAAGTTTTTACGGACATACATTAAATGATCAAGAATGTATTGGGAGGGCAGAGTTAAGATACCGAATTCCTGGAATTTCGTTTTTAATGATTCGCGAGATCCCATATTATATATTGTATGTATGTAGATCATCATCATCTTCTTACTCTTATCCTACCCAAGTACGGTTAGCACAACATGTTTTCCTTTTCCATTCTCCCCTGTCAGATGTCATGTCAGTATTTATATCTTTTATACACATATAATTATTCACACAATCCATCTAAACCTTTTTCGGTCTTCCTCTACTCTTACGTCCATCCACCATTATACTCAAAACTTTTCAGATACAATACAAATCTATACATGTTACAATATATATGTAGTCTGTATAAAAATAACAAAAATTGAAATAGTAATGTTAGAGACAGAACTCCTATAAGAAGCATTCAGTAGCCATATTCTAGATTATTGTTACGAATATTATCTATGTAATTCGGTGCAAAACCGCGAGATATTCTAATTTGACTGGGTAAACGAGCGACTTTACTGCATAGTGCTTCGATAACTAAAAATATGACCGTTGAGTTTATCTACTAAATTAATTGCCTTGTGAACAACTTTATAGATAGCATATTTGTCCTATGGTCAATTTGTATTATCTCTAGACCTGTAAATAGGGTTAAATAACTATAAACTATAATTAGTTGAGCTTCTAGTGCTACGATAAACTCACTTGATGATAGAGCGTGCATTACCTGGCAATTTGACAACCTAATGTTGAAAATATATAGCCATACACTTCTTAGCGTGTAGCGGCAGAGACACTCTAAAACAGTCTCAATTTTATGGTCAATGGGAAGGTATAAACATGATTGGTAGATATAGCTGTAGTAACATTGGATCGAGATAGACAATCACTTTGGTTTAGTGAGAATAATCTGATTATAATAGATTTCGATGTCTAATAAGGCCTAAAAAAGTAAATTTATTTTGGCGTGAAAAACAGTATAACTACGAACTGTACTGTATGTACTGTTAAATGCAGTACTACCATTTCCACGAAGATAAGAATATTAAAACTAAATTCATTCTTACTAATATTATACCTATAAATATGAATGTAAATCTGTTTGTTTACTTATTTCTTACACTTTCACGCTCCTAGCTAGGCTAGACAATCGATCATTGTGAAATTTTGAAAATACGCATCACGAGTACAGAAAAAGAAATAGGTCACCATCTATTTGAAAAAAAAAAACTTTTGCCCAGGCATAGATCAAATGAACATTAACAGAGCAAAACAAAAGCTAGAAAATTTCTAGTTGTATTTAAACTAATTGTCCTAAAGATTGTTATCTGTAATTATCTTTGTCTCACTTAGATGATGAGACAGTATTAAAACGGGATTATTAAACTTCACACTAAATTTGCTAAATTGAATTTCAAGTTAAAAGAAACGGTTTCCAGTCGAATGGGTTCTTTCAAAGCGACAAGTTAATTGCGTCGTAAACTAGCGGCAAGTTTGTCGTCCGTCTGAACGGCCATTC
The DNA here is from genome assembly GCA_015888305.1 of Antheraea pernyi. Classification (NCBI taxonomy): domain Eukaryota; kingdom Metazoa; phylum Arthropoda; class Insecta; order Lepidoptera; family Saturniidae; genus Antheraea; species Antheraea pernyi. The sequence continues at coordinate 381,087 of MU158921.1, forward strand.
GAAGCGATAACGAGTCGTAGACGCTTCGTCATCTGCGGCCACTCGCGGCTTGGACCAATGCCAGGGCACGAAGTACTATGGGCTTACACCTGAATTCCACTATTGCCACTTTTAATCTTTCTTCATCTCCTTAGCTTTATAGTGATTTGTTAGTGGAGGCATCTCTTTCATTCCTAAATTTTGCTTCTCTTTTTACTTTTTAGTGTCTCTTAGTAAGATATGGTATATTATTAGAGTAGAAAACGGTATATTGCTTTCAAAGTTGGATTGCCGGGAAGCATACACACCTAACGTAGTGACCCATACAGAGTAGTTAAGATCATTTTTTGAAAGTCCAATGATACATTAAATGATCAAGAATGTATTGGGAGGGCAGAGTTAAGATACCGAATTCCTGGAATTTCGTTTTTAATGATTCGCGAGATCCCATATTATATATTGTATGTATGTAGATCATCATCATCTTCTTACTCTTATCCTACCCAAGAACGGTTAGCACAACATGTTTTCCTTTTCCATTCTCCCCTGTCAGATGTCATGTCAGTATTTATATCTTTTATACACATATAATTATTCACACAATCCATCTAAACCTTTTTCGGTCTTCCTCTACTCTTACGTCCATCCACCATTATACTCAAAACTTTTCAGATACAATACAAATCTATACATGTTACAATATATATGTAGTCTGTATAAAAATAACAAAAATTGAAATAGTAATGTTAGAGACAGAACTCCTATAAGAAGCATTCAGTAGCCATATTCTAGATTATTGTTACGAATATTATCTATGTAATTCGGTGCAAAACCGCGAGATATTCTAATTTGACTGGGTAAACGAGCGACTTTACTGCAAATAGTAATTAATGTTAGAGACAGAAATCCTATAAGAAGCATTCAGTAGCCATATTCTAGATTATTGTTACAAATATTATCTATGTAATTCGGTGCAAAACCGCGAGATATTCTAATTTGACTGGGTAAACGAGCGACTTTACTGCATAGTGCTTCGATAACTAAAAATATGACCGTTGAGTTTATCTACTAAATTAATTGCCTTGTGAACAACTTTATAGATAGCATATTTGTCCTATGGTCAATTTGTATTATCTCTAGACCTGTAAATAGGGTTAAATAACTATAAACTATAATTAGTTGAGCTTCTAGTGCTACGATAAACTCACTTGATGATAGAGCGTGCATTACCTGGCAATTTGACAACCTAATGTTGAAAATATATAGCCATACACTTCTTAGCGTGTAGCGGCAGAGACACTCTAAAACAGTCTCAATTTTATGGTCAATGGGAAGGTATAAACATGATTGGTAGATATAGCTGTAGTAACATTGGATCGAGATAGACAATCACTTTGGTTTAGTGAGAATAATCTGATTATAATAGATTTCGATGTCTAATAAGGCCTAAAAAAGTAAATTTATTTTGGCGTGAAAAACAGTATAACTACGAACTGTACTGTATGTACTGTTAAATGCAGTACTACCATTTCCACGAAGATAAGAATATTAAAACTAAATTCATTCTTACTAATATTATACCTATAAATATGAATGTAAATCTGTTTGTTTACTTATTTCTTACACTTTCACGCTCCTAGCTAGGCTAGACAATCGATCATTGTGAAATTTTGAAAATACGCATCACGAGTACAGAAAAAGAAATAGGTCACCATCTATTTGAAAAAAAAAAACTTTTGCCCAGGCATAGATCAAATGAACATTAACAGAGCAAAACAAAAGCTAGAAAATTTCTAGTTGTATTTAAACTAATTGTCCTAAAGATTGTTATCTGTAATTATCTTTGTCTCACTTAGATGATGAGACAGTATTAAAACGGGATTATTAAACTTCACACTAAATTTGCTAAATTGAATTTCAAGTTAAAAGAAACGGTTTCCAGTCGAATGGGTTCTTTCAAAGCGACAAGTTAACCTATGTATATGTTTGACCACAATCATATCTAAAGCATTCTAATCTCAGTCTGCAGATTATGAGATCATTAAATCATTTGTTAAATTTCATTTACGATTTAGAAACAAAAGTACATCGGCCTCCAGACAAGTGTCCTTTATTGAATACGTATGCGTCTTATCACTCGTGGGAGTTGTGATTGTTTCGCTTTTATTACCTGCGATTATTTGTGACAGATACTGAAAACACGTATTTTTTATTTTGTATAACATTATTCTCATATTCATGCTTGCTGTGCCCACATCTAGAAGAGTGCAATCGTCGCACGGTTTTTCAATACTTTTCATTCTTATGTATGTAACTAGATTGTAGTCAGTTTAGTGAACCAATAAATAAAAAAAATAAAAATCCAGTGTCAGAAGTCAAATCAAATCAAAAATATTTTATTCAGTTTAGGCACTAATACGGTACTTATGAACGTCAAAGACTACCACGGGTTCTGAAAAGAACCTAATCATCGAGAAGAACCGGCAAGAAACTCGATCGGGTACATTTTTTTAACATATATTTACAATACATCCATACAATAGCTATTAATGGATGCACAGAGAGGAGTCAATTCCAGATATCACCATCGTTCACATACTGATCCACTCTATAATATCTTTTTGACACTAAAACGAGTTTGACGTGGCGCTGAAATTTACATTGCAGGATAACGGTAACATGTTTTGGGACTTTATTGAAAAACCTAACACTATTACCTACAAAATTATTGCTGGTTTTACTAAGTCTGAAACATAGGAAGTTTATTACAGTTTCTAGTATTTAGATTATACCGATCTTTTACTAAATTCAGTTTTTCAAAGTTTTTACGGACATACATTAAATGATCAAGAATGTATTGGGAGGGCAGAGTTAAGATACCGAATTCCTGGAATTTCGTTTTTAATGATTCGCGAGATCCCATATTATATATTGTATGTATGTAGATCATCATCATCTTCTTACTCTTATCCTACCCAAGTACGGTTAGCACAACATGTTTTCCTTTTCCATTCTCCCCTGTCAGATGTCATGTCAGTATTTATATCTTTTATACACATATAATTATTCACACAATCCATCTAAACCTTTTTCGGTCTTCCTCTACTCTTACGTCCATCCACCATTATACTCAAAACTTTTCAGATACAATACAAATCTATACATGTTACAATATATATGTAGTCTGTATAAAAATAACAAAAATTGAAATAGTAATGTTAGAGACAGAACTCCTATAAGAAGCATTCAGTAGCCATATTCTAGATTATTGTTACGAATATTATCTATGTAATTCGGTGCAAAACCGCGAGATATTCTAATTTGACTGGGTAAACGAGCGACTTTACTGCATAGTGCTTCGATAACTAAAAATATGACCGTTGAGTTTATCTACTAAATTAATTGCCTTGTGAACAACTTTATAGATAGCATATTTGTCCTATGGTCAATTTGTATTATCTCTAGACCTGTAAATAGGGTTAAATAACTATAAACTATAATTAGTTGAGCTTCTAGTGCTACGATAAACTCACTTGATGATAGAGCGTGCATTACCTGGCAATTTGACAACCTAATGTTGAAAATATATAGCCATACACTTCTTAGCGTGTAGCGGCAGAGACACTCTAAAACAGTCTCAATTTTATGGTCAATGGGAAGGTATAAACATGATTGGTAGATATAGCTGTAGTAACATTGGATCGAGATAGACAATCACTTTGGTTTAGTGAGAATAATCTGATTATAATAGATTTCGATGTCTAATAAGGCCTAAAAAAGTAAATTTATTTTGGCGTGAAAAACAGTATAACTACGAACTGTACTGTATGTACTGTTAAATGCAGTACTACCATTTCCACGAAGATAAGAATATTAAAACTAAATTCATTCTTACTAATATTATACCTATAAATATGAATGTAAATCTGTTTGTTTACTTATTTCTTACACTTTCACGCTCCTAGCTAGGCTAGACAATCGATCATTGTGAAATTTTGAAAATACGCATCACGAGTACAGAAAAAGAAATAGGTCACCATCTATTTGAAAAAAAAAAACTTTTGCCCAGGCATAGATCAAATGAACATTAACAGAGCAAAACAAAAGCTAGAAAATTTCTAGTTGTATTTAAACTAATTGTCCTAAAGATTGTTATCTGTAATTATCTTTGTCTCACTTAGATGATGAGACAGTATTAAAACGGGATTATTAAACTTCACACTAAATTTGCTAAATTGAATTTCAAGTTAAAAGAAACGGTTTCCAGTCGAATGGGTTCTTTCAAAGCGACAAGTTAATTGCGTCGTAAACTAGCGGCAAGTTTGTCGTCCGTCTGACCTATGTATATGTTTGACCACAATCATATCTAAAGCATTCTAATCTCAGTCTGCAGATTATGAGATCATTAAATCATTTGTTAAATTTCATTTACGATTTAGAAACAAAAGTACATCGGCCTCCAGACAAGTGTCCTTTATTGAATACGTATGCGTCTTATCACTCGTGGGAGTTGTGATTGTTTCGCTTTTATTACCTGCGATTATTTGTGACAGATACTGAAAACACGTATTTTTTATTTTGTATAACATTATTCTCATATTCATGCTTGCTGTGCCCACATCTAGAAGAGTGCAATCGTCGCACGGTTTTTCAATACTTTTCATTCTTATGTATGTAACTAGATTGTAGTCAGTTTAGTGAACCAATAAATAAAAAAAATAAAAATCCAGTGTCAGAAGTCAAATCAAATCAAAAATATTTTATTCAGTTTAGGCACTAATACGGTACTTATGAACGTCAAAGACTACCACGGGTTCTGAAAAGAACCTAATCATCGAGAAGAACCGGCAAGAAACTCGATCGGGTACATTTTTTTAACATATATTTACAATACATCCATACAATAGCTATTAATGGATGCACAGAGAGGAGTCAATTCCAGATATCACCATCGTTCACATACTGATCCACTCTATAATATCTTTTTGACACTAAAACGAGTTTGACGTGGCGCTGAAATTTACATTGCAGGATAACGGTAACATGTTTTGGGACTTTATTGAAAAACCTAACACTATTACCTACAAAATTATTGCTGGTTTTACTAAGTCTGAAACATAGGAAGTTTATTACAGTTTCTAGTATTTAGATTATACCGATCTTTTACTAAATTCAGTTTTTCAAAGTTTTTACGGACATACATTAAATGATCAAGAATGTATTGGGAGGGCAGAGTTAAGATACCGAATTCCTGGAATTTCGTTTTTAATGATTCGCGAGATCCCATATTATATATTGTATGTATGTAGATCATCATCATCTTCTTACTCTTATCCTACCCAAGTACGGTTAGCACAACATGTTTTCCTTTTCCATTCTCCCCTGTCAGATGTCATGTCAGTATTTATATCTTTTATACACATATAATTATTCACACAATCCATCTAAACCTTTTTCGGTCTTCCTCTACTCTTACGTCCATCCACCATTATACTCAAAACTTTTCAGATACAATACAAATCTATACATGTTACAATATATATGTAGTCTGTATAAAAATAACAAAAATTGAAATAGTAATGTTAGAGACAGAACTCCTATAAGAAGCATTCAGTAGCCATATTCTAGATTATTGTTACGAATATTATCTATGTAATTCGGTGCAAAACCGCGAGATATTCTAATTTGACTGGGTAAACGAGCGACTTTACTGCATAGTGCTTCGATAACTAAAAATATGACCGTTGAGTTTATTCTATGTAGTTCGGTGCAAAACCGCGAGATATTCTAATTTGACTGGGTAAACGAGCGATTTTACTGCATAAAAGCGATTTTAGTGCTTCGATAACTAAAAATATTACCGTACTAAATTCATTGCCTTGTGAACAACTTTATAGATAGTATTTTTGTCCTATGGCCAATTTAGATTATATCTATACCTGTAAATAGGGTTAAATAACTATAAACTACAATTAGTTGAGCTACGATAAACTCACTTGATAATAGGGCGTACATTACCTGGCAATTTACCAACCTAATGTTGAAAATATATAGCCATACACATCTTAGCGTGTAGCGGCAGGTACACTCTAAAACAGTCTCAATTTTATGGTCAATGGGAAGGTATAAACATGATTGGTAGATATAGCTGTATTAGCATTGGATCGAGATAGACAATCACTTTGGTTTAGTGAGAATAATCTGATTTCGAAGTCTAATAAGGCCTAGTAAGATAAATTTATTTTGGCCTGAAAAACATTATATCGTATAACTACGAACTGTTTTCTCGCTCCTAGCTACGCAATCGATAATTATGAAATTTTGAAAATACGTATCACGAGTACTGAAAAAAGACAGGTCACCATCTATTTGAAAAAAAAATACTTTTGCCCAGGCATAGATCAAATGACCATTAACAGAGCAGAACAAAAGCTAGAAAAATTCTAGTTGTATTTAAATTAAGTGTCCTACAGATTGTTATCCGTAATTATCTTTGTCTCACTTAGATGATGAGACAGTATTAAAACGGGATTATTAAACTTCACACTAAATTTGCTAAATTGAATTTCAAGTTAAAAGAAACGGTTTCCAGTCGAATGGGTTCTTTCAAAGCGACAAGTTAATTGCGTCGTAAACTAGCGGCAAGTTTGTCGTCCGTCTGAACGGCCATTCGAAGCGATAACGAGTCGTAGACGCTTCGTCATCTGCGGCCACTCGCGGCTTGGACCAATGCCAGGGCACGAAGTACTATGGGCTTACACCTGAATTCCACTATTGCCACTTTTAATCTTTCTTCATCTCCTTAGCTTTATAGTGATTTGTAAGTGGAGGCATCTCTTTCATTCCTAAATTTTGCTTCTCTTTTTACTTTTTAGTGTCTCTTAGTAAGATATGGTATATTATTAGAGTAGAAAACGGTATATTGCTTTCAAAGTTGGATTGCCGGGAAGCATACACACCTAACGTAGTGACCCATACAGAGTAGTTAAGATCATTTTTTTAAAGTCCAATGAAGCACCTTTGTATTTTGATTTATTTTTATTTGTTTGATTTATTTGATTTTGATTATCCTCGATTTAACTGCGATTCTATTTGACACTATCACTCACTATATTAGGGGCATGTCTGTGTATTTTTGCATAGCACACGTATTCTCGTAGTAGCATCAGTATTAAACTGTACATATTGTCCAGTTTAATAATACGTATGACACACATACTCAAAGCTATGTCATACTTTCGTGTACCCCGATTGTTATTGTTAAATCGTAAGAATAATGTATTTTTACCGTCTCATACCGCACATAAAAAAGTTTCACTTTAGTAATATTAAGGTTGTAATATACTAAAAACAGTTATGCTGTATATAAGTAATATAGCAAAGAGACGTTTATGTTACATGAAAGTGATAGTGGAACTGCCCCTTAAACGATGTCAACGTGTAACGGATACATTTAGCAGGAACTTGCAATTTATGCAGGAGTTTCAGCATAAATTCATTCAGGCGGTACTGGGTACTGCTTCCGAATGCGTTTTGAAATAACTTATACTAATTGAAATAGCTGTTATGAGATAAATGTATTTATTGAAATGGTAATTATTTACACTGGCTACATAGGGCTTAATACTCGTATGAACAAAACAAAGAAGTTTATTACTATGAATGCTTATGGTTATTTTTTAGAAAGTGAAACTAAATTCGTTGTTTGGTTAAATCTCATATATTTATGGTAGAGACTTGGTCAGAGAAGGTACTTTACTTACTGAGAACGTTAAAATACTATCGTCGATTTGAAAAATATTCCAATCATCGAAGAGAGCCATTAAGAAACTAGGGTTATTTTCAGTGGATATATAGATGAATCATTACCAACACAATCGTGTAATAATCGCTCTCTTATGTTGTAACAACAAATGTACTAGACTTTCATATACCTATATTACATTTACTGTTCTCGATCGGAATACATTTTCATGTTTCAGTTTCCTTGTCAGTGTTAAAATTTCATTATGTCATAGGTGGTAAACGAACAGGTGGCTCACCTGATGTTAAGTGACCACCACCGTCCATGGACACTAACAACACCAGAGGAGTTGCAAGTGCGTTGCTACCCTTTGGTGGGAAGGGTTAGGGGAGGGAGAGGGAGAGGAGAGAGGAGAGGGGAGGGGAGGTGGGCCCCTGGCGCTCTCACTGACCGAACGAAACGCAACAATGCAAGCACTGTTACTTCACGTCGGTTTTTTATGAGAGGGTGGTATTACCTCGGACGAGCCGAGCCATTCATGCTGAAACCAGTAATAGTTTCAGCGTGGCTCTACCATCATTCTTAATAAATCTATATAAAATCTAAATAAATCTTAAGTGTAGCAGTGTGCACATTTTATCGATGTGCTAAGCACACTTATATCTACATCATATAAGTACATACATAATTCCCAAAAACAAAATGAATAAATAAAAAAGATTCAAAGTTTCCATTAAACTTTGTATCAGTTTTCACAAATAAAACTTTGGGTCGTATATATAACCAGTAAATACGTAACAACTCGAGCAAGTTCCGAAAGCCATTAAAAATTCAAGACAAAAAGTTACACCGAGACGTTAATTAACTAGTTCTGTATGAGTTTCCCCTTGGAAGCCATTTCGGCTTTTATTTACTTCATGCCCATCATAAATAAGGAACTTGAGTTGTTGTCTTATCTTAATAATGCGCTTGCGGTGACTAATTTTCTTTTTAGACAATCTTATTTTAGATGACTTGTGGTTTTAGCTTCACGGACATGGTGAACAGAAGTTTTATGTTTTATTGTTGATTTAGTAGCATCATGTGTGGGACTTTCTATGTGATGTCCTTTAATAAATTCGTCTTTATCGTCGCAACTATCTACATTGCCAAATCTATAACCGAAAATTTTGAAATCAACCAGATGAAAACGAATGTAACTACTAAGGACAGAAAATATGCGATAGATGGATGACTTTTGTGTCCCCTGTACAGCGAATTAACGTTTTCTATCTCCATACGTATAATCTTGAAAATATTCCCAATCGATTTTCCACGAGTCTAAGGGTAATATAGGTATAGATTGCCCAGCGCTGTGGAAAATTAAACGACTTCTGAAATCAAATAGATGGAAAGATCCGTGGATATTGATCCCGCGCGGACATCAAATCCGGGTACAAGATGCTCTTAAGTTTTATAGCAACCTATTCCCAGTTATAAAGATATTTCATATTATTTTTTTATCTGCAGTAGATACGCGTCCCTACATGAAACGGCGCGAATGGATACAAATATGATAAAGGAAATATAGTAAACGAGTTAACTGTATTATCAATAAACTGTTATATATGTTATAACGATCGTTGAATATATCTTTTAACAGGAATTGGGCAATCTTGTAACTTCTTTTGGGACAATGTAAAGACGCACTCTCGACCCAGATGCAAAAAGTCTGTCGAATGCAAGAATAGCATGTATAAGTAATGTTACTCTAGTGCAGTGGTGATCAAACTTATCACCCAAAATATAAACAATAGTAAAATGAAGTTTATTCAAAGAGCGTTTTCTTAAACTGAAACTGAATTAGGATTAAAAGTACGTACACTCTCGAGCTTGACCTTAATAAGCATATGTGTTTTTGCGAGGGAATAGCCAAGCCATTGTTGCTTTCTAAGAATGTGCTTCATTAGGCTTATGTTTCAAAAACAATTCGACTATTACAAGTCAAATTAATAAATAATATTCCGTGTCTGCACTAAAAATATTTTGGAGGAGCCACAGCGAAGAAGAGCAGAGCCGCGATCTGCTGGCCACTGCTCTAGTTCCTCTCCACTTATCGTATAGTTAGGTTATAGATTTCAACCTTTTCTCATAGTTATCCGTTAATGATTAGATACTGGATAAGATATTAATTTTTTTAGCTTTATTACTAATATAAAAACAAAAGTTTCGGTAATACGTCAACATTTAAGTATATGGAATCCATCAACACCCACTGTGTGGAGCTCGCGTGCCCTGTTCAGGGATGATCTATCTTTCTTCCTAACACGAACTGCCTGAAATAAATACTACCTCCACGCACGAACGGTAATTTATTTAACAGAAGATTTCTTTGTACATGGACTATATTACGAACGATTTATTATCAAACTGGACAGAGTAGTCGATGTATGTGATATCGTCACGAAATGACGCGTTTCAAGATATAACCAGTAAAAGGTTTATGTGCCTTCGTCCGTGTATCAAATCGAAAACACGTTAATAAAACTAGATACAGCGATACACTTCTGTTTATTATGTCCATTTTTGGATTATAAATTGATCCAACGTATCAATTAGATATCATATGGAACGTCCGCTCGCTCCGACAGCTCGTTAGATAATGGCGGACTCGTGTCACTTATTTATGGGTTGACATATTAATATTTAATTGACTCTCATTATTATTATAGTTCTTGATACCGTTTGAATGTTATTTTTATTTTAAGGATATAGATGTGTGATATAAAGAATTTAAAATGAAACATTCGTTTTCCGAGTCCTATTTACGGATTTCTTACCGGCTTGGAGTACATTTTACTTTAAAATTGGTGCGGTGAAACTTTGAAACTAAATAGAAGACTGTTATCATAATATAATGAGAGAAGTCACGTGTCAAGCGCTTGTTTTATATTCGGGATAACTTTACTTAATAAATTAGTAGGAAATGTGTTTGCGTAATAAAAATAGCTCGGGTCAAGATTAATAATATTTTCATTATTTTCGTGATAGAGACATATGACCCGGCGTTCTCTCGACGCATAAAATCCCCATTCGTGTCGTATTACGTATTCAAGGCTAGACCGCCATAAAAACAATGATACCCCATAAATATGGCACATATATTTTCGTTATCATTTAGGATTAATTTGCTATAGGCAGGCATCTACAATAGCGAAGGGAGATATAATTTCCAGCCTCAGAATATCCGTAGTCCGGTGAAGCTGTGAAGACCCTGCCAGGTCAATAGCGTAGTCAGTTCGAGGAAAAAAAAAAGCCTCAGAATACTTGCTAAATTGTTTAAAGAGACGGAAGTTTTAAAAAATACAGTGAAGTATTTTAGGGAAACTTAATATTAAAACTATAGTTCAAATGTCAAGAAACTTAAAACTTAAAAATAAGTTATGAAATATAGTGCACTCCTATAATTAACATTTGTCACAGTTGGTCGACAGCCAATTTTGTAAGATGTACTTATTTTTAGCATTACAAATGATTGAACATTGTTTAAAACCGTTAATGAGCCTTTTTTATAGCATAGGAGGAAAAAGAACAGGTGGGTGACCTGATGTTAAGTGATTACTGCCGTCCATAGACATTAGCAACATCAGAGGAGTCGCAAGTGCATTGCCAGCCTGTGTTTGGTGGGAAGGGGAGTGGGAGGTAGACTTCCGCACTCTCACTGACCGAACGAAACGCAACAATGCAAGCATTGTTACTTCAAGTCGGTTTTCTGTGGGTCAGCTTGTACTACCCCGGGCAGGCCGACCCATTCGTGCTGAAACCAGTAACAGCTTCAGCGTGGCTCTACCATCTTCAAAACTCTATGTATTAATTGTATAGTTAACAATGTATTAAATATACAGTCAATTAAATTAACTTCAATCAACCCATTAATTAGTTAAATCTAAAGTAACAGTAACAATGTGAAATCTAGAAATAGTTCAAAGGCTCAAACGTGAATACCCACAGAAACAAATCAACTACATCTATTATCGTAAATCTTGAACAAACATAGACAGTCACATTTGCAGCCAATAAGCCTATAACGAAATTGCCCAGAATTCCCCTATATTAGACTCCTAAACTATCGTTTTCCCATATAGGGTTACGTCAACTTTGTTCCCCTACCAGAAATTACGATTATTCTTTTGTCTCCTCTTTACACATACATAACTAGTTTTAGTAACTAATTTTGATAGTAGTGTAGAACAAAGCGAGCGATGTATATCGTTCGTCACGAACGTTGCGTGCAATATGTTGTTAACATCGAATGGATTTGGAGATGAGATTGATTCATGATCGCAATTACCTTACAATGTTACGGAGACATCTTGGACGCAATACATACCATCCATACAAGTTGACCCTTGAATGTTTTAACAATGAAAGAGTTTAGAGTTCAGGCTGCCTGGACGTATGCATTATTTCCATCGTAAGCTGATCTTGAATTCTGTTATGTGGAAATAGTAGAACGGGTCATGTGAACTTGGACGGTACAGCTCAATGTTTCGAAGATTTGTCTGCATCGCGTCGGGATTTCTCTGGATTCTCATCGTTGCTATATAGTATCAATTGTCTTTTGTACGGATCGTAAATACATCAAGTATTTTGTTTAGCCTCTTTAGTATCTCGTTTGGTGCTGTTAAAATGAATCTCTGGAGAATAAATAAAACAGATAAGGGAATCTCTTTCATCCTTATTAGAAAAGTGTATCACAATTCATTGGTATTGGTTTTTCATTTCGATTTTACCTCATTTATACTGATATTATAAAAGCTTAATATATAGCTGAATGTGTTAAACTCAAGACTATTACTTATAAGTATAATTAAAAAACAACATTTTATAACCCATCTATTGAGGAAGATTATAATGTAATGAACATCTCGTCATAGCCATTAGAAACTTAGCTATAATAATTATACAAATTGTTGGTCAGAAAGTACGGGAAATGCAAATGGATTAAATGTGCGGGTGGTCTGTAAATACATAAGATAGAAATGTTGCGTATAATATTAAAGGAATGGGAATGAAACCGAAGAGCACAGCTATATATTCTTCATCTTCTTACACTCAACTAACTAGCCTAAGTAGGATAAGCACAACAAGTTTATCTCTTTCATTCTTCTCTATTTGTAGTCAATTCATATCATTCTTTACAATCCTTCTATTACTTCTTCGGTCTTCCTCATGTCCAATATTCGTCCACTTTCATGCCCGATCAATTTCTGATTATATCATTTTCTACTCTCTTCATGACGTGCCAACCTACCACTTCTGGCTTTGGTGAATAAAATGAAATTTCTCTAAGTCTCTCTCTATTTAGTTGATGGTTTTAGCTATCAATATGATTTAGCATATTACACCGAATATTACTACGAATTCTTTTCTATAGACTATATAGATTTCAAGTGTTTGGCCACAATTTCGTCTTATATTAAATGACGATATAAACTAAGATGGTTAACACGCTAAACGTAGACACGACTGACTATTAAATACAGATACCGGAACACACCAACAGGTGCTTAACGACAGATTTTCAACTTGAGGGGGGCAGCTAGCCAGGAGGCATTAGAAAAAGGCCTTTTTTTTTTCTTATGGATACGCCACCCTCCCGGGGGAGTGGGTGGGTTATGTCCGAGTCGCACGGACTAAAACCCCAAAGGGAATCTCTTTCATCCTTATTAGAAAAGTGTATCACAATTCATTGGTATTGGTTTTTCATTTCGATTTTACCTCATTTATACTGATATTATAAAAGCTTAATATATAGCTGAATGTGTTAAACTCAAGACTATTACTTATAAGTATAATTAAAAAACAACATTTTATAACCCATCTATTGAGGAAGATTATAATGTAATGAACATCTCGTCATAGCCATTAGAAACTTAGCTATAATAATTATACAAATTGTTGGTCAGAAAGTACGGGAAATGCAAATTGATTAAATGTGCGGGTGGTCTGTAACTACATAAGATAGTAATGTTGCATTTAATATTTTGATGAATGGGAATAAAACCGAAAGCTATATATTCTTCATCTTCTTACGCTTAACTAACTAGCCTAAGTAGGATAAGCACAACAAGTTTATCTCTTTCATTCTTCTCTATTTGTAGTCAATTCATATCATTCTTTACCATCCTTCTATTACTTCTTCGGTCTTCCTCATGTCCAATATTCGTCCACTTTCATGCCCGATGAATTTCTGATTATATCATTTTCTACTCTCTTCATGACGTGCCAACCTACCACTTCTGGCTTTGGTGAATAAAATGAAATTCCTCTAAGCCTCTCTCTATTTAGATAATGGTTTTAGCTATCCATATGATTTAACATATTACACCGAATATTACTACGAATTCTTTTCTATAGACTATATAGATTTCAAGTGTTTGGCCACAATTTCGTCTTATATTAAATGACGATATAAACTAAGATGGTTAACACGCTAAACGTAGACACGACTGACTATTAAATACAGATACCGGAACACACCAACAGGTGCTTAACGACAGATTTTCAACTTGAGGGGGGCAGCTAGCCAGGAGGCATTAGAAAAAGGCCTACCATTGTGCTATGGTTTCATAACGATGTTTTCCGTCATCGGAAGCTCCCACTCAGTTGCTAAGATTCAAAGCTACGTCCATAACATCGACCAAGCTACTACTATCACGTCTACTTTTTCCAAATTCTCGAAGGTTTTGATGTTATTATTATGTGAAAATATCTTCGCTTTGAGATTTTCGATTCGAAATTGTTTCCCGATGTAGCGAATGCAAAGATAACACAATAAACAGTGCGACGCGACGCTCTGCGGACTCGACTTTTTAGTGCACCAGTTCCGAGCTCAAACACTGGCATGTTCGTTCGTTAGGCCAAGTCGGTCGGGTATGGGAATTCAATTTGGCGGACGTGCGCTGCAGAGGGCGGTGAAAACTTTTTGTTGTTTTTTTTATCTTCTATTCATTGCCCGTACTAGTTTTATTACTTCATTCATTTGCTGGCCAGTTTCTGTCGAGCGTTTGTTAGATTTTAGATTCTTTTAGATTAATTAAAAATTTACATTAGAAAGAAGACAATAATTAAGTTAGGTCTTTTTAGAATGTGTAGAAAATAAAGGTAACCAATTATCGTTATCAAGAACGTGTTAACCTGATTCGCTATAAAAGAGAAAGTATCTAAGTTCGAAAACTCAACAGAATGAAAAATAATTTGCTCCGCTTACTCTCTAAGGTGCAATAATTCTCTGGTTCTCATCAAATATAAAAGCCGCAATTGCAATTTAATTGTTTACAACGAACATTAAAGCCCACAAGTTCCATCGTTTTACGATGACGTTAACTTTAGAATTACTCGTACCTAAGGGACGTTAAATAGAACTTCAAATACTAAAACTATACCTTACTTAAAGACGAGTCTTATGGTCTTAGCATATTTTTAGTACACACTTTAACAAAATTATCATTTACAGGTATATTATTACCATGATTTATTACGAAATTGTCCATTAATTTGAATTGAATTAGGGCATTTAAATAAATTTAATCATAAATTATAAGAGATTAGTTTTAAATGAATACTTACTATATAACAAAAGATAATAACTGACTCCTATTGACCGGTATTATTGAACCGTACTATTGACTCAACGCCATCTTTATTTAATAAAATAGGTTTTATTAATGAGATAAAATAAGATTCCGGTAAGCGGAAAAGCGAACTTATACTTTCGCTATTTGTAGTTGTTGACTTGAAGTAGGAGTGGTCGTACATCGAGTTTCTTTTTTTAAATTTCTTATAGTTAATTGCATTCACTTTTATATTGAGTTTTCTCTTATTATAGATATCATTAAGAAGTCACAGAACTGTCAAATATTTATCTCTTAAAAATTGTATTTTAACAATCAGGCTGAAGTATTATTGGCCTTATCTTATAAAAGGGTTCAACTGTGCTGGTTAATAAATAACAAGTTTAAAATATTTTATAAAAGTACATGTTATGACTGTAAAAAGGCATTCGTTTAATGGTTGACAAGTCATTCAGTCGTTATTCATAATTTATAAGTATTTGGAATACGTTAACGTAAAATTTGTATGAAAACAAACTGTTCCATTTTTCTTACTGACAGTTCAAAGTTCCGATGTAGGAATGTGGCGTTCATCATCCGATATTCTGTATTTTATCGATTACGTTATAACCATAATAAATATAAGCTATTTAACGATAAATAATAAACCGTTATAAATTAAATTAATTGGTCCGATAAAATAAATTATGGTGTATATAGTTTTTCAATTTAGTTGATTTTTTTCTTTCATTGGATGTGATTAAAAAATACATGTTTTTTATGCCATTTAAATATCTTAACGGTATATCGATTTAAATAAAGTGGGCCCTTAAAAAAATTAACTTATTACTACTTAGTCCTCGGGTTAATCATCCTATTAATATGTGCATACATAAAATATTAATAACACTTGATTCTGAACTGCATGAAAGATCTATAAAGAATTTCGTCGATAAATTAAATTTGAAACTAATATAAATAACATCAATATTGTTGTTAAGTCTAGAACATTCGATATTGAGTGCATAATTAAAACACTATGGGTGAGTAAGATGTTAATCGATTAGTTTCACGTCATTAAATCGACAATATCATCGATAAGGGCTACGTCACTATACGCGCTAAAAATTGCGAGCTCGACAAAATTATTCAATGTTTACTCTCGAGTTTCTGTGTGTTCGAATTTCGGATACGCCCCGCGCCATTCCAAATTCAAAAGTAGCTGCGTGGTAACTTCGAGAACTAATTTCGTTATCGAGAGTGTTGAAAGTGACATTCCAAGAGTTAGCGTTATCGTTTGACGGGTCTTTTTAAATTTAGAATGTTTTATTCGATTTTTCTTAAGCCGTCCCGATAACGAGAACCGATTGCGAAGGGTTGAGGTTTTTTCTTTCGGTAATTCTGAGGTGTAATTTATTATGCTGTTCTTATCGATAAACAGTGACGTTTCAATCGGTGAAGTACGTTCGATTTTCAAATATTATACTTATGTTTTTGTTTTTGTGAGAACCGATATAGCGGTTTTAGAGGACTGATTAATCTTTTTAGATTTTTAACTTTTAGGCGATTAACTCTTATAATTTTGTGTTCCGACTTATCTATAGGTATATATAAAAGAATATCTTCCCAACTGACTCACATATCATCGCACATTCGAAACTGCTGCAG
Organism: Antheraea pernyi; assembly: GCA_015888305.1. Lineage (NCBI taxonomy): Eukaryota > Metazoa > Arthropoda > Insecta > Lepidoptera > Saturniidae > Antheraea > Antheraea pernyi. The sequence goes on from MU158921.1 coordinate 398,073, forward strand.
CTATGGCTGTGAAAATAAGGAAGGATATTTGGAAATTGAACCCCTAATATGGTAAAAAAGGAGCGGAAAGTTTGTGTGAAATTCCGTCAATCAGTCTATTATTTTTTGTCTATCTGCCTGCCTTTAATAACTTTCCTATATTTATTCGATTGTATCTAAGGCGTGAAAGCGTAACAAACAAACAAACTCATATCCGTAGTTATAATATAAACTGGAATTATATAAATAAAAAACTCGAGGCAGCCATAAGGACTGCTGACTGAATTGAAAATTCAAAACAATGTAATAACTGTGTTCTCTTTTGATATTTTAAATAAAGCCCGTCATAGTGATTCGCTTTTGCGGATCGGGTTTCGGGATCAGCCTGTGCATATCTAGCTTTTCGCAGGCCGGCATGACAGCGGCGACCGGCGAAGGATCGTGTGTCACTCGGTGGTCGCCGTTGTTTTTGGATTGTACTGCGCTTACCGTCAGGCACAGTGCCGTGCAACAATAAAAAAAATACTAGGAATTATTTAAATAGCATAATTTGTATATTGAAATTATTAACAATAGTCTGGTTTTCACATCGTTGTCACTCCGAACAATAATTATTTAAATTTTAAATAGTTTATTAATTAATCAAATATATAATGTACTGCACAATTTCAATACAAAATATCAATATTAGATGCACACGGGCTCCTGTACTACGCGCCACTGGTCTGACGCACGCCGCGCGAGCACAATACGCTCGGTGACGCTTTACTAACATATACCATGTCATGACGTCAAATGCCTAAAAAACCTCTCAAGCCCCTAAAGAAGTTTTCACTTCAAAACTCATAAAATTCCAACGTGCACAGTATGTGAGAAAAAAATCACGCATATACGAAGTTACTAAAAAAAAACGTGTGCGTGTACTTATGTACACGCTTTAGAAGTTATACTTATTTGGCGTAATAAGATAAACATCTTTTCAAAAATGTTATCTTTCGCCTTATTCTACGTTTGTAGAAAAAACGACACTAACAATAGAAAAAGTTGACTATAGCTAACTTCAGGGTGTCGGTTTTTCGTAACAGTGTGCGCGCTCATCGTAAAATTGTACTCTCATCACTTTCCCTAACGCGCCAAAAGAAATATAACTTCAAAAATAGAACGTTTATTCTTTTTAAGTATGTCAAAAATTAATAAAAAAATAAACGGTGGTAGAGCTACGCTGAAGCTATTAATGGTTTCAGCATAAATGGGTCGGCTCGACCGGGGTAGTACCACCTTCTCACCGAAAACCGACGTGAAGTAATAGTGCTCGCATTGTTGCGTTTCGTTCGGTCAGTAAGAGCGCCGGACGCCCACCTCCCCTCCCCTTCCTCCTTCCCTTATTCCCCCTCTTCCCCAAGACAGGTTTGCAACGCAATTGCGACTCCCCTGCAAGTGTCTATGGACGGTGTTAATCACTTAACATCAGGTGAACCAACTGTCCGTTTGCCGCCTATGATATAAAAAAAATATCACAAAAACACAAAAGTCCCGTCGGTATATATATTAGTATGTGAGAATGCATATCGAATTCGATATATAAATCCAGTTTGAGGTGTATCGAAATCAATTGGAACCGTGATTGATGTTAGTAATTAACAAACCAAATCTACTTGTCAGTTAATTTCGAACACGAACCGGGAATGCAATCATGCCGGATAATAAATTTTCTATGTTGACGAACGTTCTTTAGACTTTCTTTACACCGACGCGTAATGCTCTGTTATTACTATGCTATTAATTAAATTGTTATATTGTAGTATAATCAAGGTATATAAAACGATAACAGCAGTCGTATTACATGGATCCTAATACTGAGCTACGAAATAGACGTATGAGAATAGATTACATGTGGCAGAGATGTAAATGTTAAGGAATGTGTGGTGTAACTAGAATGGATAAGATTAAGAATGGGTATGTCAGAGGAAGTTTTAAAATAGCACCAGTAATGGAGAAGTTGAGAAGTGATAGGTTTGTTAAACTGGTACGAGAAAAAGGTATGAATGGATTGTGTGAGAAATTATATGTGTATAAAAGGTGTGAATACTGAAATTACATCTGACAGGGGAGAGTGGAAAAGGAAAATATGTTGTGCCGACCATACTTAGGTCGAGGAGAAGGGTAAGAAGAAGACTGTAATAGTAAATCATATTATCTTATCATGTGTCTTTGATGTAGACATGTATATTGTATTTTCTGAACATAACATGCTGCAAAAGTTTCCATATACAATGCGAATGGCGAGATACAAGAAGTGTTATTTTTCATGCATTTCCCTTTTTTAATGTTTTGTTATTATTACGTACTTATTAACTCTTTTTCTCCTCTTAAACATATTATAGTCGATTTTATACTAATCACAGCGAGAGAAACTTCAAACTGTCGAAATTTACATGCAACGGCGCGAGCCGAGGTCCGGTCAATTTAGCACCCTTGCGTCAGTTGTCATTTCGGCTGAGTGCTTTCCGGGTCTGCCCCTAAGCTTGGTGAAGCTATAAAGTAACTTCCGGCCTACACCATTAGTCAGTTCAAAAAAATGTATTATTTAGAAGTGGACAGAAATAAAATGTATATGAAAGAAATAATTCGTTTTTCATCTGATTGTTTACAACCCGGGTTGTTCTTTATTGTATATAATATATTTTTATCCTTACTAGTCATTTTCCTAAACATGCCGTACTCAACATAAATATTAAATAGTTATTTTGTGATATGTACAAAATACACGTACACTGTTTTGTTCGGTGTGAATAGAGGATCTACATCGCGTTGCGGTTTTACCACGTTGTCTTGAATTACAATATTATTTTGATATCGAAATGTATGCGGAAATTCAATTTGTCAGAACAGCTCTGGTTATTCTATAATATTTGGTTTTTGATATTTATTTCTATAACTTGCTGGTTTTGGAGATTGATCACAGTCTCACCTTGTGTTAAGTGGTATAAGATGAACAGGCTAAACTTTGTCGGTGTTATTACAAAAAAGTTAAATACGTATTGAATACTTGCTTTAAAAAGGTTTCGAATTAAATGCACCGCAGTCGCTGGATGTTTGTCATCTTGCTCTTTGAGAGGCTTGAGAAGTGGTGTTAGTTCTATAACGCGAAACGCGGATGCTTCAAAAGAAGCAAATCATTGCGGGGGACGTAACTTACTCGCATACATTTTATATTAAAATTTAGGGTTATGCATCATGTAATTTAACTTAGATAAAATCTTTTTTTTCGTATATATTGTATCGCAGTAATTTACAGCACCAATCTAGGGACAATTATAAAACGGAAACAACACAGAGGTGATCAACATTATAACAAATAATAATGTAATCTATTACTCTTAAAAAGTTCGCAACTTCTTATCTCTGCCGTACCGTGAATCTGTGGAACAATCTCCCGGCAAGTGTCTTCCCTCCTTCCTATAACATGGGGTCCTTCAAGCGTTCAAGAGACATTTATGCAGGCCGGCATGACAGCGACGACCGGTGAGGTATCTAGCGTGTCTCACGGTGGTCGCCGCGTTGTTTTTGGATTGTACAGTGCTTACCATCAGGCACAGTACAGTCACTCTGCTGTGCTTGATAAAAAAAACTATTGAAGACATTATTATTCTGCTGTTAATTAGCTAGACCAAGTAAGATTAAATCTTTCCTTTACAGTACGACCATGTACTGAATTAAAATGGCAACTTAACAATTTACTGTTAGTTTGTCAATTATGGCAATATTTTTGAAGACCTTTTTATTTTATCTCACGTTTTGTGAGACGTTTTGTGCATGGAATGGTTAAAATTAGATTTAGTTTATATTTAAATGTAACGACACATGTGATATACAACGTATCCTTATTTGTTACTTCAAATCGATCTGATACATAAAACGGCATGAATATAAATTCCTTGGGTATATGGATACAAGTAGCAGCCCTACAGTGATGCCAGTTCTTACGAGTTAGCGCTTTTTACAGTACCCGCCCCGTTTCCTGCTAACGGCTAGTCTAGATTTATTGTTTTTATTTGGTATTTTAATGTTTATACTGACGCTGCTGTTTCGCCGCGTCTACTGGATATATATATTTTTTTAATTTTCATCATTTTATTTCTTGCCTCGTTCTCGGATCGGACACGTTATGAGTTATGGGTTGACCGTCGCTGTCTCAGATAACTGGATGAGTCTAGAATTACAGAACTAGAAAAAAATAGTACTGGAAAAATAAATTGTCGCACTTAAGTAAAAGAAGAGAAGGCTCCAATTGAAATTAGATAATTCTTAGATTACATTCGAAAAGATGGAGAAAAAAAATCCAATAAATTGTTGGTAACATATTTTAAACTTGAGGGCTGTAGCTAGCCAAGCTGGCTTAGAAAACCCGCTAGAATCATTAGTATAATTTCATTTTGACATGGTCTGTTCCTTCACCGAAAGTTCCGATTGAGTCGCAAGGATTCGAATCCGTAATCACTTAATGGTCATTGTTGTTTTTGGATTGTACTTAATTAGCATACTTTATAAGGATAAAGAATAATTTAGTGACGATTTTTTGTATATTATAGGGGGCAAATGAGCAGAACGAACACCTGATTGTAAGTGATCACCGCCGTCCATAGATACTAGCAACATCGGGCGAGTCGTTGTCAGGCGTTGCCAGTTTTTGTTTGGAGGAGAGGGGTTAGGGAAGTGGGGCGGGAGGTGGTCCTCCGGCGCTCTCATTGACCGAACGAAACGCAACAATGCTAGCAATGTTACTTCACGTCGGTGTTTCTGTGGGTCGGGTGGTACTACCCCGGGCGAGTCGACCCATTCATGCGGAAAAACTAGTAATAGCTTCACGTGGCTCCACCATCTACAAATCTGATGTAAAATGTATATGTGATTGGTTTAATATGTTAACATGGAAGGGGAAGAAAAATATGCCGCAGGATTTAGTACCTATATATATATATATATATATATATATTTACTTGCTGATGTTATAAAAACAGATATAAGGTTTCAGAATAAAAAGAGGATAATTATGGCTCCATTAATAAATATTAGGCACGCTATCTGATTTTAGAGTAGAGATAAAGATATTCCAAATGACGATTGTTGTGGAAGCGTGTTCAGATACGGCGTTCATCGACGTATGTTGCCTTGCATTGAGTTGTACTTTTGGCGAAGAAAACTATCGCAATGAAACAAGAATACGGTAGTAAGGTCTTTTTAATGCCTGCTTGATAAGGAATTCTTTCCTTTAGCTTTAACCTATCATCATTTAAAACCATGTCTTCGTAAAATCTACTAACCATAAGAAATATTTTTCCTAAAGTTTTATCTACTTATCAATACATATAATAAAAATGTTGTTCTAACGTGTCTGTACATTTTAAATTTTTATGAAAAAAAATGTTGCAGGTTTCTTGGAATAAGTAATGAAATACATTACAATAATTTTTAGAAATATCTGTTTGAATACGCATCGCTCTTAAAGTACTGAATTTACGATAAAGAAAATGATAAAGCATTTGTTGTTAACTCTTCTTCTTACTTCAACCTAAGTAGGATCGGCACAACATGTTTTCCTTTTACAGTTTCCCTTGTCAGATGTCACCTAAGTATTCACACCTCTTGTACATATATCACTTTTCACATAATCCATCCATACCTCTTTCGGTTTTCCTTTACTCCTATATCCGTCTACCTTCATACTCAAAACTTTTATAGTTACATGACTTTCATCGCTTCTCATAATATGCCCGTGATATCAAACATGATACTGTAGTTGCACTCCGTTAACGTATTTAAGGCAGATCTATAGACGTGTAGAAATGTGTAGTCCATTGTGTGGGTAACCGGACAGTCCACGGAAACTGGTTCCTGAAACGGCAATGAAGTCACGAGTATGGTTCTTTGAATTATTAATCAATCATTCTCAGACGATTCGATGACTTTTAATGTTTAAAATTCAATTTAAGTAATATAATTAGGCTATCGTTACAAAATTCAAGAAAAGGTTTTTTTATCGCGACTATCTCTGAGACAACCGTAGAAATTAGAAAAAGCATTTTATACATTTTAAATTGTTTCTCGAAGAACATTATAGACTATATTACATCAAGTTACGGGCAACAGGATCGGTGCAGTTGCGTAAAGTGTGAATCAGAAATCGGCAATCGAAAACGAAAAAGTAGTGCAGACTACGAAAGACGCGTCGGGCGCCGCGAGTTATCGCATACTCATAGGGAATGTCTTATTCTTATTAAATTTTGTGTTTTAATTTACGCTAGCGAAAAGGCAAGCGGTTCTTAGTAATGGATAAAAAAACGCTTGAAACTCATTTAAATCCGAGTACTTTTATTGTACAAGTTAACATCAATCTAAGAATTCTCTTGGAATTAAAACTTTTCTTTTAATAATTTCGGGTTTGGAGTGCGTGCAATTTTTTCAACCGACTTAAAAAGAAGGTTCTTAATTCATTTGTTTTTTTTTTTATGTTTATTACATCAGAATTTGATCATTTGCAAACCGATTTGGGAAACTCTATTCTTTATTGAAAGGAGATAGCGACTATCTCTGAGACAACCGTAGAAATTAGAAAAAGCATTTTATACATTTTAAATTGTTTCTCGAAGAACATTATAGACTATATTACATCAAGTTACGGGCAACAGGATCGGTGCAGTTGCGTAAAGTGTGAATCAGAAATCGGCAATCGAAAACGAAAAAGTAGTGCAGACTACGAAAGACGCGTCGGGCGCCGCGAGTTATCGCATACTCATAGGGAATGTCTTATTCTTATTAAATTTTGTGTTTTAATTTACGCTAGCGAAAAGGCAAGCGGTTCTTAGTAATGGATAAAAAAACGCTTGAAACTCATTTAAATCCGAGTACTTTTATTGTACAAGTTAACATCAATCTAAGAATTCTCTTGGAATTAAAACTTTTCTTTTAATAATTTCGGGTTTGGAGTGCGTGCAATTTTTTCAACCGACTTAAAAAGAAGGTTCTTAATTCATTTGTTTTTTTTTTTATGTTTATTACATCAGAATTTGATCATTTGCAAACCGATTTGGGAAACTCTATTCTTTATTGAAAGGAGATATTTTCAAAGAGATTGCATTGTAATTTCATTACCATTGGACCGAGAGGTCTTAAAGAAATCGCGGAACGAGACGGCGCGCGGCCCGCGTTCTTCGGTGCTCTTGCCAAAATATAATTTGGAACTTCACACTTCAGTTCATTTTTATCGGCGACGCTTTCTTTTCATCGTGGTGGAGTGATTTCGCTGTGTTATGTTTTCCTTTATTCAGTCTGATTTTTAGTTTGTTAAATTTTAAAATGATACTTTCGCTTCCGTTTTGTGTATCTAGAATATTTGAAAAGTCTGTGTTAAGTTTTGTATTTATTGTTTTTAAATCTTCTTCTTCTTACTCGTATTCAACCTAAGTAGGATCGGCACAACATGTTGTACTTTTCAAGTCTCCCCTGTCAGATGTCACATCAGTATTCACACCTCTTGTACACATATCACTTTTCACATAATCCATCCATATTCCATACCTTTTTCGGTTTTCCTTTACTCCTATATCCGTCTACCTTCATACTCAAAACTTTTCTAGTTACATGACTTTCATCGCTTCTCATAATATGCCCGTGATATCAAACATGAATTACTATAGTTGCACCTCCTTAACGTATTTAAGGCAGATATATAGACGTGTAGAAACGTGTAGTCGATTGTGTGGGTAACCGGACAGTCCACGCAATCTGGTTCCTGAAACGGCAATGAAGTCGTTTATCAATCAATCATTCTCAGACGATTCGATGGCTTTTAATGTCTAAAATGCAGCAATTAGGCTAATGCTAATGTTACAAAACTCAAGAAGATGTTTTTTTGATCGGGCCTATCTCTGAGACTACCGTATAAATTTGAAAAAGCATTTTATACATTTTAAATTGTTTCTCAAAGAAGATTATAGACTATATTACATCAAGTTACAGGCAACAGGACTATTACAGTTGCATAAAGTGTGAATCAGAAAGTACGGCAATCGAAAACGGAATAATAGTGCAGACTACGAAAAACGCGTCGGACGCCGCGAGTTATCGCATACTCATGGAGTAATAGATGGAGAATAAGACATATCTTATTCTTATTAAATTTTGTGTTTTAATTTACGCAAGCGGTTCTTAGTAATGGATAAAAAAACACTGGAAACTCATTTAAATCCGAGTACTTTTATTGTACAAGTTAACATCAATCTAAGAATTCTTTTGGAATTAAAACTTTTCTTTTAATAATTTAGGGTTTGGAGAGCGTGCAATTTTTTCAACCGACTTAAAAAGGAGGTTCTTAATTCATTTGTTTTTTTTTAAATGTTATTACCTCAGAATTTGATCTTTTGTAAACCGATTTGGAAAGCTCTATTCTTTATTGAAAAGGAGATATTTTCAAAGGAATTGCATTGTAATTTCATTACCATTGGACCTTGGACTTTGAAGAGACAACAGGGAATTTCTTAAAATTGAATAGGAAATGTTATAGTCTTCGAGATGTCAGTAGGCTTAATACAATCTAAGTCAAGGTAGGTCGACCTAAATATAGTCAAAAACGTTCGAAGGCATTATTTAAAGTAGATATTTCTGAAGTCAGTTCTTTTTTTAAATATTTTCTTGTATTCGTTGTTAGTAATCATTAAAAAAAAGTAAGAAAGTCATTTAAATCTGAGTTTATTTATTGTACAAGTTTGAAAAGGGATGCTCGCATTGTTTTTGTTTCTTTTTACAAACCATCGAGAAATAGTATTAGCAGACAGGCGAAACGCTTTTACTAGTTAGTGTTTAATACTTTAATGTGTTATTAATTGGTCTGTAATATGAGATATGTATGACAAACGTTGAGGTCTCGTACACGGCCCCGTCTACATCGATCAGGGTTGAAGCGAAAACGTTCCCATCAGTCACACGCGGCGTTTGATTTATCACCAGTACGTACACGTTTCAAACGATTCGCTTCGTTCGACCCCACACTCTATATACAATGCACAATGGATTTGTTAGTTTGTTTAAAATCGAATATCGCATATATGTAATTAAAAAAAATCTATACTAGTATTATAAAGCTGAAGAGTTGGTTTGCTTGAACGCGTTAATCTCAGGAACTACTAGTCCGATTTGAAAAGCGCTTTCAGTGTTAGATAGCTCATTTATCTAGGAAAGCTATATATCTTCACGCTATGACCAGTAGGAGCAGAGCACCAGTGAAGAACATTTCAAAATCTTTTATTTCTTTCTTTTTAAAAGCTTCCGTTGCGTGTTAGCGTTAGCCCAAAGTAACCATTTCTAGCGATCGAAGTTGCTGACAGACGTTAGTATTTTATAATTCTAAAGCAATGAACGGTCGGCGGTAGCGTGTTCGAGCATTGAAGAAAAACACATCACATTGTTAGGACTTTTTTAAATAGCTCAGGCATTATTTGAAGTGGTTAAAATAGTTGTCTAAACTTTAGGATTCAATTGCAATAAGATTTATATATCGTTCGAAATTTTTTATATCAATTTTAGAAGTTTTATGTCTTCAATATCAGAATCTCCAAGGATTTCGTTTCTAGTGTACATAATGACAGACGTTGGTATTTTATAATTCTCAATCAATGATCGGTCGGCGGTAGCGTGTTCGAGCATTTGTTGAAGAAAAACACATCACATTATTAGGACTTTTTTAAATAGCTCAGGCATTAGTTGAAGTGTTCAAAATAGTTGTCTAAATTGTAGAATTACATTGCAATAAGATTAATATATATCGTTCGAGATTTTTTATATCAATTTTAGAAGTTTTTGTTTTTCAATATCAGAATCTTCAAGGATTGTTTCTTGTTTGTGTACATAAGAATATAATTTGAAGTATTATCTGTTTGTCTGGGGTAATCGCCGAAATGGATGAACCCATTTTGATGATACGCTTACTGGAAGTTTCAGGGGCCTTCTGGAGCATTATCTGTCTATCATCTTAGCGTTAGCCCAAAGTAACCATTTCTAGCGATCGAAGTTGCTGACAGACGTTAGTATTTTATAATTCTAAAGCAATGAACGGTCGGCGGTAGCGTGTTCGAGCATTGAAGAAAAACACATCACATTGTTAGGACTTTTTTAAATAGCTCAGGCATTATTTGAAGTGGTTAAAATAGTTGTCTAAACTTTAGGATTCAATTGCAATAAGATTTATATATCGTTCGAAATTTTTTATATCAATTTTAGAAGTTTTATGTCTTCAATATCAGAATCTCCAAGGATTTCGTTTCTAGTGTACATAAGAATATAATTTGAAGTACCATCTGTTTGTCTGGGGTAATCGCCGAAATGGATGAACCCATTTTGATGATACGCTTACTGGAAGTTTCAGGGGCCTTCTGGAGCATTATCTGTCTATCATCTACAATATTATTACTCTTCTCAGTAGGTGCTAAGCAGTAACGATAACATTTAACAGACGTAATATGAACACAGTAAAATGATTTTAATGCTTAGGTATAAATGAGATGCTTACAGTTAAGAAGAATTAAACACGGCCAACAATTATTTCCCATAAAACAGGCAGTTCGTATAACAGAACAAATCTAATTTGATTATAATATAGTCGCGGCACCGAACTTGTAACAGACATAATCAGTTTAAATCAATTAACAAATGAAAACTGAATCATAAAGCTACACGTAAAGTGAGTTTAGGTAAACTTAATCTAACATTCTCGTCTTTACATTGCATAATACAATCCCTAATGCGACCACTCGAACCGTAATAATATCAATTTTACATTTATCACATCAGAAATCGATTCCATCGAAACGAGTGCACTAATAAAAATCCCAGCAGACATCCAGATGGGCGAGGTAATGCCTCGCTATTATTTTTGTCTCAAAACTAGTTCCGACGAAATTGAACGATCCGGTGGGGATCGCGCAAAAAGGCGCATTTCGAGCACAGCTTTAGCGAGCTTATTGCGGGATTCGCCGCATATTCGAATTACTGTTTGAACGATGAGCAATTTTAAAATAGTTAATGTAAGTTTTAAGTTCAAATTAAAGTGTAATCCACTCGAAATAACGATCGCAAATCAGCGCACTCTTAACAAAGATAGTTAGAAAATTTTGTAACAGTATTCAGGTTTCCAAAATGATGATGAAGTTCTTGCGTAAAAAGTTGTATTATGATTTTCATTACAGTTGCAAAATTAATATATTTATACAGTCACATATAACAAGACCTACCCTCTAACACGAAGAGAGTCTATAAACGGCATAGTGTATGACCAGTAGGAGCAGAGCACCAGTGAAGAACATTTCAAAATCTTTTATTTCTTTCTTTTTAAAAGCTTCCGTTGCGTGTTAGCGTTAGCCCAAAGTAACCATTTCTAGCGATCGAAGTTGCTGACAGACGTTAGTATTTTATAATTCTAAAGCAATGAACGGTCGGCGGTAGCGTGTTCGAGCATTGAAGAAAAACACATCACATTGTTAGGACTTTTTTAAATAGCTCAGGCATTATTTGAAGTGGTTAAAATAGTTGTCTAAACTTTAGGATTCAATTGCAATAAGATTTATATATCGTTCGAAATTTTTTATATCAATTTTAGAAGTTTTATGTCTTCAATATCAGAATCTCCAAGGATTTCGTTTCTAGTGTACATAAGAATATAATTTGAAGTACCATCTGTTTGTCTGGGGTAATCGCCGAAATGGATGAACCCATTTTGATGATACGCTTACTGGAAGTTTCAGGGGCCTTCTGGAGCATTATCTGTCTATCATCTACAATATTATTACTCTTCTCAGTAGGTGCTAAGCAGTAACGATAACATTTAACAGACGTAATATGAACACAGTAAAATGATTTTAATGCTTAGTTATAAATGAGATGCTTACAGTTAAGAAGAATTAAACACGGCCAACAATTATTTCCCATAAAACAGGCAGTTCGTATAACAGAACAAATCTAATTTGATTATAATATAGTCGCGGCACCGAACTTGTAACAGACATAATCAGTTTAAATCAATTAACAAATGAAAACTGAATCATAAAGCTACACGTAAAGTGAGTTTAGGTAAACTTAATCTAACATTCTCGTCTTTACATTGCATAATACAATCCCTAATGCGACCACTCGAACCGTAATAATATCAATTTTACATTTATCACATCAGAAATCGATTCCATCGAAACGAGTGCACTAATAAAAAAATCCCAGCAGACATCCAGATGGGCGAGGTAATGCCTCGCTATTATTTTTGTCTCAAAACTAGTTCCGACGAAATTGAACGATCCGGTGGGGATCGCGCAAAAAGGCGCATTTCGAGCACAGCTTTAGCGAGCTTATTGCGGGATTCGCCGCATATTCGAATTACTGTTTGAACGATGAGCAATTTTAAAATAGTTAATGTAAGTTTTAAGTTCATATTAAAGTGTAATCCACTCGAAATAACGATCGCAAATCCGCGCACTCTTAACAAAGATACTTAGAAAATTTTATTATAGTATTCAGGTTTACAAAATGATGAAGAAGTTCTTGCGTAAAAAGTTGTATTATGTTTTTCATTACAGTTCCAAAATTAATATATTTATATAATTAAATATTTGTATACAGTCACATATAACAAGTCCTAACCTCTAACGCGAAGAGAGTCTATAAAAGGCATAGTGCAAGAGGACCGGGAACGAACCATCAATCACACCGCCATAGACGGGCGATTAACTTCGCTCCCGCACACCCATCGCGAGCCCCTTCGACAGTATCTCAAGTCTAGGTTCGATCAGCCGGAGTAGAGATCTTAAGCACGTTGCTAACACGATACAGAGACACTGCATTCGTTAACTTTCAACACGCATCACAATGCAACCCAAATATATATGCATATAAACATAAATAGAATAACAACAACAACAACAAAAACGTAAATAAAATTTGTGAGTGACCTTTTTTGTTTTGTTAGCCAAAATTGTCAGATTTCAAATACACGTATGCATTCGTGCAGCACATATTAATATCGACATATCGCTGACATAACTTGTAACTATATTCATTAGGTCCACAGATCACGCCGCCGTGGTTTGGGTGTAAATTTCGCTCCCGCACACCAGACTAGGCCCCCCTCGGCAGCAGCTCAAGCCTAGGTCCGTTCCCTCGGCGTGGAGCCCTTGAGTACGCTGCTCGCGCGATACAGTGACACAAAATCTTACATCACTGCGGATAAGCCGCAGTAGAGATCTTGAGCACGTTGCTAACACGATACAGAGACACTGCATTCGTTAACTTTCAACACGCATCACAATACAACCCACACACATATGCATACAAACATAAATAGAAGAACAACAACAACAAAAACGTAAATAGAATTTGTGAGTGACCTTTTATGTTTTGTTAGCCAAAATTGTCAGATTTCAAATACACGTATGCATTCGTGCAGCACATATTAATATCGACATAACACTGACATAACTTGTGACTATATTCATTAGGTCCACAGATCACGCCGCCGTGGTCTGGGGGTAAATTTCGCTCCCGCACACCAGACTAGGCCCCCCTCGGCAGCAGCTCAAGCCTAGGTCCGTTCCCTCGGCGTGGAGCCCTTGAGTACGCTGCTCGCGCGATACAGTGACACAAAATCTTACATCACTGCGACAACATTACACATATCACCTCCACACACGTGCACGCATACACGCTTACACATGCAGGTGGAAGGGTTTTATTTTTTCCCCTTATCAAACTGAAATAGTTTAGAATATTATCCGATACGAAATATATATAAGGGTTGTTGAGGTATGTATGCTTGGTACACATATATGTTTCAACAACTCATATATGTATGAATAGTTAGCTTAGCTTAGGTTAGCTCAGATAGGTCGCGAATTGCATGTATCAGGCAACAGCCAAAGCCGAGGTGTGCCGCGCACCCTTGAGCTTGTTGTCTAAATAAAATCGGCTGGGTGCCTTAAGCGCTCGCCTTAGTAGTCCGGTGAAGCTGTTAAGACCTTGCTTGGTCAATAGCGTAGTCAGTTCGAAAAAAAAAAAAAAATTCATTAGGCCATTACTATATCTCTTGTTTAGAGATGATGTCATACATTTATAACTATTCCATGAACTTTACTTAAACTATTTCTTTATGTAGAAATTTGGAATATTAACTATGTAATTTTGTGCGTATTTCATTGCTGTTTTTATTGTACTATTTACAATTCCATTTATTTCAGACACTTAGGCCTATATTTGTTTCTTCTAGAACGTAACGTTAAGTTTTTTTTCATTAACCTATAAAGCCTTACTTACGGTCGCTTGACTCTTGTGACGGTTTGAGTACGTTTCCTTGTATAACTAATGCAAACAAATTGTTCTCGGTGGCGCGTTGCGTTGGCTTAGCATCGTTATTTATATCCATCCTTTAACCTAAAGGCATAGGCATGATTGAAACGATTTCGCGAAACGTATAACTGTGTGTTTGTATATCTTTTATATATTTGTGTGTCTGAAAAAAATACAGTGGTAATTTGATTATTACTTCTTTAATGCAGTTTGTTGACTTCGACATATAATTGATTTTTTTATACATGGTCAAACACACAAATATACATACAGGCTGAATGTTTAGATAGTAGCAATATTTATAGAGGATACTATGAACTCGATTCTCATTTTAAATCAATTAAAGAAATAGGTGCTTAATATTTGTCTAATTGTCTAGGAAAATATAAAATTTGTACACAATCTTCTACGTGGTTATGTTAAAGCGCAGTGTCAATGACCGTCCGGTGATTCCACTTTCACTTGAAAGGGAACGTGGGAATGGCAGGAAAAAACAAAAGGGTATATTATCCGTTTTATCATAGAAAGTTATGAACTCAGAGTCGCCCATTGTAACTTTCGACACCGGTCATTGCACCTAGATTGTGTTTATACTTTTGAAAGTCTTAGAACAAACTTTAATTTAGGTTTTCTTGGTTGTTTATTAGTATTTATTTTGATATTATTATTTTATATGTTAAGTATGACCATGAAGTGTCATATATAGAAATACTGCGAGTGTCTAAACAGTCACCTGGTATATGTAAGAGGTATGTGTCGGACATACTGAATTATAAGGATGCCAAGATGGCGATAGAACTGGTCTTTATGATAACTGTAATTAATTCGTTTGCATTAA
Source organism: Antheraea pernyi (assembly GCA_015888305.1). Taxonomy (NCBI): domain Eukaryota; kingdom Metazoa; phylum Arthropoda; class Insecta; order Lepidoptera; family Saturniidae; genus Antheraea; species Antheraea pernyi. Next base: position 413,269 of record MU158921.1, read on the forward strand.
TTCATTATTCTTCAGAGTCTAGGATTAACTACTAGGCGAATACAACAAAGTTACCGCGTTACGCCAGAGCCAAATAAAAACATACAAGTAACCCGAGTCGACTCGCAATCCGTTATCGCATTTACAATCCCTTTGTATTCGATATATTTAATAAAAAATACCTATCTACACGCAAAAACCCATTTAAAACCATTTTAAACGCATCAGCTTTCGATCGGGGCTTAATCCTTTATAGCTTCGAGCTATCAATTAACTGATGGATTCTGATTTGTTCGATCTGTTTATGTTCAGGCTATTTATATTTGAGGTAGAAATTTAGCGATTGTGCCTAGACTAAGGAATAGTGGACAACACGATAGCAACCCCAGTTATGTTATGCATTCTTCTATGTTCAGTTGTAGACAAATTAATAGCTTAAGAGATATCAGCTTAAAAGGGTAATAAGATGAATTGTCCTTCGTATCAGGACCGAGTGTAAGCAACGTGCTCTTTCACACCTATTACTTGTGGCATAATGCTTGCTTGTTTCGCAGGTTGTGTAACGCAGGCCTACGATTGTCATTGTTAGTAATAAAAACGCATAGTCAAAAGTGCAATAATGATGTATTCAATAATGTGTTATATATAAGAACTAATTAATAAATAAGCGTTTCGCCAGAGCCAAATAAAAACATATAAGTAACCCGAATCGACTCGCAATCCGTTATCGCATTTACATTCCCCATTGTATTCGATATATTTAATAAAAAAAATACCTATCTATACGCAAAAACCCATTTAAAACCATTTTAAACGCATCAGCTTTCGATCGGGGCTTAATCCTCTATAGCTTCGAGCTATCAATTAACTGATGGATTCTGATTTGTTCGATCTGTTTATGTTCAGGCTATTTATATTTGAGGTAGAAATTTAGCGATTACGCCTAGACTAAGGAATAGTAGACAACACGATAGCAACCCCAGTTATGTTATGCATTCTTCTATGTTCAGTTGTAGATAAATTAATAGCTTAAGAGATATCAGGTTAAAAGGGTAATAAGATGAATAATTGGCCTTCGTATCAGGACCGAGTGTAAGCAACGTGCTCTTTCACACCTATTACTTGCGGCATAATGCTTGCTTGTTTCGCAGGTTGTGTAACGCAGGCCTACAATTGTCATTGTTAGTAATAAAATCGCATAAATCAATCATTGCATCAAAAGTGCAATATTTCTGTAGTCCGGTGAAGCTGTTAAGACCTTGCTTGGTCAATAGCGTAGTCAGTACGAAAAAAAAAAGATATATTTAATAATTTGTTATATATAAGAACTAATTAATAAATAAGTCTGCCCTCAGAAATGAGAACTCAAAACAATTGTATAATTGTGTCCTCTTTTGAATTTTTAAATCAATTATAGTATGAATCATTTAAATTTGTTAATTGAATTAGTAAGGGTTGTCAAATAACATCTAAGACTTGAGACATCCAAGACAACCTCACCTGCACGTGGTGCACCCTGCTGAATAACGAATGAAGCAATGGCAAAAGCGGAGTGGTAGGGTTTTACAGCCTGACTGGGTCTCAACCACCATATATATGTATATGGCGAAAATAGTGATTCGCTTTTGCGGGTCGTGTTTCGGGATCAGCCTGTGCATATCCAGCTTATCGCAGGCCGGCGTGACAGCGGCGACCAGCGATGGATAGTGTCACTCGGTGGTCGCCATTGTTTTTGGATTGTACTGTGCTTACCATCAGGCACAATGCAGTCATTTTGCCGTGCTACAATAAAAAATATAAAAAAAAAACATTGGTCCGATTTTCACATCTATTGGCAGTCGGAGAAATAATTATATAAAATTCTATATAGTTTATTAATTCATCAAACACATGATGAACTGCACAAGCTGAATACAGAATATCGATATTACATGTACACTGGCCATTATACTACGCATTACTAGTCTGACGCAAGCGCAACGCGTCACGAGCATGTTCGGTTACGCTTTACTATCATGTCGCTGAGGCGAAACCAAAAGTTTACCTCCTGCCAAATTCCGCTCAACGTGCCTAAAGAAGTTATTCCCTTAAATATATAATTGAAATTGTTAGAATATCGAATCGAGCAATCGGAAACGGTTACACGTTTGATTTTGTCTAGATTTGCATATTAGTTTACAAGCTAAATACAAAATATCGATATTACAAGTACACTGGCCGTTATACTACGCATTACGAGTCTGACGCAAGCGCAACGCGTCACGAGCATGTCGCTTACGCTTTACTAACATGTCGCTGACGCGAAACGGAAAAGTTTTTCTCCTGCCAAATTCCGCTCAACGCGCCTAAAGAAGTATTCTCTTAAAAATATAATGGAAATCGTTGTTAGAACATCGAATCGCGCAATCGGAAACGGTTTCACGTTTGATTTTGTCTAGATTTGCATATTAGTTCTGATCGTAGCCCCGGGGCACTAGACCGTAATTATTCAGCATTATGAACATGCATTAACTCGTAGTAATAATATTCCACGTCGATGTTCATTTGTAACTGATTAACATATATGGAAAGCGCGTTACTGAATACTGTATATGTACTGTATATATACGAGTACATGTAGACTTATATAGCTTTGGCGAGTGATTTTACCTTTTTGTGATTTTAATTCGATATTTTTGTAATATCGCTTTGCGATCCGTGTTTTTATTCGTAAAACAACGGTTACCCCGTTTTTCTTCCTTTTCAGTATAGCGCGACAAATTGTCGATAGCGATTTTCGACAATCACAGTGTAAAATTTCGACGGACGTGGGTTCGAATCCTAGCAACTGAGTCGAAGCTTTCGGTGCACGGAAACAGCGTATTGAAACCACTTTCGCTGTAGCTATTATTGGTTTCAGCATGGAGGGGTCGGCTCGCCCAGGGTACTACCACCCGACCCACAGAAACACCGACGTGAAGTAACAGGGCTTGTGCATTGTTGCGCTTCGTTCGGTCAGTGAAAGCGACGGAGGACCACCTCTCCATCCCCTTCCCCCTCCTGTCCCTCCCCAAAACACAGGCTGGCAACGCACTGGCGACTCCCCTGGTGTTGCTATTATCCATGGACGGCGGTGATCACTTAACATCAGGAGACTCGGCTGTTCGTTGGCCTCATATAATAAAAAAATCTATAACATGGTCGTGGGACTTTTTCTAAGTCCGCCTGGATAGCAGCTACCATCCTTCAAGTTAATAGTCTGTTGCCAAGCAAGTTTTGGTGTGTTCCTGCAGCTTTTACCATCTTCGACACATCAGACGCGATTGTTGTCAAATCCTGAAACCTATATCGGTGTTATTACAAAAAAAAAAAACGTATTGAATACTTGCTTTAAATAGGTTTAAAAACGTTGACTATAGCTAACTTCAGGGTGTCGGTTTTTCGTGACGGTGTGCGCGCGTATCGTAAAAATTTACTCTCATCATTTTTCCCTAACGTGCCGAAAGAAGTATAATTTCAAAAAAATAGTGGCAACCACCGACTTGCAATCTATTGTTCATTGCCGCTATCACTCCGACAGAAGTGCCTAAAACCGGTACCAGGAAAAACTAAAACTGAAACTTGTAATAGAAAGTTCGAAAAAGGGAGATAGATATAAGTGAGTGCAAAGAATAAACGTTAAATAAAACAAAATATGTTATACATTTTGTTCAATTGTGAAGTAATTTAATGGTTCTATAGGGCTCAAGAGTAAATAAAAACCACTAAAGAAATTCTATTTGGTATCTACTCTTTTATATGTATACATCTACCGTACCCATAACGGGAATTTAGCTTGAAGGTATCAACACGAATCAATTATTTTAATTAACACATCGGTTACAAATTGAAATTTATTCATTCCCCGAAAATCGTATGCTATTTACGTATGCTAAATTATCCGATACGAAATATATATAAGAGTTGTTGAGGTACGTATATATGTATGTACGTATGTGGTACAACAAAATAATCCCAAGGAGGATTGACGTCAGGCAGGCGGCCGATCGTAAAAATTTAGCCAAATCATATACCACAACATGACAAACATGTTGTAGACCCTACTTATGTGGGATAAGGGTAAGAAAAAGAAGTTGTTGAGGTACGTATGCTTGGTACACATAAATGTTTCAAAAACTCAAAAAAACACATATATGTATGAATCAAATAGGTCGCGAATTGCATGTATAAGGCAACAGCCCAAGCCGAGGTGAGCCGTGCACCCTTGCGCTGGTTGCCCAAACAAAAATCGGCTGAGTGCCTTAAGCGCTCGCCTTAGTAGTCCGGTGAAGCTGATAAGACCTTGCTAGGTCAATAGTGTAGTCAGTTCGAGAAAAAATAATAGGTAATTCAACGCGTACGAAGACTTAAGCGGTCCCTAGTATAATATTTAAACTGAAATCTTTCGTCTCGCAAGAGTTTTAACGAAGTTTCGTGTAAAACAATCTATAAACTAATGAATTCCCTCATTGAAAGTGTCCGGGAGGGAAAACCGTCCGGGGATGATTGAAAAAGTTTATTTTGACACTTTACAATATTCCTCCGTCGAGTTTGAACAAAGAACACGGTCGTCTACTATTGAAAAATCGTCGTAAACTTTCAATAAACAGTATAATATCAATTTTTATATATAAAACTAGCTAATACCTGCAATATACTATATTATATGTACAGAGGAAAAACAAGAATCGCACCACTTGCCCTTTTTTTTTCTCATGGGGAGATCCCTAACGGATATCCATCCCACCGGGCAGCAGACGATTGGCATATGCCCGAGTCGCACGGACTAAAACCCCATGGTACCTTCTCACACCTTTTGGCCGGGGAACAGGGACTGCCTAATCGGCACTACGTCTGCTCCTCCAACATGTGTTGTCCCCTCCTAAGGGGCCCCAACTGCGGTCTGAGGGGTCAAGATGGTAGACCCCTCAAGTGGGTGTTGCCCTACTTATACACATCCGATACGAAATATATATAAGAGTTGTTGAGGTATGTATACTTGGTACAGATATATGTTTCAACAACTCATATATGTATGAATAGCTAGCTTAGGTTACCTCAGTTAGGTCACGAATTGCATGTATCAGGCAACAGCCCAAGCCGAGGTGTGCCGCCGCACCCTTGAGCTAGTTGTCTAAATAAAATCGGCTGAGTGCCTTAAACGCTCGCCTTATTAGTCCGGTGAAGCTGTTAAGACCTTGATAGGTCAATAGCGTAGTCAGTTCGAAAAAAAAAGGCTACTTATACACGACAAGAAAATACACTTCACTGAGTGCGTACTGATTGTAAAAAAACGTAGTTTCTTAAAACTTTAATAACCTTATAGTAAATGTAACTATCATAATAATTCTTTTTTTTAGATACGCCGTATGTTTATGAAGTAATATTAAGAAATAATGATCAAATGTTAGCCAGTAGTTTTTGACTGATGCGCGCACAACACCAGACCTCTATAATTTTATTAATATACTAGCTGACGCGGCCACGCGTTGTTGTGGCTCAGTTATTATGATAACGAAATTAAGAATTAAAATGTGGCGCCATCTATCACACATCTATAACAGTCGGTTCTACAGTTTTATGTCAAGAAACTAATTTAAAGCGCCATCTATTCGATGCTGATGCAACTTATAATTAATAACAATAATCAACATTGACAATCATTTAATTTGTAATTAAAAAGGCTACTTATACACGACAAGAAAATACACTTCACTGAGTGCGTACTGATTGTAAAAAAACGTAGTTTCTTAAAACTTTAATAACCTTATAGTAAATGTAACTATCATAATAATTCTTTTTTTTAGATACGCCGTATGTTTATGAAGTAATATTAAGAAATAATGATCAAATGTTATCCAGTAGTTTTTGACTGATGCGCGCACAACACCAGACCTCTATAATTTTTTTAATATATTTGTATGATATAATATAATAAGATAATATGATATAATAAGAAGATGATAGCTGGTTGATTGGAACAAACAGAAATCTAGACGATTCCTTAAGTTTCATAATATTAACATAAATTTTCTTTAGGAAAACCAATTTCCTCGTTATCTCGTTATCTAAGCGAAAACGTATTATACAATAGCCGAACGATTAAACAGAGTTATTTCATTAGCACTCGATCTTCCAAATTCTGTTAAGGGTTCGGTTGAAATAATTCACTCTCTGTGACGTCAGTGTCTCCGTAATTTTATTCTGCGGAGACTTGACCTATGACTTCTCAACTTTTGTACATATTGGAGCAATAAGGACATACGTTCTATGTAGATTTATACGTGTAATGTAACTTTTTTTACTGTTGAACTTTTTTTTGTTTTTTTTTTTCGAACTGACTATGCTATTGACCTAGCAAGGTCTTTACAGCTTCACCGGACTACTAAGGCGAGCGCTTAAGGCACTCAGCCGATAGGATTTTGTCACTGTTGAACTGTTTTTATGAAAAGGTCAGGTCTCATAGTGCTGTGGGTAGCTGGTACGATGCCCGACTATTAAGTCGGCGAAGTACCACGTCGATTCGTTGGCGCTGTAGTTTGTTAGTAAAGGATTGACAAATATTGACAGATTGTCGCTCAGTTCTTATTGTAAAGGGAAGTTTTGGACTTATGTTCTTCTTTAATACACCCGTGCGAAGACGAAGAGGGCACCTATGCCCAGTTTCTGAGTTACTCGGTTAAACTACCGATAGTTATTGACTCAACAAAGTTATCCATAAAATAAACTGTCAAATGGCCCGTTGAGTTTTATCTGACATTTATCGTATGATTGTGTGACGCAATTTGACGAGTCATCGAACCGATAACGCTATTGAACAGATAAACTATAATTAAAGTACCTCAGAAACCGGGCACTAGTCTATGATAATAGTCATAGAAAGTAGTCAAAATATACGCGAAGTAGCGGGCCCGGTGGACGTGGATACGTAATAAAATAAAACCTGGACAAATGATATACCTAAACCTTCCTCGTAAATCACTTTATCTACTGGTGAAAACCGCATGCAAATCCGTTCAGTAGTTCTTGAGTTTATCGCGAACAGACAGACAGACGTGGCAGAGGACTTTATTGTATAATATGTAATGATGATAATAGTTATTGTATGAATCGTTTAGGGGATTTTAAACTCGAATTTACGTTCATATACAGAATGAAAGTGTACACAGACAGAAGATACTCGTTATAACATAAAGAAGGTAAAAATATTATAAAATTTTCTTAGAAATTGTTTTTTTTCTCTCTGCAAACCGACAAGAACACACTTTGAACAAGAAAGTTAATTGAGAAAGGATTTCACTGAATATTTTAATAGCGAAGAGAGTTCTAAAAGAATTTCTCACCGTAAAAGAGATAAGCTGAGAGAGAAATGCGCATTTTTTTTTCGTTTAATTTCCAACAAACGCCCGGTTCCTGTACAAATAAGCTTAAGACGTAACATTAGATTTATTTTGTATATTTAACAAAGCAAGATTACATATATATAAAATCACATATAGTTACTTAAAACATAAAGTTACAGTGTAATTGTACAAATCCCAACCCAGAACGTCGGTACACTTGTATGGGATTGAAATAAAAATACCCGAGTGTATGCGGTAGAAAGTAATTTTAATTTTATTTTTTTTCTTTTTTTCGAACTGAATATGCTATTGACCCGGCAGGGTCTTTACAGCTTCACCGGACTGTAATTTTAATAATAAATAAATATAACCACACTTTTTTTTTCTTTTTTTTTTTTTTCGAACTGACTACGCTGTTGACCAA
>MU158921.1:424176-439181 GCA_015888305.1 Antheraea pernyi
CAACAAGATGAGCATATACATAGCTTATTTGAATATCCAACAAAGGCACCTCCATTCAGCAAAGTGCTGCAGCATAACTAAGGTGGTACTGCAGCGCTGATTTTCAATGGAGACCCTAAGTAATGTATGGACGTGTAGTCGGTGTATTGACAATAAATATAACATAACTTATACATGTAAACAGCTAACAACAACAAAAAGTAAACATCGAAAAAAAAAGATACAAATATTACAAATGTGCCTGTCCAAAAAGCTATTCACTACCTTGGTTGCACAATGACCACCATAAGCCTGAGAATAAAAAATAAAATAGAATAATAATAATACAAACATAATAATAAATACAAGCAAATACATATACAAATATTCAAATACATACGAGTACATAGGTAATTTTAAATTGTACGTCTACTAGATTGGAACCACTCATAAAATTAACGCTATTATTATTATTGGTTTTGAACTTGTAACAAACACTGCTGCAATATATGTTTAAAACTTTTCTTATTTTTCCTATATCTACATGGAGGTGGGATATTATTCCAGCAACGAGTAGCTGCATACTTAAAAGAACCCCTGAACGCTGTGGTTCTGTGTATAGGTATCGTCAGGGGATATGACGCAGAACGCGTGTAGCCAGATGTAAGACGTGTTTGCCTCCATGTTAGCTTTTCATATAGGTACTTAGGCTTTTTTGTTTTGATCAAGCCAAAAAGTAAAGTCGCCATGTGTAGCTCCCTACGGGCTGCCATTTTAAGAACATTCGCTTCATTTAAGAACGGTGTGACGTGATGACGAGGGGGAATGTGGAAACAAAACCGAGCGCAAGCGTTCTGTACCCTCTGAATTAATCGATCAGTCCTTGACAATAAACATGGGCCATATGCAACATCACATCATAAGAGTCCATGTATAAAAAATCACGTGGTTCCTGTGAACTATCTGTCTATCAATATCTCTAGAGAGAGAAATTGCCTTCTTCTTCTTCTTACCCTTATCCCACATAAGTAGGGTCGGTACAACATGTTTGTCATGTTGTGGTATATGATTTGGCTTAATTTTTACGATCGGCCGCCTGCCTGACATCAACCCTTGGATTATTTTGTTGTACCACTGTATTTATGATTATTATTATATATTTACGAAGTCTGATGGGATCTTTTAGCCTTACAATTTTTCGTTCCGGTTAAAAACGAAGTTCTCAATATTATGCTTTGCTTGTTATATTGCCATTTCTATGTAACAGAAAACTTGCCAACTTTAGAGAGAGAAATTGCCGATATTAATAAATTATTGAATACTACTAGAACGAATGATCCACTCTAATAACGAGGTGCGGTTCTCAATATTATGCTTTGCTTGTTATATTGCCATTTCTATGTAACAGAAAACTTGCCAACTTTAGAGAGAGAAATTGCCGATATTAATAAATTATTGAATACTACTAGAACGAATGATCCACTCTAATAACGAGGTGCGATGCTCTAATTACTTGGACTTGAGAAAAAATTACCTCTTCTATAATTTTTTGTCTTTGCAATCCTACAATATCACTGTCAAAACTTTCTTTAATAAAATTTGTAAAAAAAACAGTTGTACAAGGATACATTTCCTCTAAAATCCTAATTCGTAGAAAATACTTTGGGAGTATCTCTTTCAACTGACAGAATTTAATTTATGCAACTCTAACATTTTCATAAATTTTTATGTTCTATGCCTGTTGAATTTCGGCTCTAAATGTAAAAATTTCCGAAGAAAAAACCGCAATATTTATTAAACAAGTTTAAGTTAAACAAAGCGATAGAAGACGTATATCATTCACCTAAACTATCGACGTCTACCGGGACGGCTAGTATTCTTTACAGATTTCAGCAGAGAGGTAGCTCACGGTTCTAAATATACATCCCTTTAAATGTACCACGGATATCGTGGACTTAGCAATAGGGCTCCTGCATTGGACGAAGGAATCCTAAGAAACCTCGTCAGCAAAATCAAAAGGAGAAATAAATAACATCAATATAAAGGGAGCACAGGATAATGTTGACCAGATATGGTAGACTGCAGTGTGCTTGTTTTCAACCGGTCTTAATTCCTTTTATGCGCAAACCACTAAGTCCCTATTATATTGTCAGTTTAACGCGTTCTTGCAAGAGCATTCGAATATCTATATAAGAGTAAAGAAATTAAGTTAAAAAAGACAGGAATTAAAACATGATACACAACATATGTGAAATACATAAATATATATACTATAGTATAGTTATTTATAAAGAAGTAATTAATTTTACAAATTATGCGATAAATTCATTTACAGATTTAATTGTGATAAGGTAACAAACAGAGAAACTCACTATAGATAGAAGACGTATATCATTCACCTAAACTACAGGCATGGTAGATTAAGACTCGCACCCTCGTCAATAAGAGAAGACCTATGCATGTTTGCGCCTTGAATAAGAATGCGGTGTTAGGCCCGATACAAACGCGGTTTTTTCTTTGGATTCTTATTTGAGCCGAAATGATACAGGCCCAAAAATACCATCAAAATATATTAGTTTTGTTGAAATTTAATTTTTGTTATTTTGAGAAGTTCCCCATTATAGTATAGTTATTTATAAAGAAGTAATTAATTTTACGAATTCTACGATAAATTCATTTAGAGATTTAATTGTGATAAGGTAAGAAACAGAGAAACTCACTTTCGTACATATAACGTTAAATGTAGATGTGACTAACCAACGAAACCTAGAATATGTATTTGATTGATATGATCTTTTATAAGAAAGAAGAAGAAAGAAAATGTCTCTATTGCTGGATAACATCAAAACAACAAGATGAACATATACATAGCTTATTTGAATATCCAACAAAGGCACCTCCATTCAGCAAAGTGCTGCAGCATAACTAAGGTGGTACTGCAGCGCTGATTTTCAATGGAGACCCTAAGTAATGTACGGACGTGTAGTCGGTGTATTGACAATAAATATAACATAACTTATACATGTAAACAGCTAACAACAACAAAAAGTAAACATCGAAAAAAAAAAGATACAAATATTACAAGTGTGCCTGTCCAAAAAGCTATTCACTACCTCGGTTGCACAATGACCACCATAAGCCTGAGAATAAAAAATAAAATAGAATAATAATAATACAAACATAATAATAAATACAAGCAAATACATATACAAATATTCAAATACATACGAGTACATAGGTAATTTTAAATTGTACGTCTACTAAATTGGAACCACTCATAAAATTAACGCTATTATTATTATTGGTTTTGAACTTGTAACAAACACTGCTGCAATATATGTTTAAAACTTTTCTTATTTTTCCTATATCTACATGGAGGTGGGATATTATTCCAGCAACGAGTAGCTGCATACTTAAAAGAACCCCTGAACGCTGTGGTTCTGTGTATAGGTATCGTCAGGGGATATGACGCAGAACGCGTGTAGCCAGATGTAAGACGTGTTTGCCTCCATGTTAGCTTTTCATATAGGTACTTAGGCTTTTTTGTTTTGATCAAGCCAAAAAGTAAAGTCGCCATGTGTAGCTCCCTACGGGCTGCCATTTTAAGAACATTCGCTTCATTTAAGAACGGTGTGACGTGATGACGAGGGGGAATGTGGAAACAAAACCGAGCGCAAGCGTTCTGTACCCTCTGAATTAATCGATCAGTCCTTGACAATAAACATGGGCCATATGCAACATCACATCATAAGAGTCCATGTATAAAAAATCACGTGGTTCCTGTGAACTATCTGTCTATCAATATCTCTAGAGAGAGAAATTGCCTTCTTCTTCTTCTTACCCTTATCCCACATAGACACTTGCAACACCAAGAGAGTCGCCTGTGCGTTGCCAGCCTGCGTTTGGGGAAGAGGAAGGGGGGCTTCTGGCGCTCTCACTGATCGAACGAAACGCAACAATGCAAGCACTATTACTTCACGTTAGTTTTCTGTGGGAAACCAGTAATACCTTCAGCGTTCAAGTATTAAACTTTCACAGAAGCTCTTAGTTATAATTTACGATAGCGTAGATACGCCACCTTTACTACTTTATGAACAAATAAAGACTCCATTTATGACCCCATAGAGATGGATTAAATGTATGACGTTGTACGGGGTAATCTCAGGAACTAATGGTCCGATTAGGAAAATTCTCATATAGCTCATTTATCAGGGAAAAAGACCGAAAAAGGTATGGATGGACTGCGTGAAAAACGATATGTGCGTAAAAGGTGTGAATACTGAAATGACATTTAGCAGGAGAGAGTGGAAAAAGAAAACATGTTGTGCCGACCCTACTTAAGTGGGATAAGGGTAATGATGATGATGATGAAAGAAAAAAAAATGCTGTGCCGGATGGATAGATCAAATTTGCATTAACATGAGTGAATCCGCGGCCAAAAATCAATGTTATTACTTAATCCTATGGTAATAAAGTATCCATGTTTTATTATTGTAGATTGCTTGATTACTTATTAGTCGCTGCAAGGTTCAATGCAAAGGCCAAGAATTTTTTACTCTTTAGCACCGACCAGAGAGCACATGCAGAGGAATGAGATATACACTTTTTGCGGACGTGAGTCACATCAACCCCCACAAAACTAATATAACGCAACCAGTAAGTATAACATATCTGAGCATTTGGATGCAATCTCGTCTAATGTTAATGACGACGCAGCTCAAGAAGATAATACGCTAAACCCAGAGAGAATTGATTCTCAAATATAGCTACTGGAATACACCTACAAGTACTTGGTAAAAGATTTTCAATTTATCTGTGGTAGTTAACCAGTCGATTAGGAAATGTTTTACTTACCATCGTGCTATAATTTCGTCAGAATATTGTAAAGATTCGAACGTTAGTTTATCGATGCGGTGTCCGAATACGTTACTTCAGGTTTGAATTGATAATTTCAGCTACATTACAGAAGGTACACTTCGAAAATCTTCAAATTAGATTTGATATATGTACATCTGGATTTTGTTAACACAGAGTGAACAAGCTGAGTTTTATATAATCTGTACACCGAACAACGTTCGTGACCTCGCAACTTTGCTTCTCTTCCACTCGTTCCCGACAAGCAATCCGCCGTTTATTAATATCGGACGATTAATTACGTTCTTTGATCAATCCAACAGATAGCCCCTAGCTATTTTCAGATTATAAAAGGTTCAATTATAATAAATGTAGCTAATTTCAATCAAATAATACCACTAATTAGCTGACATCGAGCCTTCTTTGTGTGGCCCGCTTAACAAATGACTCAATTGGTGTTGTTAATAGCCGTGCCCAAAGCGGCCTCATTATAACGAAAACATTCTGGCTTCACGAACATTCACGATTTTAGACCCGCTAATAGATATCACAGTTACGAGTGTTTCTTTTTCTAGACTTTCATATGATAGTGATTATATGAACATCAGACTCGGAAGTCTAAATGACTTGTATTGCGGTTAATTTTCTAAGAAAGTTTTAATATTTATTAATTACATTATTAGATATCATTAGAAACATTTTAAGATATTTATGAAAAGTAATTTCTATGGTAAAATTAATATTTTGTAAATGAGAAGTTGACACCAAATCGTTTTCATCTTAACTAATACAAAAATAGATGCTAAAAATAGAAGGCTTCACGTAGGTTATAGCGTCCACATAGATTTAGAACGCTTCTTAATTGTCAACGTTAATTTATATCACGTGCAAGTTGCTAATAATATTATTTAGATATAAAAAAATCTTTATATTTAGAGTTACTAAAAATACCATAGGAGCGGAGCAGCAATGAAGAATGTTGCAAAATCGGGGGATTTTTTCCTTTTCAGTGCTTCCACTGCGTCTTAGCGCAAAATAACCGTTCCATGCATACAAAGTCGCGGGCAGAAGCTATTAACTATATCATAAAGATGTAAAGTTTGTGAGGTTATAGGGGGTAATATCTGGGGAGTCAGAGAAAAAATGGTCGAACCAAAACGTTTCTTACGAACGCTGCCTTAACGATGAGAGATATATGATTGAGTTCTAGTAAAAAGTTGTAGCTTGATTAATGCCTATTACCGCCCAACGAAGTGGGCACGGGTCAACTAGTATAAAATAAACGACTAGATACAACATTTATACTTTTCCCGTATTACAATTGTGTATTATTTCCATCAAAATAAGAGATAGACGGCATTGTTGTAGAGTTCCAGATATATCTTTTTCTTTTTAATTTTTCAAAAGATATTTAATTCCAAATTTCCACCCTCGCGACATGTAAAAGGGTAACTAACGTCTACCTACTACTTGGATTTATATGTAGAAATACGTTTTTATTCAAATCATAAAATACTTTCAACGAAAAGCTTTCAATTTACTCATGGCTCTTATCATATTATTCAACTTATAGCACACGGGTGCCTAATGAACACTTTTGTTTATTCTTGAACTTCGAGTTGTCAGGTCACGAGGTCGACCGACCCGCGCACTGCTATAAGTTATCGTCTGAACGTTCCAAATATTACTACTATGAATAAATTCTACGAATTACGCACATTACGGGATGAAATGTTAATTTTAGTTAACAGATCTACTAATATTGTTAATTATTTTTAAGCTAATAAATATTGTTCTTGCCTAGAGATATTAAAAACTAGCTTTTGTTGGCGTGGAATAGGTACTTTAGGCTAACGCTAACTTTAACTCGCGACTTTATTTACGTAGAAGCTGAAGTAATTTTTTAAATAATATGTACGTTAACCCCGACTTTGAAACATTCTTCATCGCTGGTCCTATTGGTCTTAGCGTGATAATATAGTCTATAGCCTTTCTCGATAAATAAGGTATATAACGCTGAAAGAACATCACTATGTTCTACCGTCTGTATCATGGCGAGTGTTCTGAAGAGTTATTCAAATTAATCCCTTTCTCTTCTTTTCACAACCGAACCACGCGCGTTGGTCTTCGGAGCCACAGTTTTACGGTAACTCATATCTAGGCACGAACTAAAAAGTTCGCTACATCTTATTTTTTCCGTACCGTGAAGCTGTGGAACAATCTCCCGGCTAGTGTGTTCCCTCCTTCCTATAACATGGGGTCCTTCAAGCGTAACGTGAAGAGACATTTACGCAGGCCGGCATCTCAGTATCTTTCGGTGGTCGCCGTTGTTTTTGGATTGTACTGTGCTCACCATCAGGCACAGTGCAGTCACTTTGCCGTGCTGCAATAAAAAAAAATGATTACTGAGATTAGCGCGTTCAAGCAAACAAACTCTTCAACTTTATAATATTAGTGTAGAGTTAATATATTAACTGTACTGTAATAATTTGCTTATATATAATCAATGAAGAGTGTTAAAAGTGTGTAAGGAGTTTTTGGAGGGATTTCGGGATCTCATGTAGTGGATTTTATATTTTGTTCATAATCTCGTGTTATTTGACTCTATACTTTATAATATTGGTGGTGTTTTACGTAATATAGTCTAGTTTTTTATTGTAGAAGTGAAGTGGTTCGGAAATAATATCACGGAGCATGGATTCGGAGTTGTCACAAAAACTCCCTAGAAAGTTCTAACGTGAAACATGTGATATCGTTACCTACTCGAGAACGGTAGTAATAATCTACTAAAAGATTGGTTGACAGAAGAAACGTGTGTATATTTTCTTTAGGAGTTTTATAATTACTTCGAAGCGATTACGTGTTATAGGATACTGCATTCATCGAAGTAAACTTATTGATAGAACCATGGTACCGTGGTAGTGCTAGCAGCCGTAATCAATAAGAAAATCTATGGTCAAGCACCTAAGGTTGAATTCCGGTAACTCTACTCCCAGGAGGAGAGTCTATCCTCCTTTCAGTTTAGCTTGTTATTGTTTTTCTTTTTAATTTTTCAAAAGATATTTAATTCCAAATTTCCACCCTCGCGACATGTAAAAGGGTAACTAACGTCTACCTACTACTTGGATTTATATGTAGAAATACGTTTTTATTCAAATCATAAAATACTTTCAACGAAAAGCTTTCAATTTACTCATGGCTCTTATCATATTATTCAACTTATAGCACACGGGTGCCTAATGAACACTTTTGTTTATTCTTGAACTTCGAGTTGTCAGGTCACGAGGTCGACCGACCCGCGCACTGCTATAAGTTATCGTCTGAACGTTCCAAATATTACTACTATGAATAAATTCTACGAAATACGCACATTACGGGATGAAATGTTAATTTTAGTTAACAGATCTACTAATATTGTTAATTATTTTTAAGCTAATAAATATTGTTTTTGCCTAGACATATTAAAAACTAGCTTTTGTTCGCGTGGAATAGGTACTTTAGGCTAACGCTAACTTTAACTCGCGACTTTATTTACGTAGAAGCTGAAGTAATTTTTGAATAATATATACGTTAACCCCGACTTTGAAACATTCTTCATCGCTGGTCCTATTGGTCTTAGCGTGATAATATAGTCTATAGCCTTTCTCGATAAATAAGGTATATAACGCTGAAAGAACATCACTATGTTCTACCGTCTGTATCATGGCGAGTGTTCTGAAGAGTTATTCAAATTAATCCCTTCCTCTCCTTTTCACAACCGAACCACGCGCGCTGGTCTTCGGAGCCACAGTTTTACGGTAACTCATATCTAGGCACGAACTAAAAAGTTCGCTACATCTTATTTTTTCCGTACCGTGAAGCTGTGGAACAATCCCCCGGCTAGTGTGTTCCCTCCTTCCTATAACATGGGCTCCTTCAAGCGTAACGTAAAGAGACATTTACGCAGGCCGGCATCTCAGTATCTCTCGGTGGTCGCCGTTGTTTTTGGATTGTACTGTGCTTACCATCATGCACAGTGCAGTCACTTTGCCGTGCTACAATAAAAAAAAAAAGATTACTGAGATTAGCGCGTTCAAGCAAACAAACTCTTCAACTTTATAATATTAGCGTAGAGTTAACATATTAACTGTACTGTAATAATTTGCTTATATATAACTAATGTAGAGTGTTAAAAGTGTGTAAGGAGTTTTTGGAGGGATCTCGGAAGCTCATGTAGTGGATTTTATATTTTGTTCATAATCTCGTGTTATTTGATTCTATACTTTATATAATTTTTTTTTTTTTTTTTCGAACTGACTACGCTATTGACCAAGCAAGGTCTTAACAGCTTCACCGGACTACTAAGGCGAGCGCTTAAGGCACTCAGCCGATTTTACTTTGACAACTAGCTCAAGGGTGCGCGGCACACCTCGGCTTTGGCTGTTGCCTGATACAAGCAATTCGCGACCTATCTGAGCTAACCTAAGCTAAGCTAACTATTCATACATATACGAGTTGTTGAAACATATATGTGTACCAAGCATACATACCTCAACAACTCCTATATATATTTCGTATCGGAATATTGGTGGTGTTTTACGTAATATAGTCTAGTTATTTATTGTAGAAGTGAAGTGGTTCGGAAATAATATCACGGAGCATGGATTCGGAGTTGTCACAAAAACTCCCTAGAAAGTTCTAACGTGAAACATGTGATATCGTTACCTACTCGAGAACGGTAGTAATAATCTACTAAAAGATTGGTTGACAGTAGAAACGTGTGTATATTTTCCTTAGGAGTTTTATAATTACTTCGAAGCGATTACGTGTTATAGGATACTGCATTCATCGAAGTAAACTTATTGATAGAACCATGGTACCGTGGTAGTGCTAGCAGCCGTAATCAATAAGAAAATCTATGGTCAAGCACCTAAGGTTGAATTCCGGTAACTCTACTCCCAGGAGGAGAGTCTATCCTCCTTTCAGTTTAGCTTGTTATTGTTATTCTAGAACATATCGTTATTTCACTTTAGATGGGATAGTAATAAAACTCTAAAACCTGTATTGTATGAAAAAAAAATATATAGAAAGTAATAATATATTCTGCACAACGTAGTCTGAACGTACAGTTTCATCCAAAATCCATCTCCCAGAGAGTCCCGGGGTAAAAGTTTAAATGAATATTACGCATTTTCGTGTAAGTTGTAAATTGCGTCCGCCGGTAATAAGATGACTTTTAAACTTAATACCAAGTTTAATGGTTTATTTTTAAATATATGATCTTTTCTTAATATGAGTATACAAGTTCGATTTTTTATCAGTTTATTAATATTTATTTCGTATAGAATTAATCAATTCCATTTTAGGACGTAAAGTCGAATTACTTTTTTATTTTAAACATACCGTATTCACGACCTATTAAAAAGTTACGAAAAGAACGTATGTTATGAGTCTTCGAGTGAAAACTTGTTAAGGCGCGTTGAGCGGTATTTTTAGGCAGGAGATAAATTGATAATTTCGCGTCATGACATGCTAGTACGCGTGACTAACGGCATTGCGTTTGCACGACTTGCGTCAGACTTGCGACGCGTAATATAGAAGCGTATGTATATTTTGTAACGTGTATTGTAGTTTATATTGATATTGTGCAACCCATCATATGTTTAATGAATTAATAAACTGTATAAAAAATTGTGTAATTATTAATCGGAGTGCCAATAGATGTGAAAGAGAGGTTAATGATAATAATTACAATTTAAAAATTGTGAATTTTAAATAATTCATACTACTAGTGGGCGCCCAGTGGTCGACATGCGACTATAGTTCATTGATTTTTTAAAGTTGAATGTAGAATGTAAAAGGCTAATTGGAATGTAAGGGTAAAATAATACATACAGTCGAGCATAGCAATCTCCTTTACAACCTTTTTTGAAGTCCTTTATTGACAGATGTCAAAAGGTCTATTTTATTTGCATGTCTGTATATGTTGTGTAAAATTGAAGCAGTAGTGTGAGTAATGCATATTTTAATTAATTTTATGTACTTCTAATGCATTTTATATAAAATAAATAGCTTTCTGCACTTCTCCTCCATATAAACTTTAACTATGCCAAGTTTCACGTTCATCCGTTCGCGCATTTCTCTCAAAAAGGAATTCAAAGTTTGGTCTTCACGTATTAATATATATGATAATTGATTTCATATTTCAAAAAATGACACAGTTATTCCATTGTTTTGACTTTTTAATTCTGTCGGCAGCCCTACACAGTCCTGCACAGGGTACCTCGACTTTTTTTATTTGAAATAAGACGTAGTCCCTAGCCTATTGTATAAGGGAAGAAAACATTTTAAATTAACTATATTGAGTTACGAGTAACGGTTGGAATAATTTCAGTGAGGTACGAGTTATCGCTTGCTTTTTGTAACAAAAAGCAGAACGAAGATAATAACGCTGTACCGAAAGTGGAACATACGACAATAGAAAATAAAAGTTACATAAAAAGGGAACGGCGGAACAGAAAAAACCTCGTACATTCGCAACAGCGGCAACAGATAGTAGGGAATTTAAACAAAGTTTCGCTCCGCTAAACAAAATTACCCGAAGAAAATCCACGTAAAGGTAAACAACGCAAGATATTCCACGGGATAAGTGTAAGTGGACGCGAAAATACCTGGTTTTATCGTTTAAGCCCCGGTTTTTATTGTACGAGCGATCGTCGCCTTATTAAGATAAGGGTGTTCGTGCGGACATAAACTTTGAGGGCGCATATCGAGTACTAATTCCTTTACAACATTTTATAGGTCGTTTTAGCGAATATCTTGATAGCACAAGTGCAAATATATAGATGGCATTCGCAGATAAAGTTAATTCTATATATTTTAGCTTTTGACCACAATCTCAATTGGTCTTAAATGACTTTGTGGTCTAAAATGCTAAATACGCTCTAGACCTAGATATGGCTGGTACTCAAATAAACTTTTCAAAAAAATAAAGTAGTTATCAGTTAGTATATACATAATATGCATTACATCTAATCAATAAAAAAATTAACACTGATAGACAAAGTACAACTTACTCTGGTGTCTCAAGAAGAATGACATTTGAAAGGAGTTCGTCATATGACGTAATTGTAAAGTAATAAATTTTGTAAATTCTTTTGCTAAAAGGGGTTAAATAGGAGGTTAAAAATAAAATGATTTCTTACATGTCTCCGTTGGGAAATCTCGTCGGAGATACGGCTAGAGAATCGTATATGAGTGAGTAGTAATTTTATATTCCCGCTAAGCAGCTCAATGTAACACTAACCTTAAAAGATTCCAGTGTTTCCTCCGAAATGCGACATTTACATATTTCTTATTTCTCTGTTCGCGTCCCAAGCGGCTGTACAATGACGTCACAGTTTTTTCACGTGTACCTCCTTTGTTTCAGGTGAGGCCTGTTTCAAATGCTATAGCGCTTGTGTAACTTGAAAATATTATTCACGAAGATACAGCAAGGTCAATAGCGGTGAGTGAGATATTATTTGTTATATTTTGGACCGCTGATCGTATTTGGACGATAACTTTTTGATCACAAGGTTTGTATGTGCTTACAACTATGTGAATGCTCGACGAACAGTGATGAAAAAATGCTACCGCTTAGACGGAGCAGTGGTAGACGACTACGAGGTAAACCGAACTGCTTTGATTCAGTTAAATGAAGATCGTAATGGGCATCTTGAAAGGCACTTTACAATGCAAGTGAACAAGGTTGATGGAGGTGATGTCCGAATACGCTGCCACTGAATTATCATGACTACACAACAAAACCCACCAATAGATAAAAGTATCTTTGGGATGCAAGGAATACGTTTGACTCAGTATATAACAAAACTAATCATCTAAAATTTAATATTATGTAGCAGCACGATTTCTGCCAAGGTTTTCGGCAGTATTTTTTACGTTTAATGACACAGGCCGGTACTTGAATTTTACTGACACAAATGCGTTATGATATGTTTCGAAGCTAAAATTACCCAGCCGTAGCGTAGCGTACCTTACCTCCTCCTTGTTTATCAGAGTCGGTCTTATAGATACTGTTGTTATTAGGTCACATTAATTTAGTTACTCCTTTCCTACGTTTAAAAATCATCATATTAATGAGAAATTTAGGTAGGTATATACAATGTGCTTATGTAAATGAACGTGTTATAAATATTAAGGAACGTAAAAATGTACTGACTGTTAGAAAAGTAAATAGCGCGTAATGACGAAATAAGATGCGTGAATGAATGTGTTAGAAAATGATACTGACATAAATAATGTTCCAACCTCTTAAATAATATAATCAAGTACAAACAGAAGAATAAGCAATATCACCTGAATTGATCATTTTCTTGAACAATATAATCGTTAATACGTAAAAACTTTTACATAACTTTAGTCATCATCATAAATAAAAAATCACAACATATTTTTATAACCAAATAAATACACCAACATTAATATTTAAAAATATCGTTAATACGTAAAAACTTTTACATAACTTTAGTCATCATCATAAATAAAAAATCACAACATATTTTTATAACCAAATAAATACACCAACATTAATATTTAAAAATTTTATAAAGTTGTTGCGTCTATTAAATATAGTAAAGGAAAACTTTTATGAGGAGTTTATGCTTTGACGTACTTGTCCTTCGAAAAATTCATTTACTATTGACACATTTAAAATAAGTATCTACGGCCACACAATACTTTCAATCCAACCAAGATATCTCGATACTTTAGTATATATACCAGGAGCCATCTTCCTCCCACAGTCTCTTCCAAAAGATGTCACCCCTATAACAGTATGTAATGGAAACGTATGTATACAATCTACCCTCTCTTCCATTACTTGCAATGGTCCTCCAGAATCACCTTGACACGTGTCACGGCCACCGTGTTCGTAATCGCCGGCGCAAAGCTGATCCTCTGTTAAACCTCGCTCTAAAATTTTTCGTCTTATTAAAAATTTCACAGATCTGTTACAGGTTTCTTTATCAATGATATCCACGTCAACTTTCATCAATGTATGGCTTCCTGATGATGCACCAGAGACGGTAACTCCAAACCCAATAGCTGTCAACTTCGTTGAGCCTATATCATCATTTAGCGGTAAACACGCAATTCTTATATCTCTCGTTAAAATGAAAGCTGGTTCAGCCTTCATTAGAGCAATATCGTAATATTTAGAAGGTTGTTTATAACTCGGATGTGTGATTATCGTAGTAACTTTTCGTTCTTGAGCTAATTCATCGGCTTCGTCGAATTCAAAAGTTGCTGTTCCGACTCTGAGATCGCTTGCTGGACCTGCGAATGGATCTTCTGCACAGTGTGCAGCTGTAAGCACCCAACTGTCACTTAAAAGCGTCCCACCACATTTCCAGATTGGTTGCTGCTTCAAGTTTTTTCTGAAGCCAATAAGAACCATATGAGGGTACAGGAGGAAATCAATAGGTACTCGGACTTTCGATGAAGGAAATAAAATGTTGTGACATTCGAGCATCGATTGTCCGTAATTTTTGCAGGCTTTAAAAGCTTTTTCGCCCACTTTATCAGCATATAATATTGCAAAGGTCGTGACAATTATTGTTCCTTGTGCTAGCATTTCAACGAGATGAAATTGACAATATTGAATTTCTGTGGAAAACGATATAGATTCATTTAAAAATCTGTAATAATAACTCTTGCTACATATTTTAACACTTGTCATAAGGGAGTAGTAGATTTATTCGACGTAATTTATATAATTGAAAAGCACTCTATAAAATGAGATACTTACTTCGGTTTCCTCAAATAAATGTATAGATATTCTTGAAGTCAAGCAAATTACCACTTATTTGTGTTTCTCATCTGTTTTATTTTATTTCCATAATAAACTTGTCCATATGCATAACACGCCCACTTTCACTGTAGTTTCGATGTAATGTGTCCTTCGTTGTTTTATCTAAAATACATTTCCTCTCAGGCGTTCGGATTATAGTTGAGTATTTCTTATCGTTAATTTGCTTCGGTGCTAAAAGCAGTGAATTGATAGAGCGCGGCTGTTTTTCCGTTACAATGGTTTTGATTATGTTCTGTTGACGAAATATGTTTGCTTTGTAACACACTTTCGTTGTGGTCATCGTTTGTGTATTTTCCATTGAAGTGAGTCTTTGGTTCTAATT
>MU158921.1:446427-501899 GCA_015888305.1 Antheraea pernyi
CCTTTTTTGACAGATGTCAAAATGTCTTTTTTTATTTACATGTGTGTATATGTTGTGTAAAAAGGAAGTATTGGTGTGAGTAATGCATATTTTAATTAATTTAATGTACTTCTAATGCATTTTATATAAAATAAATAGCTTTCTGCACTTCTCCTCCATATAAACTTTAACTATGCCAAGTTTCACGTTCATCCGTTCGCGCATTTCTCTCAAAAAGGGATTCAAAGTTTGGTCTTCACGTATTAATATATATGATAATTGATTTCATATTTCAAAAAATGACACAGTTATTCCATTGTTTTGACTTTTTAATTCTGTCGGCAGCCCTACACAGTCCTGCACAGGGTACCTCGACTTTTTTTATTTGAAATAAGACGTAGTCCCTAGCCTATTGTATAAGGGAAGAAAACATTTTAAATTAACTATATAGAGTTACGAGTAACGGTTGGAATAATTTCAGTGAGGTACGAGTTATCGCTTGCTTTTTGTAACAAAAAGCAGAACGAAGATAATAACGCTGTACCGAAAGTGGAACATACGACAATAGAAAATAAAAGTTACATAAAAAGGGAACGGCGGAACATTCGCAACAGCGGCAACAGATAGTAGGGAATTTAAACAAAGTTTCGCTCCGCTAAACAAAATTACCCGAAGAAAATCCACGTAAAGGTAAACAACGCAAGATATTCCACGGGATAAGTGTAAGTGGACGCGAAAATACCTGGTTTTATCGTTTAAGCCCCGGTTTTTATTGTACGAGCGATCGTCGCCTTATTAAGATAAGGGTGTTCGTGCGGACATAAACTTTGAGGGCGCATATCGAGTACTAATTCCTTTACAACATTTTATAGCTCGTTTTAGCGAATATCTTGATAGCACAAGTGCAAATATATAGATGGCATTCGCAGATAAAGTTAATTCTATATATTTTAGCTTTTGACCACAATCTCAATTGGTCTTAAATGACTTTGTGGTCTAAAATGCTAAATACGCTCTAGACCTAGATATGGCTGGTACTCAAATAAACTTTTCAAAAAAATAAAGTAGTTATCAGTTAGTATATACATAATATGCATTACATCTAATCAATAAAAAAATTAACACTGATAGACAAAGTACAACTTACTCTGGTGTCTCAAGAAGAATGACATTTGAAAGGAGTTCGTCATATGACGTAATTGTAAAGTAATAAATTTTGTAAATTCTTTTGCTAAAAGGGGTTAAATAGGAGGTTAAAAATAAAATGATTTCTTACATGTCTCCGTTGGGAAATCTCGTCGGAGATACGGCTAGAGAATCGTATATGAGTGAGTAGTAATTTTATATTCCCGCTAAGCAGCTCAATGTAACACTAACCTTAAAAGATTCCAGTGTTTCCTCCGAAATGCGACATTTACATATTTCTTATTTCTCTGTTCGCGTCCCAAGCGGCTGTACAATGACGTCACAGTTTTTTCACGTGTATCTCCTTTGTTTCAGGTGAGGCCTGTTTCAAATGCTATAGCGCTTGTGTAACTTGAAAATATTATTCACGAAGATACGGCAAGGTCAATAGCGGTGAGTGAGATATTATTTGTTATATTTTGGACCGCTAATCGTATTTGGACGATAACTTTTTGATCACAAGGTTTGTATGTGCTTACAACTATGTGAATGCTCGACGAACAGTGATGAAAAAATGCTACCGCTTAGACGGGGCAGTGGTAGACGACTACGAGGTAAACCGAACTGCTTTGATTCAGTTAAATGAAGATCGTAATGGGCATCTTGAAAGGCACTTTACAATGCAAGTGAACAAGGTTGATGGAGGTGATGTCCGAATACGCTGCCACTGAATTATCATGACTACACAACAAAACCCACCAATAGATAAAAGTATCTTTGGGATGCAAGGAATACGTTTGACTCAGTATATAACAAAACTAATCATCTAAAATTTAATATTATGTAGCAGCACGATTTCTGCCAAGGTTTTCGGCAGTATTTTTTACGTTTAATGACACAGGCCGGTACTTGAATTTTACTGACACAAATGCGTTATGATATGTTTCGAAGCTAAAATTACCCAGCCGTAGCGTAGCGTACCTTACCTCCTCCTTGTTTATCAGAGTCGGTCTTATAGATACTGTTGTTATTAGGTCACATTAATTTGGTTACTCCTTTCCTACGTTTGAAAATCATCATATTAATGCCGTAGCGTAGCGTAACATACCTCCTCCTTGTTTATCAGAGTCGGTCTTATAGATACTGTTGTTATTAGGTCACATTAATTTGGTTACTCCTTTCCTACGTTTGAAAATCATCATATTAATGAGAACTTTAGGTAGGTATATACAATATGCTCACTTGATAAACGAACGTGTTATAAATACTGAGGAACGTAAAAATGTACTGACTGTTAGAAAAGTAAATAGCGCGTAATGACGAAATAAGATGCGTAAAGGAATGAATGTGTTAGAAAATGATACTGACATAAATAATGTTCCAACCTCTTAAATAATATAATCAAATACAAACAGAGGAATAAGCAATATCACCTGAATTGATCATTTTGTTGAACAATATAATCGTTAATACGTAAAAACTTTTAGATAACTTTAGTCATCATCATAAATAAAAAATCACAACATATTTTTATAACCAAATAAATACACCAACATTAATATTTAAAAATTTTATAAAGTTGTTGCGTCTATTAATAGTAAAGGAAAACTTTTATGAGGAGTTTATGCTTTGACGTACTTGTCCTTAGAAAAATTCATTTACTATTGACACATTTAAAATACGTATCTACGGCCACACAATACTTTCAATCCAACTAAGATATCTCGATACTTTAGTATAAATACCAGGAGCCATCTTCCTCCCACAGTCTCTTCCAAAAGATGTCACCCCTATAACAGTATGTAATGGAAACGTATGTATACAATCTACCCTCTCTTCCATTACTTGCAATGGTCCTCCAGAATCACCTTGACACGTGTCACGGCCACCGTGTTCGTAATCGCCGGCGCAAAGCTGATCCTCTGTTAAACCTCGCTCTAAAATTTTTCGTCTTATTAAAAATTTCACAGATCTGTTACAGGTTTCTTTATCAATGATATCCACGTCAACTTTCATCAATGTATGGCTTCCTGATGATGCACCAGAGACGGTAACTCCAAACCCAATAGCTGTCAACTTCGTTAAGCCTATATCATCATTTAGTGGTAAACACGCAATTCTTATATCTCTCGTTAAAATGAAAGCTGGTTCAGCCTTCATTAGAGCAATATCGTAATATTTAGAAGGTTGTTTATAACTCGGATGTGTGATTATCGTAGTAACTTTTCGTTCTTGAGCTAATTCATCGGCTTCGTCGAATTCAAAAGTTGCTGTTCCGACTCTGAGATCGCTTGCTGGACCTGCGAATGGATCTTCTGCACAGTGTGCAGCTGTAAGCACCCAACTGTCACTTAAAAGCGTCCCACCACATTTCCAGATCGGTTGCTGCTTCAAGTTTTTTCTGAACCCAATAAGAACCATATGCGGGTACAGGAGGAAATCAATAGGTACTCGGACTTTCGATGAAGGAAATAAAATGTTGTGACATTCGAGCATCGATTGTCCGTAATTTCTGCAGGCTTCAAACGCTTTTTCGCCAACTTTATTAGCATATAACATTGCAAAAATTGTTACAATTATTGTTCCTTGTGCTAGCATTTCAACGAGATGAAATTGACAATATTGAATTTCTGTGGAAAACGATATAGATTCATTTAAAGATCTGTAATAATAACTCTTGCTACATATTTAAAAACTTATAATAAGGGAGTAGTAGATTTATTTGAAATAATTTATATAATTGAAAAGCACTCTATAAAATGAGATACTTACTTCGGTTTCCTCAAATAATGTATTCTTGAAGTCAAGCAAATGACCACTTATTTGTGTTTCTCATCTGTTTTATTTTATTTCCATAATAAACTTGTCCATATGCATAACACGCCCACTTTCACTGTAGTTTCGATGTAATGTGTCCTTCGTTGTTTTATCTAAAATACATTTCCTCTCAGGCGTTCGGATTATAGTTGAGTATTTCTTATCGTTAATTTGCTTCGGTGCTAAAAGCAGTGAATTGATAGAGCGCGGCTGTTTTTCCGTTACAATGGTTTTGATTATGTTCTGTTGACGAAATATGTTTGCTTTGTAACACACTTTCGTTGTGGTCATCGTTTGTGTATTTTCCATTGAAGTGAGTCTTTGGTTCTAATTCAATTTCTTTAAATACATATTATAAATCAAATTAGTTTTATATAGGCTTTCTTATTTGTAAAGAAAATTGGCTATTTCTGTTAAGATGTTTTACACTATGTATATTCATATACCATTAATACTAAACTACATTACGTATAAAACACCAATACTAAAAATACTAGTAAAAGAGAGGTTACCCTAGATTGGATTTGTGTACTTGGCATAATTATAATTACTGAGTATTAAATCCATATAAAATCTCTATATATCTACGTATATGAGCTGCTTATTCTGTTAAGATGTTTTATGTATATTCATATACCATTAATACTAAACTACATTACGTATAAAACACTAGTACTAAAAATACTAGTAACCCTAGATTGCCTAGGTTGCCTAGGTTACCCTAGATTGCATTTGTGTACTTGGCATAATTATAATTACTGAGTATTAAATCCATATAAAATCTCTATATATCTACGTATATGAGCTGCTTAGTTCCCATAGTAAACGTTAAGTTTAATTTGGTGTTAAATAGCCATGTGTGCATGTTACATTTGTCACAACCATATAACGGCAAAATGTATGCCTGTTTATCCTGAGAAAGATACAGCCCAACGTTTTTTCATAAATTACAATTCACATTTATCGTTCAGAAATTGTCTGCAAAATTCCCGTAACAGATATTGCGAAACTATCTTACTGAGATTGAATTCTCGAGAATTTCAGAGAGCTTGTGCATTTCTCGAGAAAGTTCTATGCGCTCATAAAACTTCAGACACTTTCGATTGTAGTTGAAATACGTTTGAGGATATCCATTAATAAAATATTAGCTTTATGTATCATAATAACTTGATCTCTATTTATATCAGTGAACGTAATGCGTTACATTTCAATATGAAATGAATCCAATTTAAATCGTTTATATAACGTGTTTATTGTTTTTAAAATTTACGGTTTTTAAAGTTATACTTCTTTTGGCGTGTTAGGGGAAAATGATGAGAGTAAATTTTTACGATGCGCGCGCACACCGTCACGAAAACCCAACAACCTGAAGTTGGCTATAGCCAACTTTTTCTATTGTTAGTGTCGTTTTTTTCTACAAACGTAGAATAAGGCGAAAGATAAAATTTTTGAAAAGATTTTTATCTTATTACGCTAAAGAAGTATAAATTCTAACGCGGGTACCTACATAAGTCCACACACACTTTTTTATACACCGAGAACGAAGTTTAAATTTTGCCGTTCATAAGGTTTTTCGTTTTTTTTTATGATCTTCATATTTTTCATGTACAAAATTTAAAGATCTTGAAAAATAACGTACAATAGGAAACGCTTAAACTTGGGTTTAGCTTATTTTGAGATGTAATGACTTATATATTGAAAAAAAAAATGTTAAAAAAAATTGCGTACTTCTTCTTTAACGATGTTTAAATAGTATTTCAATTATTTTATTTTTAAAGTACCAGAGATAATCAACAGATTATTATTCATATTGCTGATAATTCGTACGCTTGTTAGTTTGAGCAACGCTGGGTACTAAAGATTTGTCTTAAATCATTTTTACACAAAAGTAAAATAAAGCGATCAGAGAAAACTTAAATGTACTGTCATCTACCATCTATTCTTTAGCTAGGCATCGTCCATCATCTTCAGTATAAACGATTAATACCATCTATTTTGTGGCGGTAATATTAAAAAAAAACACACAAACCTACACTTAAATTTATGGTAATTAAATTAAATTTTATATAGTTTTATTATCTTAATTTCAGACTTCTTATGAGCTCTACAGTTCTACAACATTCAAACAATTATCTGCCAGTACGCCTTCAGGCATGTACTTTTTCCACATTTCGCAGTTTATTAGGTTATCTAGAAGCTTCTATCGTGTTACGTTAAAATTTCAATAATAACGACGTATTTCATTTTATACAAGCCTCTCAATTTATCTAGTCTCTCAGTACAACGAATGTAATAAGATTAGTCGAGATCGTTTGATATTCGAGAATATTCGAGCAAAGTAGAACGTATTATCAGTCCACACGTGTCTACACTATACTCTACATTTCGATGTGTCTTCACGTTCAATAACGAAATTTAAAACGAATTGGATATGCACAATAGATACAAACTTGATCATAATTTTTAACCACTCCGAATATACATACACGGATAAATATTTTAGGTTTTTTTTTATATCATAGGAGGCAAACGAACAGGCGGGTCAATTGATGTTAAGTGATCACCGCTGTCCATAGACACTAGCAACACCAGGGGAGTCGCAAGTGCATTGCCAGCCTATGTTTGGGTGGAAGGGGGAACGGTGGAGGGGAAGGGAAGAGGAGGAAAGATGGGCCTCCGGCGCTCTCACAGACCGAACGCAATGCAGCAGTGCGTGCACTGTTACTTCACGTGGGTGTTTCTGTGAGTTCTACAATGAATACGAATACTATTTGCCAGTGAATAATCCGAAAGATACCAACTTTATTGATTGAAGTCACTATACACCGATTTACATGATACAGAATCGCCAATGTTGAACGAAAACCAGTGAGTAAAGAAGAACCTGAAAACTTTATACGGAAACAATGGCAAAATAGAATGTGTAGTTGGAAGTAGGTACTGTAAATACTTTGAATCCACGAATAATGAAAATGCAGACGTCGGGAACGGTCTAAATGGTACAACAAAATAATCCCAAGGAGGGTCGATGTAAGGCAGGCGGCCGGGCCGATCGTAAAAATTAAGTCAAATCACAGATCACAACATGATGAACATGTTGTGCCGACCCTACTTAGGTGGGATTATAGTAAGATGACGATGCATGCATATGTTTGGTATGATTTTTTCAAACTTATTTGGCACTTATCGTTTTTGGGCAATTTAAGTATGTGTATTCTGTATTACTGCAAAGTTTTATCAAAATACGTGCAGTAATTTTTACGTGAAAAAGAAAACAAGCATCCACCCATCATCACAAAATTTCTCGTTTGTAATATTAAATCTATTTAAAATTAATTACTTACAATTAACTACATTTTATATTAATTAATCATATCAGACAGTAATTTGTCGAAGTTGATTTGCACAGAATTGACGAGACATCAACAGATAAAATGCAAAAATGTTATAATACCTTTCATATAATACAATTCAATAAAAATAAAATCACAAACGCGAAATAAAACGTCATTCTGGCGGCACGTAAGTACTGGACAATAAAATGTGAATTTTCATGTAGTAACTTGTAGCGTATCTCAGAAATAGTACCAGAAATATATATTCTATGATTACCAAGGGTATACCCCAATGATATTGTAACTAAAGATACGTTACGTACATAATATTATGGCAAAACAAATAGTACGATAACGCACACATACGTAAAGTAATACTGGAACGCCACACTGTCTCAGATAAAATGTGGAATTAAGATGGCTTATTCTCAATATCAGTGGTGGAAAAGAAATAGTTATATGTTACTTAGATACGGATGGATTGACGGGGCAGTCGTCAAAAATAAGCTAACTAGCCAAGTTTTAACAAGGCGCTGTCGAAGCCCTTATAACGTATTTATATAGTTATAACATGAAACATACGAAATTTCCTACAAGTAACTTTACGAACGGTAAAAGAACATTTTTAATGTATGTTAAACTTCGCCATAGAACATCCATTATTTCACAAAACTCCGGTGTCCATAGGATTCTTTCCTTTTAGATGTTTGCCCTATTGTGCTAGGTTAGCTGTCTGCAAATTCTAGGTCTTTGAGAACGGATTCGAATCGGTTAAAAGCACTACGCTTTTACCGAGCTCCGGTTCATTGGACGAGGTTGTGTTTTAAATGAGGGTGGAATAGGTATTTTTATTTCACTGAAATCCTTAATGCCAATTCGAGTAATTTTGAGTTTTCTGTTTTATATGTTTTTGTAAAAGCCTTTATGTTTATTTGATTTGATGTAGGGAATTTGAAAGCGTGACACGAGCAATATATGACTCTCGTGCCGCGCTGATAATAACCCTTACTATTGAGTCGAAAGGACACAGGTACGATCGGTAATTTTTTTGTAGTTACTTTTGGTTTATGAAGATTGTTTATAGAATATCCATCTACATATAACTCGTAGCTAGGTATATCTCGTTGTTAATATACGATATGTGATTCATTTCTTTTTAAAATCATTATAAATAACATTTTTAGCTTCAATTTATGTAGAGCTTGATTAAAAATTCGAATATTATCTTAAGTTATTTACTACTCTTATACTTACTACCGTACATATGACGGCGGTTTATTGTTGTTATATCCATTTCAGCCTCATTTCAAATATGACATTAGCTTTCTCGGAACAAGTTTTATCGTTTATATATAGTAGGTACCTAAAAGAATTCTCCACGAGGTAAAACAAATCTTAAAACATCTTACAACACGGCAACAGCATTACACATGTCACCTCCAAACACGTGCACGCATACACACTTACACATGCAGGTGGAAGGGTTTTATATTTTTCCCTTATCAAACTGAAATATTTTAGAAAATTATCCGATACGAAATATATATAAGAGTTGTTGAGGTATGTATACTTGGTACATATATATGTTTCAACAACTCATATATGTATGAATAGCTAGCTTAGCTTAGGTTAGCTCAGTTAGGTCGCGAATTGCATGTATCATGCAACAGCCCAAGCCGAGGTGTGCCGCCCACCCTTGACCTAGTTGTCAAAATAAAATCGGCTGAGCGCCTTAGTAGTCCGGTGAAGCTGTTAAGACCTTGATAGTTCAAAAGCGTAGTCAGTTCGAAAAAAAAAATCTCTAAATCGCGTCAAATAACTTTGTTAAACGATGACGCAGTAACAGGTCATCTGGGGACGAGCGAAACATACCGCACTATAATTAATTTCAAAGATAAGATTTATAAATTTATGTTATTGCTATTCTTAGCGTGTTCACGGCGTGGAAGCTCGCTTGCATCGATCCAATTAACAATATCAATTAATATCCTCCAATATCAGTTTTCACGGTGTTCGTTAAGATATAATCCCGTTTCTATCAATTAATAAAACCCCGGGGGCGGCTTCGTTAATTGGAACGTATTGCGGTTTCTTTTTTTTTATTAAATCGCAAATTGTCATTGGGTGAATTTAATTTAATTGTATCATATGTGTCGTTACATAACGTCATTGAAAACCGACGTAAAGTAACAGTGCTTGCATTGTTGCGTTTCGTTCGGTCAGTGACAGCGCCGGAGGCCCACTTCCTCTCTCTTCGCGCCCTCCTCTCCTTACTCCTTTCCCCCCTCCCTCAACACAAGCTGGCAACGCACTTGCGACTCTCCTGTTCGTTGGCTTCCTATGATATAAAAAAAAATACATTTCAATAAAACCTAATTCCAATTTTAACCGTTCATTATATCTTACGATATTTTTCAAGATCTTCGAATGTTTATACGTGTAAATCAAATCAAATCAATAAATAAACATGTCATATGAGCAATTAAAATTAGATTGAACTAATTTTGAAATGTAACGATACATTATATTACATTCATACCACTGTAAATATTTGCACTGCGGTAGGGTTTTTTGTAAGTCCGCCTGGCTAGCTACAACCAACATTGCACCAGCTGTAGCTGTAGCGGCAGCTGTAGGTGTGTTTCGGTAAATGCACTCGAGAGGCACTCCCCCTACGTTTAACGTATTTATTATCTTAGACCACGGCTTCATTTACCATCAGGTGAGATTGGTCAAACACTAAAACCTGTAGAGTATAGAATATCTGTTTTTTTTTTATGTCATGGAAGACAGCGAACAGGTGGGTCACCTGATATTCAGTGATCAACGCCGTCCATAGACACTAACAACACCAGGGGAGTCGCTAATGCGTTGCCAGCCTGTGTTTGGGGGGGGGGGGAAGGGGGGTTTTGAGGTGTTCCTCCGGCGCTATCACTGACCGAACGAAACACAACAATGCAAGCAATCCAGACCTATTCCGAAACCAGTAATAGCTTCATCGTGCCTCTACCACCTAGCTATATTAGCTGCCAGACTCGGTTTTGCACGAGAATACTTAAAAAGAACATGAGACCAGATACTCTTTCTAGTACGATCCTTGTTATGGAATAAAATTACAACTGAACAACTGAAAATCGGTCTGTCAATTTTTAGGAAATCTATGTACTGTATTTTGTCTCCCTCACTCACTCATTTCGTAAATGGAGATTATTAAATCCAAATTTTTCACGCTTGCGTATGATTCTTCAAACATCTTCTTTCATAGAAACGATGCACTGACAATCACACTTAATACTTAATAATTAACCAAATATGTACATCCGTTGCGAAGTGATGTACTTACATTCGGTAATTGATTTTATACAGATGATATATAGACGTATACATTCATAGATACTTTTACATCATAGATACATACATGCCTTACAGACTGATTATGTTTGAAATTAAAAACCGGTAAAAAAAATTATTATTGATTATGTACATATTTTATTTTGTTAGTAAACACTGGGGTGGCATCGTCAATTTGTGACCATTATATATATTCAAATAAAGAAAAAAAAAACAAATCATAGAACCATGATACCCTATCGGCTCAAACTGCGATGATTAGGATATGAAATTGTCGCCTGAATACAGTTAGACCATATCAGCAATGAGTTTCAAAAGAATATGTTTGCATTTAGGCCCGAAGCCAAACTTCTTTTCAAATTACATCGTGAATAGGCACCGAGAGGTACAGTTGGCACGGAATTTGATATTCATGAAATTTCTATGTGTTTAATATAAAGTATAAAACAATTCGGTGTAGTTCAAACGTTCGACCTCGTTTAGAAAAGCATCTTAAAATAATACCGGTATAATAGTTTGTTAAACTTAATAGCCATTGTCATGTTAATTATCCGTCCCAATTACGTACGGGGTGTAGTATTAATAAAGAAAATGAGGCCAAATCTTTGCTTAACAGTAGGACCACATAATTAAATGAAATATTAACAGGCCACAGGCCGGCATGACAGCGGCGACGATCGATGAATACTGTGTCACTCGGTGGTCGCCATTGTTTTTGGATTGTACTGTGCTTACCATCAGGCATAGTGCAGTCACTTTGCCGTGCTACTATAAAAAAAAAACAATTGAACTTCAGTCTGTCAATATTTTTAAAGGTCTCCATACTGCCTTTTCTCACATTCGGTCATCACTATATATTATAAAACAAAGTCCTCTGCCACGTCAGTCTGTCTGTCTGTTCGCGATAAACTTAAAAAAAACCTTAACAAATTATATACTTAAACTTTCCTCATGAAGCACTTTATCTCCTGGTATAAGCCGCATGAAAATCCGTTCAGTAGTTTTTGAGTTTGTCGCGAACAAACAGACAGACGTAGCAGAGGACTTTTTATAATATGTAATGATCATAATTCTTATAAACAATACGAAGTCCCGTAGTATAAGTACTTAATTATACTATATATATATCCACAAATTCATACCGGCCTTACGTGTAACGCGTTACGAAAAAAATTCCATACCGTGCCGTAAGAAGTTTTACTCCAAAGAGATTGTATTAAAATGAAACAGCATTAACTCGATATTGGGAAAAGTCGAACGCGTTCAACGTCAATTTCCCAACAATTTCGAACTGTCTATCTGCAAATAATTTAATTTTTCATTCGCATCGCAATGTTTTCGTCGCAAATCCAATAACTTAGTCGAATGGAACGAGGCCCTGGATCCGGAAACGTCTATGAATATTTAAAGAATACATCTAACGATAACATATTGGCGCATTCAGTTTATAAACAATACGATATTTTATAGATGACGATACCGGTTACTTTCCTATATATATATAATAAGAATGTAAACGTGTCTGTACTTTTTCGATTTGTGTGAATAAAAATTAACAAATCTTTCTTTCAAATCTTTTTAAAATCATTGATTTATCTTTAGTTCATCAACTATATATGGCGCGTTTTCGACCGGTGGCACCGGTTGACCTGAAGTGATCCTGTGACCGCGCGCTCTCCGCCCTCTATCTCGAAAACGGTTCACCGTAAAAAAAAAATTATATAAACAAAGTTTGTAGAGAATTTTGTATTCTACAACATTGATAATGAATACAAATAGCAAACAACCCATAGGAAATGAGATATTTACAAAAAAAGCGCAAAAAACTGATTTTTGTAACCTTTGACCTTGAAATTTAATAGTTGCGTACACCCTACCATATGTAGGTTTTGAGACAACTTTTAGGGTGTCAATATACAAGTATTTACAGACTTACAGCTGGGTATCTCGAATTCCGAGGTGAACTTACTATAATGACTGGACTATAACATTTAATCTATGTTTCATCAGGGGACAGTCGAAAAGGATAACATGTTGTGCCGACCCTACTAAGGCGGGATAAGGGTAAAAAGATGAGATGATTTTTTGTTTTAATATCGTTATCAAGAACCCGAGACTATCTTAGTGCAATTAATACATCGAGTCTGTAGGAATATTGTTATAGTTGATCATCGATCATGGACAAATATATTATTATCTGACATCTCCTTTGTACTGTATATATACGCTTTCAAAATGATACCTTCATAGGAACTTACACAATGCCCCGGGAGGTGATACTTAACTCCGCAACATGTTTATGTGACAACCCTATTAGATACACCGGGAATATTACCTACGTTTCCTATCTCTACTCATATCTTCCATTTACATGTATATATGTATCTCTGTCTTACATTCCCTCCTATAGAAATAGGTCAAGTGTATAACTTTACACGAAACTATGCAATATTTTGGGTTGTAGGTATTAGTGTATACAGCTGAGCGTTTTGTACTGAATATTATTGCTGTATTAAAGTTGTTTGTGCATTCTTCCTCTCTGTTAGTTACATATGCGCGTCTTTGTCTGCTCTTTAAGTTCATATGTACTTGTTTAAGTTGGAAGAGATGTTCTTTTTTCGCGGAATAATACAGTTCTTTGAAACTGCCTTTGTGACTGCGCAGTTCTTAATCCTTGAAGCAGACAGTTGACGTCATCATGCTGTCGACGAGAACCGATCGGTACCGAGATGGGCCGAACTGTGAATGCCTGTGTCAGCAAGGTACATCACGTGATAGGTTTCCTGCGTAACGGTAGTGCTTTACACGGAATTAATTGAGCTTATTTTACTCCCATTCCAGTAATTTTGTGGGTAGTTGGAAATAATAATCATGTCATTAATTATCCGTTTAGTGGTTAAGGAATTAGACCACAGTGGAGGTCGAAAAAAAAAAACAAGTTTATTTCGTTTGAAATGATCCCTTAGGACTTCAAAAATGTCATCTCAAAAGATTATGACCCGGAAATATTTCAAAGTACTTATTTTTGAACGTATAGTACAAAACCGCGAGGTAGGAAGTGCGCCTTTTACGACCGGAGCGATAGACGGTATTTTAGTAGACCGAAAGACTAGAGTTTTATGTGACAGATATTTATGGAGCTATTCACCACTTGTTTACACTATTGCTTATATCGTCCTAAAGCACAAAAGCATAACAAACAAACTCCCATTCATATTTTTAATACTAGTTAGAGTCAGGATAAAGAGTAGCGAGTATCATATAACCTTGAGACTTTATATGTCACCATAACATCGACGATTTTACGTATAACGTTGGTATACACTGTCCAAAGAATAAAGGGTTCCTTTATATGCACAGTTTACGAACAAAAACTATCAATAAAAACGTCCGATATGGGTCACCCGCTCCACTATACACTCCGTTCGGTTGGTTTCCCGATACATAAAAATAACAAAATCGTTTCCAAATAAAAACCCCGCTATCGCCGACTAAAGTTGGCATTGTCATGCTGATTCGTTGGCGGCTGATGCCGTATAAACTTCGGACTCGGAGATAGACGCGAGACGAGTATTTGTCGAATGCCAAATGAATAAATGTGAAGAGGAGGAAC
The DNA here is from genome assembly GCA_015888305.1 of Antheraea pernyi. Classification (NCBI taxonomy): domain Eukaryota; kingdom Metazoa; phylum Arthropoda; class Insecta; order Lepidoptera; family Saturniidae; genus Antheraea; species Antheraea pernyi. Next base: position 460,648 of record MU158921.1, read on the forward strand.
AACCGTAATGTTATTTCAGAGATCTCGTTCACTAGGATCTCGAATAAAAATAATTAAATAGCTCGGGTTAAAGGGGACGAGGGTTATATTTACGTGTTTACATATCTAGAAATGAATCGTATGCAATATAAAAACGTATTCATTTTACACGTTATAGAAGTGATACCTTTAAAGAACTATAAAACATTCATATAGGCGATATACGCCAACGACAAATCCCCACTGGTTTTGACATTTTTTTTTTCTCGAACTGACTACGATATTGACCTAGCAAGGTCTTAACAGCTTCACCGACCCGAGACTTTATAATACGCATGGAACACATGTAATACGAAATACTGTAAAATGTATTCTTTCTCTTTCACACGCACGTTAATTTCTATAGATTTTTTATATGTTTGTCTCTTTTTAATGTCACTTCTTCGTTTCATTGTTCGCTTCCATTTTATCGAATTTTAAATCACAACGAGGCTAAAAAAGTTTTCATTTCAAATACAATTTTCATTTCAAATGCACGTGGAAAAATCAAATGTCGTTTCCAAGCGCCACTTGATTCCTAGCAACTGGTGTGACTTTGTTAACATCAGCAAGATCTAATAGAGATACGGCATCGAAGATCGATTTTTTTTAAATAATTTAGAGATTACTTGCTCTGGTTTAACGGTTTATATCAGTATTGGAATACAAAGGATATGTTTCCATAGTTATTGCCTAATTAGTGGTAACATCCAACCGAATTGGTCTCTATTGCTTAATATTGGTATTGTTTAAGCGAGGTGTGCGCGCAGCGATGTAAATGCGAGCTTATTGTATTCAATACTATAGAAATATGATTATCCATTTCAATATACAATTAATTAGTAGGAGTCTCGATAATTCGTTCGTGTTTTGATGTCATTATAAAATACTAGCCACCGCTCGTTACTTCGTCTGTATTTTTATCGTTATAAATATCGACACCATACATTATATTCGTCTAATATAAGTAACCCAAGCCGTGATAAGATTTTACAAACTTAATTGACACTTATCCTTATTTATTCACCAATTTCAAAAATACCTTTATAAATTATTTGTTATGCGTTATTTCTGATATACAAGCTATATTAATGGAAAGTTTCATCAAAATCCGTTTAGTAGTTTTTGTGTAAAATAAATAACAAACAAGCATACATCTTTTTTTTTTTTTAAATTCTTGGTAATGGTATTAATTAACAAAGTGATAAAATGTTATATGAATAATTCTATCATATAATAGACTAAGCAATAATTATGAAAAAAATAGGGATGAATAATCCAGTTTATGCAAAAAGAGTTTTTAAGCGGCGATCATAAAAAAGTAAAAATACAGACCACAATTTATTGAAATAAAACATGTCATTCCTATAAAATAACTAATCTATATCCACGACAAATAAGCAGCGGGTACCAGCCAATTTAATAACATAAATATACAATTTTATGAAGAAATTATATTTCATAGAAAATTGCTTACTTATTATTTAATAAGAATTGCAGTGGATGTCTACACAGTCGAAGTCTTTATGTCATTTCCAATATTGTTCCATTATTAGTCAGTTGGGAAAGTGGCAAGTGTTGACTAATTTGTATAAAGGTGTGGTGTTTCTGTTAGCGGGTGTATCATGTCAAAAGAATATTTTATTATTCCACAAAAGGCTCTATTTCCTTAGTTTGATGCTATGTGCCTTCGTTTTTTAAAAAATACTCGATTTAATTATTTGGTTCATTTATAAGAGTATTATATATTGAGGGAATATTATAAAAAATATCTATGTACCGTCATTATCTATCTATCGAGTCTTTAATTTTTTCTGTAAGTTACTTTTATGCTTTTTTCATTAGTTTATTAGATATTATTAACTGCATTTTTTAATTCGTATTTTAAACTTTATAACGTCAGTTGATGAGTTAAGTGTAAATTTGACTCAACGGTAACAAAAACAACATAATATGCAGTGAATTTAGTTTATTTAGATTTATAACTTTGATGTTATAACATGAAAGATCATGAAATGTTATTGTAGATATATGTGAAAGCTATATTCTGCTAGAAAAAGGGATCTGGTACGAGACCATTAAACCGCAACCTCATTTTGATGTTCCATGGATCGACCGAAATTTATTAAGTAGATCTGACTCGACTTCGCTCAGAATACATTTCATCAAATAAGTTTTACTTCTTATAAGAAAACGAGCATCACGTAATTGCACGGTGTGTGATGTGGCTGAGGATGTATACCACATTTTGATGGAATGTATTAATACCATGATTGTAGGATTTTTTTTAATGTTACTCGATCCATTGTTGTAGGCATTTGTAGACTGTCAGATTCTCTGTCTCAGAGTGCAAAAATCTTATACAGAATCGCAAACTTATGTTTTAAAATCTGATTAAATGTGGTTATTGTAGAATTAATATTTATACGGTGTTCTTACGGGGCGCCATAGTCGATATGCGACAAGGCCATATTAAAGAGAGAGAAAACATGAAAGGTTGTGATAAGGTTCAACGATTTTGCTTTACTGCTTAAAGCGATCTATTTCAGGAAAACCTATGGAAGATAATAATTACATACAATTTTATTGGTGGCAAAATAATTCGACGTAAACACTATATAAACTATACTTATTGTTTTCGATTGCATAATAGATCACTTAATGATACACGCTCAAAGTCTGACCGTAGCCGTATCACTTCAAACCTGTCATTTTCAACGTGTGAAACAATCCAGATGCTGACTTGTATGGACGGAGCGTATCTATATTCAACTACTCGCAAATTAGTAGTTAAACGTACATACTGAGTGTGTTGCTTAGTCATTAAGTCCGGTCGCAATACGATACGAGTGGACTTTGTCCAGGTATTTTTAGAATTAATTATACCTCACCTGTCGAATTGATATACAACAGTAGTACTTATTTATTATGCCGGCAACGCAGTTGCGACTCCTCTGGTGTTGCGAGTGTCTATTAACGACGGTGACCACTTACCATCACGTGGCCCACCAGTTCGCTTGCCCCCTATTGTATAAAAAAAAGCGAAAGGTTTTTATACTTTCTTTATTAGATGCTTAGTAGCAATGTAAAAGATAAATACGCTAATGCTAGAGAGACAACTATATTCGCATTCAGGGTGCTGATGGGCTTGCCGCGCTATTGCAGCGCCTCAGGTATGTTCGCGGAGGCGAGAATTGATGGCTTTCACGTCATCATGCGCAAGCGATCTGCCTCAATGATGCGTAGGGTACGTGCCAGCACCAACAGTATCCTGAATACTGTAGCAGACAGGTGGGACAGCCTCATACTGGAACATTGGGTACGCCTACACACTGTGGTGTTATAATAAGTTATTATTCCGTATGCATTATAGATGTAAGTACTAATAATATTTTCTAAGTTGTGTGTATACTAAGCAAATGGACTTTTTTGTCTGTAATAAACATTTTTTTTTGATTGATTTGATTTGATATTTCAGACAAGCTATGTTCGCGACTCCGTCCGAGTAGAAGCTAATATCAAAATACAGTGTCTAATAAAATCATCTGGATGTGTTAATTATATATCTACTTTTCTCTCGTACTTAAGTGCGTATCGTCATTAAAATTACGATAACTTTTGATAGAGTGAACCGATTTTAATGCAACCAAGGCTAAATGTTACGCGAGGATAGGCTTTATGATTTTCTTGTACGTGGACGTAAATGCAGTTCTTTAGCGGTGATGCGGGTTCAAACAAACAGAATAGATAAGATAGACAGACCAGACGTTTCTAAAAATGATTGAAATGTATTTTATTACTTATGCCAAGACACCTGCCACAACCATTTTCACAAAACTCTTAAAAGTAGAGATACGTTAGATGTACATATATATATATATATATATATATAGATGAAGATGCAACTGCAGGAAGGTGGTTAGAAGAGATCATGGCTGGCGCAGTGGTTAGCGTGTTTGCACACCGTGTCGATAGACTAATTTGATGTCAAGTCTTCTTCTTAAGGTTGCATGGCTATCTACTATCGTCAAGTTGAAAGTCTGTCGCTAGGCGGTTGTGGGTATTTTCCGGCAGTACCAACCAACCTCACAGAACACCGACGTGAAGTAACTATGCTTGCATTGTTGCGTTTCGTTCGATCAGTGAGAGCGCCGGAGGTCCACCTCCTTTCCCCCTTTCCCTTCTCCTTTCTTAATAAACAGGCTGGCAACGCACTTGTGACTCCCCCGGTGTTGCTAGTGTCTATGGACGGTGGTGATCACTTAACATCAGGTGACCGACCTGTTCGTTTGCCGCATTTTGACATAAAAAAAACCTCTAGGTTTGGCTTGTATATCCCTAAAGTATATAAGAAAAAGAAACCGCATGTGTCGGCTTTCGAAAAGGCCGTACTATCATTTTTTTTTAATTTGTGAAACAGCAAACAGGAATTCGCCCACTAACCGATGTTGAGTTGTATATACGTATGTCTGTTGGATTTTTATTTTAGATGAAAAAATAAATATCCCCAATAGGTGATACTACGTTTCGACATTAGTAAGCGCCTCCTCAAAGCCTCATTTGAATACAGTTAATTTAATTTCGAATTATCTAACAGTGGTCCTTTGTTTAAATAGCGTGTCCGGACAGCTGTGTCGGTTACTGTTAAAATTAACCGCACGTTGGGTAGGAGGGTGGTGAGTGTATTGTTTTTTTTTTTTTTTTGGTAAAAAACATTATGTTGGTTTTTGCTTGACAGTGGCAACGGACATTTTTTGTATGTACGTTATAACATTAGATATAAATTCGTTATAAGTTTTTATAGCACTTTTTGTAGGTGGTAAAAAGTAAAAAAAAAAGAGATTGTGAGGTAGTCGTTTAATCTTTCATTTACCATTTACTAACGACGGTACCATCTGTAGGTCGAGTATTTTTTTTAAAGCTGCTACTGACCATTTCCTTGGTTACTTTACAGTAAAACCGTGCTTATATTTTCCGAACTTGACTATTCTTTAGTGATCTGTATTCCTCGGTTGTTAAATTTATATATAAACTAGTTTATTTACATAATTTAGCGAACGCGGAAGACGTTGTCTGGTCCTGATAATTAATAAACATATACAAATTATATTAATTTCAAAGCAAAGTGGAAAAAATAAAAGAGTGAATACCTAACCCTTCCTCTTGAATCACTTTATCTACTGGTGAAAACCGCATGAAAATCCGTTCAGTAGTTTTTAAGTTTATCGCGGACAAACAGACAGACAGACAAACGTGGCACAGAACTTTTATAATATCTATTGATATAGATAATTGTTTGTGGTTGTGATTATATTTATTTAGGTATATTCATGTAGTCTATATATTATTTATATTTTATAAGCATATTACAGTTATGTGCCACTAACTTAGGTGGTATTAACTAGTGGTTATTCTTGTACACCCAGAATACCCCCGATTCTACTACAATAAACAAATCCATCCAAAGGTTGCCTGGAAGAAATTGCTAATAGCAATAAGGCCGCCCATAGTACCAATAACAAAACGTGAAATGTTTTTGAAATGAATGTATATAATTGGTGTACAATAAAGTTTAAATAAATAATTAAAAAAAAAAAAATAGATAGACAATGTAGAAAGTCATTCGAATCCCGAACACTTACATTTCTCAGTACGTGAATATTTTAAAGGCTGTAACATTTCCAAACACGCCTATGAGTTGTCTCACCGTGCGTCCCCGGTTTAACCAGGATTATACCGGTTTCAAACATTAGTCCCGGCATCCCGGTCGAGTTGCTTATTTTCCCTGGTTGTTGTTGTGGACGCGGGCTGACGACTTTTGCTAGATTTGTTTTACCTTTGCCCTAACTCGGGCACTTGTCCTAACTTTAAAACTTGTCGGGTTTGGTAAATCTGCCTTTGAACCATATCTATTCTTATCACTATAAATTATAAAACATTGTCCTCTATCGCGTCTGTCTGTCGGTTCGCGATAAACTCAAAAACTACTGAACGGAATTTCTTGCGGTTCTTTTACCAGTAGATGAAGTGGTTCATGAGGAAGGCGTAGGTGTATAATTTGTCAAAGTTTTTTGTTTATTATCAGGGCGGGACAACGTCCGCCGCGCCCGCTAGTTTGATATATATGTCTATTGTCAATCTTCGTCTATATTTCCTTTGACGCTATTTTCTATTTTATATCTTCTCAAAGATACATCAAAAACTATTATTTCTTTTTGGTGTATAGATTTAAAAAAAAAAACAAAAATCACCAGTTTATTTGTATACAAAGCGTTGGAACTGCGGTAATTGTCCGACGTCATAAGTTATAAGGAAAAGATTCGAACGAAAAATTGCCGCGAACATTCGAGGCAAAAACATTTCGAACTGCAACCACGTGTACGAAGATTGCGAAGAATTAAAATAGGTACGCTAGATGGGACATCACTATATACCTATACGCTTTGCGGCTAGATATTTCGATATAAATTTGCTTTTAAAAATTTGCAAGAAGAAAAAAAACTGTTAGTTATTTGGTATATATGTAAATGTTAAATTGCATCAAAGTAGGTATGTTACGAATTTTATTTTTGAAAATTTTAAATTCTTCGTTTTTTACGCAATATTATGTAATTTTGATATTCGAAATGATATATTTCTACATTATTGTTCACGCTTAAAATGATAAACGACAACATCCGGAGTGACATCGACAAAACAAGCCAATGATAACATAGTGCTAAGATCGTTACAATTAACAGTCCATTGTGAAAATTAATAACGTTTATTACGAGAACCTTATTAGACATTAAGATCGGCAAAATTAAAAACGATATCGAAATTATTAACTACCTCGAAATTATATTTTTATCACTGGCAAATGCTTCTGCGACGGAATGAGGAGAAAAAAAGTCATAGTTTGCCAACATTGACCATAATAGTTGACAGACCGTGGATAATTTATTAATATCTAGCTGGTACTGTGACCATGGTAGTTGGTCCAATTTGGAGATTTTTTTTAATCGCCTTTACTAATGTTATTCAATGATAAATAACAAAAGTGAATTGAAGAAAAACGAATATTGTATATTAATCGTATCTAGACTATAGTTAGGTCTTCGTTACCAGAGGATCGTGTGAAGTTTTGATAGCAGATGCTCTCTACAATATTTGCCGATGGAACTCGCTAGCTTTTATTTAGTTTTCATTTTCCACGCGACGGGACAAGGCTATAGGTACATCGATAACGTTTTTCTTTGCCGTTATAAAAACGTTATGTTTATAGCGTTACGGTTTATTGAATAGTTTTATGGGATAAGGCCTTTTTTCCGTCCGAGGTCGGTTTAGCATATTTTTAATTCTAACATAAACTATGTAAAGTATTGATATTCGGTTTTGTTTTATTTACGTCCTACACTTTTCTTATTAAGACCACGTAATAAGAAAATGATTTCATCTAAATATGCACTTTAAGCGATTACTGCTTAGTTGATAGCGTGTTCGGATATCGCGTCAATGGACTTAAGTTCGAATACTAGCAACTGAGTCGGGTCTTTCGGTGAAAAAAAAACAGTGTGATGGTGGTGGTACTTTTTCTAAGTCCGCCTGGATAGCTACCATGCTTATGCGACAAAAAGTATATAGATAAATTGACAATTACGCGATTAGATCACACTCGATACGAACACGTCCGCGGTAGCCTTGGAGCGCGTGACATCGCAGATAAGCTGCAGGAAAGTCGTCTCGGCTGATATGGCCTCGTAAGTCCGAGACGTCCAGACCACGTCGATAATATATGACGTCTCAATATCACCATATAAAAGATAAGGTCTCGCGGTAGGCCTAAAAAACACTGGCTGCACGTGGTGAAAGCGGATATGCAGGAGAACAAGCTCACACAATGAGCGTAATGAGGCTCGACCACGCTGAAGCTATTACCGGTTTCAGCATGAATGGGATGGCTCACCCGGGGTACTACCACCCGACCCTCAGAAAGACCCAACTCGCATCCCTCCCTCTACCCCTCCCACTTCGCCCTAAACACAGGCTGGCAACGCACCTGCGACTCCCCTGGTGTTGCTAGTGTCTATCGACGGCGGTGATCAATTTACATCAGGTGACCCGCCTGTTCGTTTGCCTCCTATGATATAAACAAAAAAGCAAAAGGATGCCGAAGACCGGGCAAAGCGGGAGATGCTAAATCGGAAAGCGGAGTCTGGCATTAGGCCTGGAAATGGTTAGGAAAAAGAAAAGATACATTAATAACAAATAAAAAACTTTTTAAAAGTACCTAATATACAAAAAAAAAACGAGGCTTATAAGGATTTCTGACAGAAGTGAAAACTCTATACACTAAATATGACTATATAACTATGTTCTGTTTTGAATTATTAAATTGAGTATACTGTGAATTAATTAAATTTCATAATTTGTAAATTGAAATATTACATATATATTCTAATAACGCACGGAGGTTTATCTATGTATATATATATACACGGTATTACATATAGCTCATGGAAAGCGTTCGGTGACGATGAAGCGAGTTCCATGATTTTTGTTCACCCAAAAACAGTGTTCAACGTGCCTAAAGAAGATTCCACTTCTAAAATTAACTCAATGGATTCCAAAATCCCCACTGAGGGCATACGTAAACTCCACACTCAAACGTTATTATACGAGGAACATAATAACATTCGTCGTACTCCGCTTTCCCCTTGTTTTCCCTTGTTCGTTGACTTTATTACAGAAATTGATATCAATTTTGCCAAATCGATTACGCAAAGCTTCAATGAACCCACGTAAATGCGTAATTTAATAACACCGCCCGCCATTTTGTTCGCGTTGACAGATAGAGGGCACCACTTTGTACGTGATGGGAATATATTGCGCCTTTTCATGTTTTAATATTATATTTTCGCTTTGATTATACGCCTCTCGTATTGTTTTATTCGTCCGCTTTGGGTGTTTATCGAGGAGGTTAAATAAGGATGTTTAATCTTACAGTGTTATGTGTGTAGGTGTATTGGTTTTGAGTGCTTCATACTATCTTCTTTATATATAAAAATGACTCGCTGAATGTGTTGCTAAGCGCAAAACTCGAGAACGACTGAACCGATTTTGCAAATTTTTTTTGTTGTGTTTTTTTATTGTCATGAGAATGTTCTTAAGCAAAAATCCGCATATTTTAATATACTTAAGACGGAACGGAGTCCGCGGGCACTGCTAGTATATATAAAACAAAGTCATCCGCCGCGTCTGTCTGTTCCAGTTAAACTAAAAAAAACGTCTGAGTGGAGTGTCCTGTTGTTTGTACGCATGTATTATTAGATAAAGTGATTCACGAAGATGATTTAGGTATATAATTTGTCAAGATCTTTTGTATATTGGTTGAAATATGACGATAAATGTTTGAAATGTCGATAAGGCGGAAACGACACAGACGAAGTCGCGGGAATCAGCTAGTATTAATATAAATATGTAGTGGGCGTTTTAAATAGCGATGGTATCTCAGTAGCAGTGGGTTCAATCGCCGTCTTGATCGATGTACGTTCGAATTCAACAATGTGCATGACTTTTCATTTAATGAAAGTATTGTGAAGAAAATAGAATACAATGATATTGCCGTATTTTTTAACACTAACCGGACTAGCTGTCACTCAGAAGTTGAAACTTTACAGCCAACCTATAGGTATGCTACGATAGCTAGATTTAAGCGCCATCTAGACTTCTAGACTTCTAGAGGTACAAAGTTTGTTCTTCACGTATTAATATCCGGTCCTAATAATATATATTAAGATTATCGATAGCTATTAAATAAACAAAAAAACCGTTTGCAAATATGGACGAACGTTATACTGCGCCGTTTTTTCTCCTTCTGTTTATATATAAACTAGCGGGCCCGGCGGACATTGTCCCGCCCTGATAACACAAAAAAACTTTGACAAAATATATATATGTATACCTTGAGTTTATAGTGAACAGACAGACAGACGCGGTAGGGGACTTTGTTTTATAATAAGTAATGATATTTAATGTTACTTATAATTTGAACAACGTTGCTTTAGCTTCGAAGAATACAGTGGTAATTGTAAAATAAATTAATAATTTTAGTGTTCTAAAGAAATCTGATTATATTGAATATTTTGCTTTTAAAAGGTTTTTATAGATTAACAATAGCCATTATATGAATGTCTACCTGTCATTTTATAGTGTACTAGACGTTCTTTAGCTAACAAACAAACAAACTCAAACAAAAGTAATATTACTGGAATTCTATAGAAATATCTTTCGGTAATTTACATAAACTTAGTTTCGTTTTAACATTTTAATTGAGTAAGTAATCGCACTCTATCATCAACACTATCGGCTGACGGTGAAGGAAAACATCGTGGGGAAACCTGCACCTGAGAAACGTTCTTGTGGTACTACCGTATGTACCGTACCGTTTCATGGTGGTAGAACCACGCTGAAACTATTACTGGTTTCAACATGAATGGGTCGGCTCGCCCGGGGTAGGTACCACCCTCTCATATAGAAAACCGACGTGAAATAACGGTGCTTGCATTGTTGTGTTTCGTTCGGTCAGTGAGAGCGACGGAGGTCCACCTCCCCTCCCCTCTCCTCTCTCCTCTTCCTCCCCTAACCCTTCCCCACAAAGGGTGACAACGCACTTGCGTCTGCTCTGGTGTTGTTAGTGTCCATGGACGGTGGTGATCACATAACATCAGGTGACCTATCTGTTCGTTTGCCACCTATGACATAAAAAAGAAAGGAAAATATAGAAGTGTGGTTTTCTCAGAGCTTTTAAATTGCCAATACGTCGTGGACTGGCGTGGTGATTATGCCGATACCTGCGCCTCCGGGAAGAGGCCTATTGCCCTGCAGTGGGTCTCTTATATGCTGATGATGATATATATGTATACATATATATATGATGTATATATATACATAAAGTTTCCGGGAGAAATTCTAAATGATACTGAACATTGTATCAATATCCATTGCATAGTTTATAACTAAAAGCACAGCTGAAAGCGAATCGTGACATTTTTGTTGTTTTTTTTCAACTGACTTTGTTGTTAACCTGACGGGTTATCGCAACTTCACCGGACTACTAAGGCGAGCGCTTAAGGTACTTCGCCGCTTGGCAACAAGCTCAACGGTGCCAGAGTGGCCGAACCTCGACTTGGGCAACACCGCGGATCTGTTCAAGCTATTCATACATATAAGAACTCGTAAGACACACATGTGACTCGGCATATTATATGCCTTATGAATTAAAAACAATGTTTATTCATAACGAAGCCTGTAACGTTATAAACAATAAATATTTTTTGTTACAAATATAATATCAAAATGTGTTTTAACATTAATTATATTTACCATCAGCAAATATCACTCACGTTATACTGTAAATGGCATTGAATATCAGATTTCAACGTATATTTTTGACAGAAAAACCTTTTTCCAATATCCTTTGTGATGATACTAATTGACGGTTTCCAAAAAATGTTTCTGAATTTATTTCTCGCCTCGTAATTTTATTTTAATATTAAGCGTAACTAGCAACCGCTTTCGAATTCGTTAAAGTTAACAATATAAAACTTAATACCAGTCAAATGTAACATGTTATCACTAATGAGTTACGTAGCTATTTATGAAATAATGAATTCTCATTTACCTATTATATTATGTAGTTCCAGAAATTATCTCTCAATATCGAAGTAACGTTATTTGTTACTAGTAATTGGGATAGACCTAGCATGATAAATATACAATATGAACTTATTTTGTGTATATAGTAATTTCATGTATATATATATATATACTATGGGCCCGGCAGACGTTGTCCCGCCCTAATTAGGAAAAAATCCTTGACAAATTATATACTAAAACGTTCCTCATCAATCACTCTATTCACCGGTGAAAACCGCATGACAATCCGTTCGGTAGTTTTTGAGTTTATCGCGAACAGACACACAGACAGACGCGGTAGGGGACTTTGTTTTATACTATGTAATGATAATTTTATAGTGTCAATGATGTAAGACGAATAAGTTAAGGAAATCTAATAAAAGTACATCGAAAAGTCTGGTTTTTTTTTCACAAAAACAAAACAGTTTTCAAAACTATTATACTACCATTGTGGAGTATTATATATGAGTGTCTTGCGATAATTTCAATGTTCCAACAAGATGTTGAACCACTTGCTAGAACTTTGTTAGGGAGTCTGTATATATATATATATATATTATGTAATAAGTGGCAAACGAACAGTTGGGTTACCTGCTGTTAAGTGATCACCACCGTCCATGGACACTAACAACACCAGAGGAGTCGCAAGTGCGTTGCCACTCTTTGGGTGGAACGGTTAGGGGAGGGAAAGGGAGAGGAGAGAGGAAGGGGAGGAGGGGAGGATTAAGACATTTTCCATCCACTTCACTTGCGCACAATAACCGACCTATATTACGTAAAATGCCACTAATATTACATAAGATAAAGGCAAATAACACAAGGTTAGGAATTTAATATAATGGTCACTAACATGATGACAAGATGCCGTCAAAAAGTCCATACGTCGAAACAATAATGAAAAACACAGGTTACCGTCCAAAAAATATAGGGCTGTTACACCCACGTTTTATGATTACAGCGAAATAACAATAGATTAGCGGGGGCTGTCGGTCGAAGCACATCTGAGTTCACCACCCGTTGCTGCTTCTAATAACATTCAACGATAAAACTAACTCTAATGCAACCACCACCGCAACGCACATGTCGTAATGAAAAATAAACAATACCTACACCCCCAATGAAATTCTAAGTTGATTTAGGTACAGTGCAAACATATGCGAACGGAGTGGGACCTTTAGATTAGAACGGAGCGATTAGGGTTGTCGTGTCGTACGCGGAATTTGTTGGGGCAGCTTTGTGTGGTGTATTTAGGTTACTGATTCAGCAGTTACCCTTTAGACATGAATTAATAAGTTGTTTGTAAGTACATCAGAATTTAGCTTTAATATATTAAAAATAAAATTAAACCAACACATGAACCATTTCGGGGCCATCCTGACTGCCGGCCGGCTGGCGCAAGCAAGTGAAATTCTCCTCATCGGAGACTTCAACCAACTACCCTACATTAATCCAAAAAATTGATTTCGGGTGGCTTACAGCAGACCAACAGCCGTAACCGGTATTGATCAACAGCTCACTTGAACATACAGGAACCCGATGGATGTAACCTATGCACTGAGTCAAACATACGACGGCATATATTCACCGAAACCGATAGTGAGATCTCTTAGCATCAAGGGCTATCAGGGCGAACGTAAAATCCTCACACACCCCCGATACTCTCTTCGTGGTACACATACAGGAAGAGAAAAAAGTCCTGATAAAAAAAGGCTACGGGGTTGGGGAAGAATCGTCGTTCTGACAATTCATGAATCCCAGGGATTTTGACCTTCAAATCGGTGGTGATCTTATAAATAAAGGGCAGAAGGATGCAAATCCACGATAGCGTTTAACGTGCTATAGTGGCAATATCCAGACACACCGACACCTGTGTCTACTATACCGACGTGACTGACGACGCCGTTAGTAGGTCTATCGATCGGGCCGTGGATGCTTCGGCCCGGGATGTCGTGGATTACAACCTAAAAATTGCAATAAAGGATCAAAATGAAACCACTACAAAAACAATAACATCATTAAACCTAAAATAGTTAATAATTAAATAAAACTAAAAAAAAAAATTAAAAAAAATTTACTCACGGATACGATTTTTAAGGTATACAATACATTACACGAAAGCAAAAACAGGTGCGGATCAAGAGTCTTCAGAATAGAAGAAAAAAAACAAACACTGTGTAATCTAGGTTAAACACAGGTTAAAAAAAAATGTTTGTAAAAAATATCGTCGTCAAATTTTTTGTAATACTTTACAGTAAAATTAATATAATAAGGTAAATTAATACCTAAAAAACATGATGAGGAATCTCGTTAGAGGTTACAGAGGAAAGGGCGATTAGTGAAAAACTAGGTATTTACGTAATGATCATTTGAGTTGTTGCATTTCCTTTAAGTCACATTAATCAAATGCAGATGTTTTAAAATAATTTATATAAGTTTTTAGATTATTTGTTATTCTTTAAAATATTAAACAATGACTATTCAAGAACGGCAAGTTTTATTCTCCTATTTATCTATGGTAATAGGAAATAATAGTATTATAAATTAGTTGTAATGTGTTATGAGATTAGGTATTGGAACACATAATATAATTTATGGATTAATATAATTTCTAAACAAAATTAAATGAATGAATTTTCATAGTAATAAATTATATAAAATCATACTGTTTCATAGTGGGTTCTTATTAAAAAACATGGGAAGAATTCTTCTTAACATAATAATAGTAGATATAGTAACTTATTTCTACACGTGGAAGACATTATACACTATTAAGAGCACAAATATAATTGAAACCGTAATTTTAAAAATTTTGTGTCTATTCTACACTCAAGATAATATTGTTCAATATATAAATAATATGCATTAGTTACAATTTAAATTATGTTGAATATAATATGTATGAAATTATTTTAAAAATGTATTTAGTACGCCCACGTTTTTTAATATTTTTGCAATCGACAACCCTGCGCCTATGTTGACCGTGCTAGAGAAGGGGGCTTAACTGCAGTATATATTGCATCTCTTCACGACAATACCACGTCACGTTTGCGTTTAAAAATACCACTTCTCTATCCGCTATGTACTAAATGTGTTTGAATCGACGTTATTTGAAAATTTTGCCACACGCACGTTTAACTTTGTGCTAATTCGTCGGGGGCACAGAAGCCGAATTTTGGCATTATGCGTGGGCTCATGAGGTACATATTTGCTTACTCTGATAATAGGCTTAGTAGTATTTGTTTGAGATGTATAACAAATTGCAAATAGGATTGTATCGCTATAGGTTATTTTTTTTAATTCGCTTCCAATAGGAATATAGAAAAATATAACTTTGTACGTTAAAATCGATTATTATCGTGTATATAATATTAGAGTTTCGCGAAGAAATACGTAATTTTAGGTATTCGAACCGAGCGAGCACTGTTAGAAGAAGACATACGATACCTTCAGTGTTGTAAGCGTCCAAAAGCGGCAGGTGGTCCGTATGCTTGTATACCAATATCGTGGCATAAAGAACTTTGACGTATGTCTATAACGTCCGCACTGAAAAGTAGGGTATAATTAATACTGAGACAATTTTATAAAAAAAGTCGAGGCAGTAAGGACTGCCGCTATTTGATTAATGATTTGTGTATAGAAATTACAATTACTCCAGTTTTCACTTCTACTGTCACTAGGAGCAATAATTATATACATTTTTATAGAGTATGCTAATTAATCAAAAATGTGATGGGCTGCACAATCTCAGTACAGAATAACGATATTAGATGTACACAGGTCCCTATACCACGCGTCGCTAGTTTGACACAAGCCGCGCATGCGCAATGCGGTCGGTCACGCTTACTAGCGTGTCATTACGCGAAATTATACGTTAATCTCTTGCCAAAAATGTTCTATCTGTTCATTTACTTTGAAATTTCGAAATTCATCGTGATAATATTCTCTATTTTTATTCTTGCCTAGCAGTGCCCGCGACTTCGCCCGCGTGGAACCTTATGTAAAGAACAGCGATTAATAAAGTCATGTGAATGTATCAAGTCCGTTTACTTACCTATATCTACTTTCCTCTCGTACTTACGCCGCGTCGTCATTAAAATTACAATAACTTTTGATAGAGTGAACCGATTTTAATGGAACAAAGACTAAGTTATTCTCGAAGATATGTTTTATGATTTTCTTGATGTGGTTTTACTGTGAACTCAGTACTTTAGCGGTGATGCGTGTTCATACAAACAGACAGACAGTCATTTACAAAAATGATTGAAATGTATTCTATTACATATTCCTAGACACCTACAACTATTTTATTTTATGTCAAGAGGAGGTAAACGAACAGGTGGGTCACCTGATGTTAAGTGATCACCACCGTCCATAGACGCTAGCAACACCAGGGGAGTCGCAAGTGCGTTGACAGCCTGTGAACGGATGAGGTGTATGGAAAGGAGGAAGGGAAAGATAGAAAGGAGGTAGGTCTCCGGCGCTCTCACTGACCGAACGAAACGCAACAATGCAAGCACTGTTACTTCACGTCGGTGTTCTGCGAGAGGGTGGTAGTATACTGTCGAGTCGACCCATTCATACTGAAATCACTAATAGCTTCAGAGGGGCTCTACCACCATTAAATGAAATGTATGGACATAGATAAAATTCATTTTGATTTTTATATTAATTCGGGTTTGAATTATTTTTTTCTAATTCTGTTTCCAATTAATTCTAAACACCGTGTAATCCATTTTTACACAGCAAATAAATTAGGTTTAACGAGTATTAATTAGAAGGACTAATAAAACAAGATACGCCCGTTGTGATTCAGGTCGAGTTTAATCCAGGCTTGGATTTATATCATCTATTACTAAAATCCTAATTGCTCCTAATAATATAACAGTTGTTTGGTTTCTTTTAATGAACACTAAATTTAAAAATTAAATAAAAAAATGTGCCTCTAAACACACATGGCGGTACATAAAAAATAAATTTGAATGTTAGCTATTATTTCTGGCTTGGCTCCGAAATGGCTGTATCGAGTTTGGCAAGACTTTCACTGTCAAGTAAAAAAAAATTTCAAGTATCGTTTACTGTCTTTTGTGTAATTTTCACTGCTAAACCCCTATTGGAAAAGCGTAATAGTATTTAGTGTAAAAAAACTTCTTTAATCTCTCAGTAAAGATGTCGTCAATATCGAGTCAGCCGTTTTAGAGATTTACGCGGCTATACAAGAAATACTTTAATATATTTATAAATACTTTTTTAATTTTCTCGTTATTTTTATCGAAATACATTGAAGCTGGAATCAACTTCTTAGTATTGTATTTATCCGCTCAATATTATACAAATAGATTAGAGTTAAAACAATGCAGTGTCGGTTTGTAATATCAAAATAATATAGTAAAATGTTTAGTAAAATGGATTTCTTCAAATGTATTTATCATTTAGGGGCTTTTCACTCTAGTCATATCAGCCCGATAATAACTTAATTAGACTAGCGCGAAAACCTTTCGTACATCTTCCTTTATAAAATCGTCTTCCACTCATTTCATATAGCATTTTAGAAACCGCACTCGAAGGTTTTGCTAAAACACTACGGATGAATGTACACTTATACGGTACTTATAACAAAAGCCATTTTTATAAATTCTTGTGTGTCTGTTTGTTACGGCTAATCTTCGAAACGATTGAACGGATTTTGATGGAACTTTCTTTAACAGATAGCTAATGTAAAAGGGAGTAACTTAGAAAAAAATAGGGTTTCACGCATATAGAAATACACTAAACAAGCAATATTCCGAACCGTGAGCGACCCACGCGCATCTCTACACTCTGAATAAAATTTATTTTGCTAAATTCCAGGCGAACGCTGCCGCGGGTAACAGCTAGTAATAAATATTGTAATAAAAATTTATGCATCCTTCAAACCCTGTGGTTATAAAGGACACGATACCTCGTTATCGTTGAAGCAAATTCAATGTGCTAGTTGCCACACGAAATTACAAGGAGATAATTGTCGATCGAAACACGATACACTGATGGCTCGTTTGGTGTAGCAGCACTAATGTTTATTAACTTGAATATATATCCTCTTGAAGTAATTGGGAATGGGTTTATTAAAAAAAAACTGTCCGCTGACGGTGAAGGAAAACATCGTGAGGAAACCTGAACCTGAGAAATGTTCTTGTAGTACTACTGTATTTTTTTTTCTCGAACTGACTAGGCTATTGACCAAGCAAGGTCTTAACAGCTTCACCGGAGTACTAAGGCGTGCGGTTAAAGCACTCAGCCGATTTTATTTTGACAACTAGCTCAAGGGTGCGCGGCACACCTCGGCTTTGGCTGTTGCTTGATACATGCAATTCGCGACCTATGTGAGCTAACCTAAGCTAAGCTAACTATTCATACATATATGAGTTGTTGAACCATATATGTGTACCAAGCATACATAACTCAATAACTCTTATATATATTTCGTATCGGATAATATTCTAAACTATTTCAGTTTGATAAGGGAAAAAAGATAAAACCCTTCCACTTGCATGTGTAAACGCGTATGCGTGCACGTGTGTGGAGGTGATATGTGTAATACTACTGTATGGTCTATAGGTGGTAGAGCCACGCTGAAACTATTACTGGTTTCAGCATGAATGAATGGGCTCGCTCTGGGTACCACCCTCTCATAGAAAACCGACGTGAAGTAACAGTGCTTGCATGTTGCGTATCGTTCGGTCAGTTAGAGCGCCGGAGGCCCACCTTCCCTTCTCTCTCCTCACCCTCTCCCTCCCCTAACCCCCACGGGTGAAAACGCACTTGGGACTCTCCTGGTGTTGTTAGTGTCAATGGACGGTGGTGATCAGGTGACCCACCTGTTCGTTTCCCTACTATGACAAAAACTATGGAAAACAGAACTGTGGATTTCTTAGAGTTGGAACTCGCCAATACATCGTCGGCTGGCGTGGTGATTACGCTTATACCTTCCTTCGGAAGGAGTCCTACAGTGGGTCTCTTACAGGCTGATGATGATAATGGAAACTTTAATAAATTACAGCCAGATTCCAGTTTTACGTACACGTTCGTAGACGGATATAAAAGTACGCATATGTCAAAATGGTATAGTTAGCCTAACTCACACGATCAGTTAGTTCGTTACGTGATCGCGGATTTTGCACGTAAGGTGTAACGGACGGCCCAAGCCGAGATTCGACCACTTTGTCGACCTTGAGCTAGTTTCCAATTTGGTTGAGTGCCATCCGCGTTCGTCACAAAGCCCGATAAAACTGTAAAGGTCTGTCAGGCCAACAGTATGTAGTAAATTCGAAAAACAAAACCAAGTTAACAGATATAATAACTCAACTAATATAGAGATTTCAAAAAACTTTACAGTGACATTAATTTTGCTAATATTTATTTTCATACACGTAAAATATACCAAAATGTGTGTATAAAGAAACTACGTATGGCGGTGAAGACAATAAGATAAACAAATACAGTTGATACATTTTTAATGTGTTTTATCTCTGCAAATATAATTACTTTTAAAATACGTTAACGAATCCATAATAAATATGTAATGTGAAACAATAAAGCAGTATCCAATGAACGCTTCATTAGATTTATCTACTATTCATAGTAATAAATGTATTACATTTTATATGTTTTTATGAATCATATGAGCCGTGCCTCGCGGATTCACTCGCTCTCAATTACTACACGGTTGAATAACTCTCGACGTAGCTGCTTAAAAAAAACTGTATGAACCGCAACTGTTGCGTAGCGAGCCGATCACGCGACTGAAGCACACGGTATGATACCACGCTGACATAGGCATTCACAGTTCGGTATTTCTCTGTAATGCTCAAATCTCGTCGGACGACTAACTCGCCGTCGGACACAGATATCGATGTCCGTGTTCCAGAGCACGTTGCAGTACCCATTTGCACTGTTCCTCCGTCACCACTTACAGACCTACTGACCTACACTTTGTATAGTAATTGTTCCACTCCTAAGTGTCATAGGGTCATGGTATATAGTGTATAATCTTCCTCGATAAATTGTTAACATAATACAAAAAGCACTTTCTGATTGAACGTTCCCGGGATTACCGCGTGGAAACAGACTAGTTGTTTATCTTTGCGATGTTAATCATAAATACATGTGTATTTTTTCTACTGTATGTTATTTTATTTATTTTTTCCCATGTAGATATTCCTTCTACAAAATAATTGCTTGTTAACAAATAAATTATCTTGCCAAACGAATTGGTATATTATAAATGAAATCATACAATGAATAAAGTGACACGAATTTAATAAACACAGACGTACACATTAGTACGGCTTTTTTTTCGAATGTCACGAAATTATTATAATTCTAAAGATGTATTTCAATTTACGGCATCGATATAAAAGAGATTGTATAATGGAAGATGTAACGAAGAAATGATACAAGTAGGTATTTAATTTACGATTTCCACAGTACGCGTTATGGATTCTCGAATATACCGAATTGAAAACAGTTCGCGGGCGGCTCGAGTCAAGCAATCGTACGGAAAATATGTGCTTTGTTCATTTCTGAGACGACAAATATTTATGTTTGATTAGGGAATATTTTGTTATGGTTAGATTATTTTGTCTTTATTATTATTTTGAAGTGATTATTTCTAAACGCTGTAATCTATACTAGTGGGCGTCCAGTGGTCGGACATTCGACCATAGTTCATTGATTTTTTAAAGTTTAAATTTTATTAGGGTTAATATCATTGTTGAATGTAGAATGAAAAAGGGTAATTGGAACGTAAGAGTAAAATAATACATACAGTCGAGCATAGCGACCTCCTTCACAACCTTTTTTGAAGTCCTTTATTGACAGATGTCAAAATGTCTTTTTTATTTACATGTGTGTATATGTTGTGTAAAATTGAAGCAGTCGTGTGAGTAATGCATATTTTAATTAATTTAATGTACTTCTAATGCATTTTACATAAAATAAATAGCTTTCTGCACTTCTCCTCCATATAAACTGTAACTATGCCAAATTTCACGTTCGTCCGTTCGTCCAATTCCGTTAAAAAGGGATACAAAGTGTAGGCTTCACGTATTAATATATATGATGATGATGATTCTTTTACGAAAAATTATCTCGGAGCTATGCAGATATACACTACATTTTATTATTGATACATTTTGTATTTTAACTAGTTTGTGCGCGCGACTTTTACATGTCTTATTTTGTCACAATAACTATAGTTCATCATGGGATGTATTTCATTTCACAATGGTTATTATTATTTAATATCAATAACGTTTTTTACTAATTTTAACAGTATCCAAGTGTAATTTACTACATCAATCAGAGAAACGCTTTGTGAGATATTGTTTCTGTAAATCGTGTAACGAACGGGACGTAGAATCTCATCAACGTGTAAACAATGTTCTATCGAGCGATGTGTCCAAATTACAATGAACAGGCAACTCTGTGACTGTTTGATCGGCGTATCGTTTAATTTTAAATTGTTAATAATATGGTGCCTTTAAAATTGTTATTCTACGACGGGTTCCATGATTCACTTTACGTAACCGTAAACTTTAATCAACTTTGGTAATTTCCTGATAAGATATGCTTTTTTTTTTTGCTTCCACGTCTTTGCTTGCCAACTTCTATGATATTATTTGGACTAAAGTATGGTTAAAGTAATATTGCAAATATAAGTAGGTAATTTGTATAGTATAGCCCTGAAGATATTTGCGATTTGATACATTTATATGCGATTGTACCCAGTAAGTGAATGATGATGAGTTACTATGTAATGTTGTTGAACTTAAAATATGTAATCAGTCAGTCGGTAACAGTAAAATATGAGAGAAAATTGCGTAGATTTATTAATTTAAATTGGTAACGCTATCGGTAGACGGTGAAGGGAAATATCGGGAGTGAACCTGAACCAGAGAAATGTTATTGTAGTAGCCACCGTATGTGGGAACAATATAGAACTGTGGATTTCTCGGAGTTTGAAATTGCCAATACTTCGTATGCTGGCGCGGTGATTATGCTCATAGCTTCCTTCGGGAAGTGGCCTATGGCCCTGCAGTGGGTCTCTTACAGACTGATGATGGTGACAGCCGTGCAACGTTGGGCGAGCAGCTAGTTTTAAATAAACGTTTCATAGGGAAATTAGGTCTATAATATTCTATAATGAATGGAAAATTCGCAATCATTAAGATGTATTGTTGCTCGCGTCACATTCGTGGTATGATTGTAAATAGGCCTGTTGTCGGAACGGTCAGGTCGGAGCAGTTCGGTCCGGCGTGGAACGCTAAGCCGATGCGAGCGCGCGGTCATCACTACAAATTCGTTTGCAATAACTCCGGTCCGCCATTACCGCCGGGCGATGTGGTTTGTGGCCGCTCCACCGGCGAGAGTGCGGTTTTCAGGTTCGTTTATACATACATACACATGACGCGAAATAAATTCAAAAATAAATCAAAATCAAAAATACTTTATTCAGTTTAGGCCCTGAGAGGGCGTATCTGTCTCTCTATATCACTCTCATGCCCTGACTATTTCTCCCACATTGTAATGGTGACCTTCGGCCATCAGCCTTCCTTACTTTTCTTCTCCACATTGCTCTGTCCTTAGCGTCGCATTCAAATCTTTGTACTCCTTTTTGGGTCTGCCTCTGAATCTTTAACCATGAAGGGACAGTTGTAGTGTTAAATTCCTCACGTAGTCTCGTCGCTTTTTCTTCGCGTGACCATGCCATCGCAGCTTAGTTTCTTGTATCTTGTTGGCAATGTCCCGCAGGCTAGGTTGCCTCGCACGTGCTCTTTGCCGATTTTATTGAGCCGGTGTAACTAGTCTCTAAACTCGAAATATCCACCGTAACATTTTCACTTAGGCAACTTAAATGGTATGGGTGATCGTTTTATTTCCAGTCCACGGTTCGCTGCCATACATGAGAACAGGTCTTACGATGATCTTGTTGATAAGAAGGCGAATATGAACGTCAAAGCTACTAATTCTTATTAGTATACCACATAAGTGACTTAATACGGCCTAATTAGATTTTGATTGATATAGATTTGATTTGATTATATTAGCCTCTTTGAAGTGAAAATCGTCTACACGGTTTTCTTTTAAAGTGATAATATTTGTAAATGTATATAAGAATATATAAGAACTACTATTGATGTCTGAAATCGCTAATCTACCGTTTGACCGATAAATATAAAAATTAGCATCTTTAATTTATTGTGGTTTTTATGCTATTAACTTTACTATAACTCACCATCAGACGCCGTTAGGTTCTATATAAATATCATTAAATTTTATAGTACTATGAATTCGTAGGCGGTTTGCTAATAATATACATAGGTATATAATGTCTAACTAAAAAGTTTTACGACAGACTTCTGATTAAAATATCTGTTAGTGTGAACGAACCATAGCCCATACTGCGTAATTACGTTACGTGTTAAATAAAACACGTAATGATTCGTATGAAATCGTTTCAATATCGTATTGAAATTATTATCGTTTCGTTCAGTGGCATCGGTAATTGTGTATTGTTAAACCAATAGAGAGCGGGTTCGGTTTTACTCGGCGAGTTTAAATCGATTTTGTCATTTCGGTATACATTTTTATTATACTGTAGCATTTACATTACAGTACTGTACCGTTGATTGGTGGCGAACAGAGAAGGATACTATTTACTTAAGTCACGTATCAGGCGAGTAGTATTTCAGATTATTTATTGCAACCTGTAGTGTCATCACAAGCAGAGAAGGTAAATTCAGTATCTTCGTTAGGCTGGAGACATTCCTGCACCTTATTGTAGATAGTAATAGACAGTGGCGTTGTTGGTTATGGGCCTGAAGTATCCCAACGCCCGGGGTTTGTGGTTCCTATGTAAGTTTACGCAAGTGCTACCCTACACAGGCATTGCTTTAAGTCTTCAGAGAAAAAACTTTGCAAATTACCATTTCATCCTGCAAAGACCCACTACAGGACCATGAGCCTCTTCCCGAAGGATGGTTTGGGCACAATCACCACGCCAATCAACACCATGTTGGCGATTTCAAACTCACAAAATTCACGACAATCATGAAATTCACAGTTCTATGTTTAATACAGTAATATTACAGTTTCTAATACAGTAGTATTACAAAAATAGTCCTCAGGTTCATGTTTTCTTTTCACCGTCATTCGATAGTGTTAAAAATCGAAACTAGTAAATGTACCAGAATTCCTAAAATTCCGATGGTACATGCCGGGATTTAAACTTTCGGATATCGATTTCAGATTCGGCTAATGTGTTCCTCCCTATAACATGGAGTCCTTCAAGCGTAATGTGAAGAGACATTTACGCAGGCCGGCATGATAGCGGCGACCGGTGATGGATGTTTTGTCTCTCGATGATCACCGTTGTTTTTGGATTGTGCTCTGCCTACCATCAGGCATGGTACAGTTCACTTACAAGAGATTCCATCGGTTAAAGCACTCGACCATCACTATTCTGCTAGCGACTATTTTGTTCGGTTTTCTAGCAATTATTCCTGTTATCATATATATTAATACGTGAAGCCTAAACTTTGTATCCCTTTTTAACGGAATTGAGCGAACGGATGAACGTGAAATTTGGCATAGTTAAAGTTTATATGGAGGAGAAGTGCAGAAAGCTATTTATTTTATATAAAATGCATTAGAAGTACAATAAATTAATTAAAATATGCATTACTCACACTACTGCTTCAATTTTACACAACATATACACACATGTAAATAAAAAAGACATTTTGACATCTGTCAATAAAGGACTTCAAAACAGGTTGTGAAGGAGGTTGCTATGCTCGACTGTATGTATTATTTTACTCTTACGTTCCAATTACCTTTTTCAATATTTTTAACATGACTGACGTTGCCCATTCCCTTTGAAATCAACTGGTCAAATTGTACGTTAATCGTATAATAATATATAAATAATTAATTGATACATAATTTATGGTACCACTGAAATAATTATTATTCTCTTTGGTGTTATTGAATGTCAAATTTTTTAAGTGACAGGATTGCTTTCATTTTGCTTCATGTTGTGATAAGAGTAATCAAGTTAATAGTAGTATTAAAAACTTCTTTGTTTTTGATTCAATATTTGAGTCTATTGTGTGTCCATTACTTTCCAAACAATGTTACTGGGTCTATCACTATTCGTTATAATGTACATGCTACATTTAATTCAATATCATCCAGAAATACCGCCTACGTGTAAAATCGTGTAAAATTAATTGATAATTGTGTCATGAGTTGCGATAAATTTCTTTATTTTCGTAAAGTTATTTTTACTAAGAATTTGAGAACCTTACCACCTTATATAACCGATTTTTATGTTTATACAATTTAAAAAAGTGGCAAATAACTGAGTAGCCGTGATGAAAACCTTTGATAATAAAAGTATACTCTTTGACAAAAGAACCTGAATAAAGTTCAAATTTTAAAAAATCAATGAAATATGGCGAATGTCGACCACTGGGCGCCCACTTGTAATATATTATTACATTATCGTTGTAATCATTTTAGCATATTTAATTAGATGTATTGCAGATTATTCTACCGTTGTCTTTGAATCTATTTGTTAATAATTCTCACTGCTTTTACGATGAAAAATTGGTTAGAAACTTTGCCCTTAATTCGATAATATGAATATTTTTCTATTACATTTTGAGAGATTAGGATAAAAGCAATTTCTCTTAATCTTGGTATGAGATCTCACAAATTCAAAAAGAAAAATCGTAATTTCTAATAAGAACATCAATGAAAGTAACTAGATCATGAAAAGAAATTTTAAATTTACCAATGCTCTTTCTATTTAATATACAAAGTACGAAGAAACAAATAAGTTTATAACTTGATTTTATGTATTTGCGGGTAAAGTGGCGTGATTCTATTTCGTTTCTAAAAATTTGCAATTTAAATAGGGCTGTTTAAAAAGAATTCATTCCGTTGTAAAGGTTTACGAGCCCTGTCGACGGACGGACTAGTCCCGCTGGGGTTCGGTACACAAACATCGTGTGATTCGTGATTTGTGCGTGCAGCCCGGAGACCTATGCTCGTTACACACCGTTGCAAAGTTGACTCTGACCACCGAATAAATTGCCCGTTGCATTGGCTCTGAGGGGTGCGGTTTTTGGCTGATCTCGCTTTATTTCACGTTAATCATCGATGTCTATATATCGTTACGATTTTTAAACATTTAAAATCATTATGTATGTAAAGAGCAAAAGCATTTTCTCGGGAACTGAATCGCGACCACCATAAAGTTTGAAATAAATTTATAGCTCGGATTAAGTCAAGTATAAAAATAAAGATTATGAAGGATTAAAATATTTTACACGAGGTTCCGCTTAATAAACCGTATTAAGTTGGTAAATAAAGTGTGGAAACTAAAGTGATTCCATACAGAATTGCATTATCATGAGAGAAAACACTTATCTTATGAGCGCACTTATTCTGGTTAATCTAGACGAATTAGGTATGTTAAATCTTCAATTGCCGCACTGATATAAATATAAAATATCCAATAAATATATTTCTAGTTGGTCAGGACTCTTCTGAGTATTTGCTGAATAGATTAAACTATCCAACTGTCAGTTATGCACGCTAATAAGTACTAAGACGGTCTTTGTAGTTGGCTATCAAAGGCTACAAGTGAGTTTTTGGTGGGATCTTGTAATGTTATCAATGTAATATCGGTGGTGTTTGACGTAATATAGTTAGGTTATTGTTCTCAATTTAAGTGGATGCGAAATAATACCACGGAGCATGGATTCTGATTTGTCACAAAACTCCCAGAAACTCCCTCGACAGTTGTATGTAACAAGACGGCCAACATCCTGTTGGTTCATTGAAATTATCGCAAGAAACTTGTAATATACTAGCCGACCCGTGCCCACTTCGTTGGGCGGTAATAGGCATTATCAAGCTACAACTTTTCTCTAGAACTCAATCATATATCTGTCATAATTAAGGCAGCGTGTGTAAGAAACTTCCCCTACAACCTGCCCGCGACTTCGTTCGCGTAGTAATAGTTCTCTGGGCTAACGCTGACACACAGCAGAAGCTTTCAAAAAAAAAAATCTCGATTTTGAAACATTTTTCATCTGTTCTCCGCTCCTACTGGCCTTAGCGTGATGATATATAGCCTATAACCATTCTCGATGAATCAGCTCTATAGCACTGAAAGAATTATTCAAATCGGACCAGTAGTTCCTGAGATTACCCCTTACAACGTCACAAATTCACAACGTCACAAGCTTTACCTCTTTATAATATTATTATTATTTACGAGAATGTAGCAGTGGCAGTAATAAACATGCCAAAACAAATTAAAGTACTAAGTCTTATTTGTAATTTTTATTTA
This sequence comes from Antheraea pernyi, assembly GCA_015888305.1. Taxonomy (NCBI): domain Eukaryota; kingdom Metazoa; phylum Arthropoda; class Insecta; order Lepidoptera; family Saturniidae; genus Antheraea; species Antheraea pernyi. The sequence goes on from MU158921.1 coordinate 487,742, forward strand.
TATTTTATTGAGAAAATAAATGAAACAGTATTGAGGTGATTATTTTAATTGGTTATCGGCAAAAAATATGAGTCGAGTTTCGAACTAGCGGAAGGTAAATTTGATGATTTTTTTAGAAATTCGTGTTGTTCGTTATTTCGTTTTAATAACTATCAGAATGTTTCGCTTTTTTCTAGAATACCGAAAAAATGCAAAACCATTGATTTTGTTCGTTTGATAGGTTTGATGATATCTTTCTTTTAGCTTTACGCCCCCAACGAATTTTAATTTATTTTTGTATTTTCTGGTATTTCATGTTACATCTATATATTTTGATTATTTTAGTAATAAATTCGATTTTTCGTTCGTTTGACAAGTTTGATGATTGCTTTTTTAATATTACACAACCAATTATCTGAAATTTGTATATTAGTATTTAATTTTATACATTATATTATATGTTGAACATTCTACTAGTAAACTGGATTTTTCGGAGTATTTCTACAATACTAACGAAACGCAAAGCCATTGATTTCACTCGTGTAACAAGTAATAATATACTAGATTAAAAGCTTTTCGATAATTCTAAATGTATTTATGCTATATTTACTTATCTATTCGATAATTTCGACACAACGTCGAAAATCAAAAAACGAAAAATTACTTTGTCGTTAAAAATAAAAGTATTGATTCCGTTATAAGCTATGATCGGAATAGGGCCACGCTTAACACCGTCTGACATTTCTCCGGCTGAAAGGCGTTAAAGAAAAGCGGTGGAAAATAGAGAAAATCGCACTTTTCCACTGAAGGCGGACCCGTTTCACTGTCAGCGCTGAACTCGGCTCCTCGCGCTGTGGGCGTGAATATAACAATATACGATATATTCGAAAGGTGAGAGATATTTTATACGATTTCTGGCATTAAAGGTTTCAATACGTAGTGATCTATTGTTGTATTTGTTTGCTATTATAACATCTTGGCAGTTGTGATCTTGCAAGTCTATCGGGAATGTTATTTTCATTAATAATATGGATGTAACTTCGTCTAGTGGCTTGGTCGGTGGAATATCAGTCCGATGTCAACAGGAACTAAGGTTCGATATAGCAACGAATTTATCTGACCGCCTGAAAATTTTTGCTGACGGCGTAGGATAACACCGTGAGGAAACTTAGACCTGAGAAATGTTCTTGTTGTACTACGGTATGTGGGAAAACATTGGACTATGGATTACTCAGAGTTTGACATTGGCAATACTTTGTGGGCTGGCGTTGTGATTACCCTCCTCCCTCCTTCTACAAGAGGCTTATGGACCTGCAGCTGGTCTCTTACAGGCTGATGATGATGATGAACTTCGTATCGAAATAGAGAACATGCGTTTGCGCAGATACATTTAAAAAGAAAATACTTTGAAGTAAATATTCGCATCTCTATAATACTTGAAAATTTGATCTGGTTTATTCACATATACTTTATTTATATTTGTTTAATGCACAGCTAATTGTAGCAACTCTAGAGCGAAATAAGTAGTTCAAACACTTCTTTGGCGAGTACGAAGCCTGTGATTAATGTGAACTTTCAGTGAAGTAATGATGCTTTATCATGCTTTTAGGTAATTTAACGACTATTGGTGGAAAATCAGTCGCATCTGTTCCAATATTTAATCTTTGACACGGACTCAGTGACGAGTATACATTTTGTGAATAATCAATCATTAACCAGTGTACTTGTTAAGTACACAATATAACATGTTTTTGGTCTATTACTTACTCTCTTGAAGTTATTTCCGTAAGGATTATACTCGGATTTCTTTTTTTTTTTTTGAAATACTATTATCAGCTAAAATGATTAATATCGACTCGTTAGAATGAAAAGTGTAATTAGAATCTTATCTGATATGATAAATGCGAATGAGAGTTTGTTTATAACGCATTATATTTACGAAAAATATTGTCTACTGTATGAACACAACCGAAACCGCGGTCAAAATCTAATTAGAAATAATTCAAAAGTATATAAAGAAGATGGGTTAATACTTTTTTAATAGTGGTACGGGTAAATGACGACACCGTACCTGGTGGTAACGAACAACGAACGGTTCACAAGCAATGGTGACCACCGAGAGATCGGTAATCTACTGCTGATTATTACAGTCATGCCAGTGATACCACCGTAATGCGAGCAGTTAACAAAGTCAACTAACCAAACCTATTTGGTTTTACAAATGATGTATGTTAGCCACGATCAAGTCCTACAAAATTATCATGTCCCATTGCCCTAAATGTTATTTCTACATAGCTTTTCATTTAAATGTTGCCGTGTTAAATATCACTCGGATTTTAACTGCTGAGTTTCCGAGAATTGTGGTAAAAATACGTGCCCTTAAAACCTTTCAATTACGAAATGTAGACCAATGTAATTGGATAAAAATACATCGAATGTATATCCACGGATATTTGTCAGGTAAAGCCTATGTCACTGTGTGAGCTATGGGAGAGTTATAGATGAAAGGAAAGAACACATAGACGGAAATGTAGCTTAATAGTCATTTAAGACAAGATGTAATGAATTTTTTTGCGAATCTGATTAGACCAGCAGCAATAGAAAGTTCACGGTAGTATAGATTGTAAGAATATTTTAACACCAACATCCGCTCACGAATTTGTATACGTTAATTTCACTAGAACACATTATAACATATCCCTAATAATAATATAGCCAGTAACATTCAGAGATAAAGGAGTTTTCTATTTGTGAACAACTTTTCAGAATCTGATAAATAATAATTCAAAAGATTACCTTCTATATACAAACACATTTATGAATATAGATACGAATAACAGAGATTGAATATAAAGAATTTAATTATTTCTAAGTGTTGGTAGAATCTGTGTCCGAGACAGAGGAAATTCTACCATCACATCCGTTTCTACCGCAGAGCAGAAGGGTTTTTGCGGAACTGTGCTCTTTGTTCAAGGTTATGATGGGTGAGCAACAAGCACTGTCACTGTCTCATAAAGCGTTTCAATCCACACTTCAAGGGTTGCACCCAGGTCGATTACATTACGTCGCTTTGCGTCTTTTATAAAATCTATCACGGAGAGTGCTCTGAAGAGCTGTTGGGACTGATACAAGCTGAGGAGTTCCGTTAGCGAACGACCTGTCACGGACTGAATTTCAATCAGTGTCATCTCGATGGTTGGAAGTCATTGTCTACTGTGCGGTTGTCACATGCGTTTTTCCACGTGCGTCAGTTCTCTGGAATGAACCCCAAACGGCAGCGTTTCCGGACCATTACAATTTGCGATCGTTCAGGAAATGAGCCTACTCCTTTCTTAAGGGCCGATAATGATATAAAAAAATATATTTACCACTTATCCAAAAAATAGAATTTTCGAGGTAAATATTATTCAGACACAATATTTTCTTTTACATGGTAAAGTTAAAATAAATAAAATATAAACTACTAGTGTTCAAGATACAATAAGGAAAATAACGCAGCTTGTCGCTTTAACTAGAACGCCGGTATAAAGTTGAAATGCGTCGGATATTGTAAACTGAGTTACCGCAGGCCAAAAAGCCTCCGCAGAGAAGCTTTTAATCTAAAATCTATTTATTCAATTACTCGGCCTTAAATTTTTCTTAAGAGATCCTCTCTTTATTTCATTGATTCCACGGCCTTTCGATTTGGGTTCGTAGAATTGTTTTACAAATTGAGTTATTACTAATTTCACTACAATCTCTTGCATATCTATGTTAATCTTAAATCCTTAGGTTAACGCGTAGGTTCACAACCACTTTTCAGTAAGTTTGTTTTAAATCTATACACTACCTTTAGGTCAATAGAATATTGTTACCGGTTATTACTAGTACAATAGTAACCTATAAAAAAGATAATGAGCGTTTTCTGCGTCTGCCACCAAATCCGGTCAAGATGTGAGGACACTCTAGACCAACAGCGTAAGTAAGTTAAAAAAATACAGGTATCAAAGTCGAAAAGTGTGTTCTTTTATTCTTTCTAGATTTAAGCGTTGCACAAAAATCTCATTTCATATTAAATGACCATGTACCCTAAGGTGTTTACCACGCTAAACCTATAACAGAACAGGCTGCCGGAACACATCTATAGATGTGTGTCGTGTTTAGTGATGCATTTTTTAAGTTATATTTAAAAGTTTTATTTATTTCTTTAATTCATCACTTATAAAATCAAAATAATAATAATTAAAAAAACATTTTTTTTAAATTTAGTTATACCCTAAGAAGGCGGTTATGAATCTCAATATTACTACCGGTTTGGAAAACAAACCAGTCATCGAGAAGAATCGTGAAGAAACTCAATCGGGCTTATCATTATAAGGTGCATACATTTAAGACACATTAACATTACAATTGTTTTTAAGGATGTGCAGAGAGATGGTGTCAATTCCAGACGTCACCATCGTTCACGTATGAGACTGCATTTATTCCTTTTTACGGCTGTCTATTACGAAAGCATTTTAATACCTATGTCTGATAATGTAACATATATTTACTGTATTAAATTCTTAAGAGTAACCAATGGATAACGCGCTCTTTTAACCCCTCGGTCTAAGAGCATGAATTTTGACACAGGAGTACCGAATACCTTACTTTAGGTAACGTGGGTAAACGCTAAGAAAAGATTCGTAACAATTAATTCTAAAGGGCAGTTAAAAATAGGATATTCTCAAGTTTTTGTCGATGGAATATTCCATTGAGCACACGCCTTGCCGTTTTATTATAAATATCACATCAGTTGGTTTTATTTTCTGTGTAGGTGTGTGTATGCCCACGCTTGAAGCCACTAAATCAACATCCATTAATTACACTCGATTAAAAAGTTTCCTTCAATTAGCCGTCGAGTGACACGAGTTCCACCTCCCGACACTATTCACAAATCAGAGATTCATTGTACTGTATGTTTTATTTGCGATGTTATTTGACACGCCGCGTTCTCCTGCTAAACTTTCCATACATAACCCATAATGGCTTATTATTCCTGCCGTACCGTGTAAGATTTCAAAGCTTAATATTTCGTATATATTAACAATATAATTGGGCACTCGGTCGAGTTTCGTTCACAATGGGGCCCACTTTCATACATCTGGCGTCGAAAAAAGGGCGGATATCCAAACATCGAGTGAATGGACTGCGTGTCCCGAAGCCCAAAGGAGCATTGTGTTTTAAACTATACACATTTGGAGGAATATCGACTTTAACATCGAGGCCATGAAGGGAATTATCGTTTGCATTGATCATTTGTAAATCTATTTTGTTCCGAAGAAAAAGTTGCATGTGAACATCCTTCGTAATATATTTGTTATGGTTTAGTGAATGAAGAACGACAGATGCGGATGACGTATCCAATGAAGTTTAAACTTTATAATCGTAGACATAAGTGTGAATATTGTTATGGGGATGGTGTTTTAGAGAAAAATAAGGCATCACCCTTTGTCGGAGTTAGGTGTAGCGTATAATTAGCGATTTTATGAAATTGTTAGGTAAACGTACTAAGGGACATAACGAGCGAAGTTTTGCCGCGTCTGTTAGGTCCTGCCCCTCGCAATTTTCTGTTATTAAAACGTTTTATGCGGCACTTAAAGAGTGGAAATTTTACTTTATGGTATCCCTGCATGCGATTATTTCGTGACTAGCTTTTGCCGGCGACTTTGTCCTCATGTTGTTTTATAGGAAAGGCAGGATCTGTCTGAATCTTATTGTGAGATCTCTTTCCGTTGCTACTTAACTTCTATATACATTTTACGGCTGTGAAATTTTATCATTGCTGCTTAGCACTTATGGAAAAGCATAACGATATAGGTATAATCCAAATAACACTATACATTTTTTATATATAAAGAATGAGGTAAACAATATTATAAAACTAAAATTGAATGAATGAAATGTATGAATGAAAACTAGGGATATCAAATGAAGAAAATTATCAATTGCCACTAAAACTTGCATTCAACAATGTCTGCTGTTACATATTCTAAGCTTAGATGAGAGTAGAATCTACCTATATATTGACAGGCCTCATGGTACAATGGCAGTAAACCCTACTTTTATGCCGACAGTAATAGTTTCAATCCCTGCAAATTACTGACTTGTGTGATGAGCATAATCGTCAGTCACGTGTCTGAATTTTTTTTTTTCGGACTGACTATGCTTTTGACCTAGCAAGGTCTTAACAGCTGTACCGGACTACTAAGCGAGCGCTTAAGGCACTCAGCCGATTTTATTTGACAACTAGCTCAAGGGTGCACGGCACACCTCGGCTTGGGCTGTTGCCTGATACATGCAATTCGCGACCTATGTGAGCTAACCTAAGCTAAACTAACTATTCATACATATATGAGTTGTTGAAACATATATGTGTACCAGGCATACATACCTCAACAACTCTTATATATATATCGTATCGGATAATGACGAATATTAAATACGTATATGTATTATATATACATATCAGTTATCTACTTATCTTGAAACACGGTATGCTTCGTTTAACATTAAACCGACGTACATAAAACCGGTTTCTTATATTGGTTAAGAAGAAAATTTAAATACATTGCGAAAAAATGGTTTCTGAAACTTTTCACGGGATTTGTGTTACGCAAATAATGACTTAGTCATTATTTTTTTAATTCATTAAAAAAAACTACTTTTGTAAATGGATTATACCTATTCTCAGATATTTTTTACATAATTTTATATCCATTTTACTATTGTAAAAGGCAACATTAATTATTTTTGTTTGTAGTGAATAAACTCAAAATATAATTAACCGATTTTAGACATTCTTTCACCTAACCTACACTATCGGGGAGTAGCTTGGACTGTATTTTATTTTTAAAGTTTACTTTATTGTAATCGAGGTCACGAGCAAAGTCTAGTCCAACAGATTTTAATATGTTCGCAATCTAGTAACGATTGAGAGTGAAAAGTGATACTCGAACATATATGCCATATTGTCCGTATACTTTACGCAGAATTTATGAATAATTTTGAAAGTTTTGAGCCCTTAAACTGTGATTATTAGGTATAAGATTTTTTTAAACTATTAAAGATATAGTAAAATCACTTGTCAACAGAACTATACACTTTTTTAGATTAACCCTAATTTTATAAATGTATCACACAATATTATAAACATTAAGAGTTTTTTTAAATTAAAAACTGCTTTAGGCTCGTTGCGGCGTATTATTGGCAGGAGATAAAGTTATGATTTCGCGTCATGGCATGACATATGCTAGTAAAATGTGACCGAGCGTATGGCGCTTGCGCGGTTTATGTAAGACTAGCGACGCGTAGTAGTTTGTAGTCCGGTGAAGCTGTAAAGGTCTTGCTAAGCCAATAGAGTAGTCAATTAGAGAAAAAAAAAGATGTGTATTATATAGGTACAGGTGCGTGTACGTCTAATATTGATGTTTTGTATTTTTTTTATATCATAGGAGGCTAACGACCTAGTGGGTCACCTGATGTTAAATGATCACCACCGTCCATATATACTTGTAACAACAGGGGATTCGAAAGTGCGTTACCAACCTGTGTTTGGGGAAGAGAGGAAGGGAAGGTGAAAGTGGAAGGGGAGGGGAGATGGGTCGCCGGCGCTCTCACTGACCGAACGAAACGCAACAATGCAAGCACTGTTACTTCACGTCAGTTTTCTGTGAGAGGGTGGTAGTACCTCGGACGAGCCGACCCATTCATGCTGAAACCAGTAATAGCTTCAGCGTGGCTCTACCACCTACCAATTTGATATTGATATTGTGCGGCTCATCATATGTTTCATTGATTAATAAACTGTATAATAATGTATATAATTATCGTACGGAGTGCCAATAGATGTGAAAACTAGATTATTTTAAAGATTTCGATACAAAAATCATGAAACTTAAATAATTCATTTAAAAATTCTAAAGAGAACACGGTTATTCTATTGTTTTGAGTTTTCACTTCTTTCCGCGGTCCTTACGGGTGCCTCGGCTTTTTGAAGTTATACTTCTTTTGGCGTTTTAGGGAAAAATGATGAGAGTAAATTTTTACGATGCGCGCGCACATCGACACGAAAAACCGACACCCTGAAGTTAGCTATAGTCAACTTTTTCTATTGTTAGTGTCGTTTTTTCTACAAACATAGAATAAGGAGAACGATAAAAGATTTGAAAAGATTTTTCTTGTTACGCCAAAGATGTATAACTTCTAACGCGTGTATATAAGTACACACACACATTTTTTTTAAATTCATTTGAATGCGAGAACGATTACCAATAGTTAATACGAATGACCGAACAGTGAATGCCTATGTCAACGGGTAACAAAGCCGGATCAACAATAAAAAAATTGAATGCGAATGCAACCCCGGAGCATAATTACTTGTTTGTAAAATAGAAGTAGATGTAATAAAAACATGTTATCTATATAATATATGTTATAAAATATTTAAATAGATAATTTTAATTATATCGCATATTAAAACTTTACTAGACCAGCTGTTCTGAATATTTGACTTGTCAAGTAAATTTTTCCCATTAAAAGTAAAATATGTTTAAACTCGATATCAATAAATAATTACTATTGCTTATTGATCTACATATAAATAGGGAGTTCATAGATATACAGGTCGTTGTCGCTTCCATTAAACATTTGAAACCAATTAGTCAGTTCATAATTACCTACAGAACTATAATTTAAGAAAAATTAAATTTAAAACATATCACGCTGTGTTAACGGTGGGCTCCAGGTGCGAATTTGGGGCCCCGGGATTCCGGAATACGTTAAAAATTATTATCGCGTCGCATCGTCTCGTTTATCACTAACAATAACAGCTATATGTATATTAATGAATTAGTATTAGTTCATAGATATACAGGTCGTTGTCGCTTCCATTAAACATTTGAAACCAATTAGTCAGTTCATAATTACCTACAGAACTATAATTTAAGAAAAATTAAATTTAAAACATATCACGCTGTGTTAACGGTGGGCTCCAGGTGCGAATTTGGGGCCCCGGGATTCCGGAATACGTTAAAAATTATTATCGCGTCGCATCGTCTCGTTTATCACTAACAATAACAGCTATATGTATATTAATGAATTAGTATTAGTTCATAGATATACAGGTCGTTGTCGCTTCCATTAAACATTTGAAACCAATTAGTCAGTTCATAATTACCTACAGAACTATAATTTAAGAAAAATTAAATTTAAAACATATCACGCTGTGTTAACGGTGGGCTCCAGGTGCGAATTTGGGGCCCCGGGATTCCGGAATACGTTAAAAATTATTATCGCGTCGCATCGTCTCGTTTATCACTAACAATAACAGCTATATGTATATTAATGAATTAGTATTATTATTATTATTTTATTTTTTTTATGTCATAGGTGGCAAACGAACAGGTGGGTCATCTGATGTTAAGTGATCACCACCGTCCATGGACACTAACAACACCAGAGGAGTCGCAAGTGCATTGCCACTCTTTGGGGAGAAGGGTTAGGGGAGGGGTCGCCGGCGCTCTCACTGACCGAACGAAACGCAACAATGCAAGCACTGTTACTTCACGTCGGTTTTCTATGAGAGGGTGGTACTACCCCGGGCGAGCCGACCCATTCGAGCTGAAACCAGGAATAGCTTCAGCGTGGCTCTACAACCATTGACGTGACCATAACCATTATGTTATTATACTTCTTACTACTACTTGCTACCTAAGTTTCGAATCCTGTCCGCAGCTCCATGTAAATGAGTAAGACTACGTTTCGCCATTTACTCTAATTCCATCTCCCTTACTCTAATCACAATAATACCAAAACTATCTCTTTTGCGTTATTTCATTCCTTATATATTTACTCTTTCACTCTCATCGTGCTATTCTATTGTCTTCCCATTTACTCTTGCGTTCCGATTACCTTTTTTTACACCTACATTTAATATTTTTAACATGACTTGCGTTCCGTACATTACAAGAATTGCCCGTTATTCTACCGGTGGGTTATTTACTCTCTTGTATATAAACGAAACTAATATTTATTCTTCGTATCGTGACATTGAGTCTGAACAACGTGAAGTATTCTCCTTATCATAACCATTATTTGTTACACAATGCTTGCTTGTTCGGACGTTCCGATAACATCGGTTGACTTGGTCATTGTCAATAATAATTAGTAACAAAGGATAATGAACAGCAAAATAATTATGGCTAAAATCATTTGTTTCCCAATGTGTGTCAATAATCTATACTTACTAAAATAATATTATAAAGCTAGAGTTTGTTTGTTTGAACGCGCTATTCTCAGGAACCACTGGTCTAATTTGAAAATCGCTTTATATCATCACGCTACGACCAATAGGAGCGGAGTACCAATGAAGAATGTTTCAAAATGGGGGTTAACGTACGTATTATTTAGTAGCTATTCCACGCGGACGAAGACCGCGGGCAGAAACTGGTGCATTATATAACTATTCATTATAATAATAACCATCAGCGATTTAAAAACTGACTAAAGTTAGCCCAGTTCTGTATGTGGGAGAGCCGCGCTGAAGCTATTACTGGTTTCAGCCTGAATGGGTCGGCTCGCCCGGGATAGTACCACCCGCGACCCACAGAAACACCGATGTGAAGTAACAGTGCTTGCATTGTTGCGTTTCGTACGGTCAGTGAGAGCGCCGGTGGCCCACTTCCCTTTCCCCCCTCCCCGTCCCCTCTATCCCCTCCCTGAAAAAAAGTCCACTTGACTGTTTAAGCTCCAATAGTTATTGGCTATAAAAAAGTAAATAAAAGATACTGTAAAGATAGTGGTTTACTTATCGTATCACGTTCGGCTTATGTCTACGATTTCTCGTTTTAACGCATTATCGTATGGTATCACGACGATGCGCACATTGTAAAACATTATACGCTAACATTATAAGCTCAAGCTAAGAAATAGTAAATTGTGTACATATAAAATGTAGGCACGTTTTGTTGTTATTACCAATTGTTGTTACAAATATATTTTCGAACAATAGTTGTAGCGCCGATGGTTTAGTGATTAGCGTGTTTGAACACCGTGTCGATTGATATAGGTTTGACTCTTTGCGAACGAGTCGGAGTTTACGGCGATGGAAAACATCGTGAACACAAAATCTGAACTGCGATGTTTGAAACATGGACGCATACGCTGAGGGGTCAATAAGAGGAGACCCAAAAAAAATGTCACAAGAAAAATGTTGTAAATATACCGTTAACAGACGACGAACGTATTTTCTATATCTCATACAGCGACATATAGAGCCTGAAAAGTCGTATAAATCGTCCCAAATCAAATCAAAATTTGTATGTACAAAATCTTACATACAAAATCTGTTATCAAGCACCTGATGACGTATTCCGGCAGCGCTGCACTTGAATTAAAAACTAGGGACTAGGTTTCGCGTGTTTACTATCTTCGACCGCATCTGTTTCCGCATCCGCATTGAAATTATTGTCATTATTCTGGTTTTCACATCTATTGACACCCCGAACAATAATTATATACTTACATTTTTATACAAAATATAAATATTAGATGCACACAGGCCCCTATACTACGCGTCGCTTGTCTAACGCGTATGCGCAGTACGGTCAGTCACGTTTACTAGCATGTCATGAGACGAAAACATAAATTCATCTTCTGCCAAAAAAATACCGCTCAACGCGCCTACAGAAGTATTCACTTAAAAAAAGATTGTGCTTTAGTAAAACGACTGAAGTAAAACTTGTTTAGCTCCACCTATATGTTTGTATATATATATATATGTTCATATATGTATCATATATACAAATTTATCATGGGTTCTGATTGATAATACGAAACGTAACTCTCTCTTTCTATCTTCGCTGACTTATGTCTCTCTCTCTCTCAACTTGCGTTCGCCTCGCTCGATCACACGTTTTCGTAACGCTCTCGTCACGCATTAGACCCAGCTTACGTCCCAAGTCTAGTGTGGGTAAAGGAGTTTTGCTTTTTGAACGAAACTCTATTTTTAAATACGTACCTGTATTTCACGTAATTCACATTAACTTAAAGATAACCACGGGGGGTAAGAGAGACCGCTCACCGTCCACCATTATCATACGTTACTATTTTATTAACATCTTCTACCATTTGTCGGATTACAAAACTATATATTTATTGGTTGTTAGTTGTTGTGTTTTTTTTTTCTTCTCATACTATAATAAGCGAGTGTTTAGATTGTTGTATTTACAAAATTTACATTACGCCGTGTTTGTTTTGTAACGTCTCAAATGTTATCGGTTACTAAAGCGGTTATCGTAACCTTATTGCTATTTATGACCGTTGACTCTCGTTATGAGGTTTTTTTTATATATATTCCTATTTCATTTATTACCGTTTAATGTCCGAACGTATATTCCTTTTTTCGTTTATGGGGCCTCGTACCTATTAGTTGTCTGTTCAGATTTGTTTGCTTCAACTTTTATTGTAAATTAATATGGATATAAAAAGGCGGCACTGAATCAGTTTTAATGGAGTTTGGTGAAAAACTCGAAGAGTCGCATTTAATATTATTTATTTTTATTTTATATCATAGAAGGCAAACGAGCAGATTGGTCACCTGATGTTAAGTGATCATCACCGTCCATAGACACTTGCAACACCAAAAGAGTCGCAAGTGCGTTGCTAGCGTGTGTTTGGGGGAAGGGGAATGGAAAGGGGAGGGGAGGGTTCGAGGGAAGGGGTGGTGGGCCTCCGGCGTTCTCACTGACCGAACGAAACGCAACAATGCAAGTACTGTTACTTCACGTCGATTTTCAATTTATATATTTAGCACACCAACATAAATATTGCACATAGATAAAATCACATATGGTCAATTACAACATAAAAGTACAGTGTAATAATTACGATCACAGGCATGCATGACATTAATAGATGACAAAAAAAAAAACTAATTCTAATTAGAAAAAGCCACAGAAAACCGACGTGAAGTATAAGTGCTTCCATTGTTGCGTTTCGTTCGGCTAGTGAGAGCGCCGGAGGCACCCCTCCCATTCCCATCCCCTGTCTCCCTCTCCCCTCCCCTCAAACACAAGCTGGCAACGCACTTGCGACTCCCCCGGTGTTTCTAGTGTCTATGGGTGGCGGTGATCACTTATCATCAGGTGATGATCATTCGGTGACCGGCCTGCTCGTTCGTCTTCTCTGATATATAAAAAAAAGAAACTATATAGAAAAAATAATAGGTTAATTTTTACAAGTACACTATCAACTTATGTTTTTAACCAAGTGCCGCTTGTTATATTAAAACCTTAATACATGTTTATTTTTTTGTTTGATCCGGCTTATATCTAGATCTAGGACTCAGATATGAAATGTTATTTTTGCGTTTTATAGACTACTAGGTTCTGCCCGCGGCTTCGTCTGCGTGGAAATAGTTACTTTGGGCTAGCGCTAACTTTAACCCGTGACTTCTTTTACTTTGACAATATCTTTAAATAATACATATGTTAAGGAGCTGTTTTAGGTACCTACATGACGCTTTTATTAATAAAATAGGAAAAAAATCCCAGATTAAAAAAAAATCTTTATTAGCACTCCGCTCCTATTGGTCTTAGCGTGATGATAGTCTATAGCGTTCCTCGATAAATGAGCTATCTAACACTATTAACCTTTTGCCTTTCGAATGGGATGAAAACGTCCCACAAGTTTTTTTTAAAGTTTTTAAATTTCCCGCCTTTCGGCAAAGACATTTAGTACGTGTACCTACCCTATGTAGTCCTATAAGTCTATAAATCTATGGTCACAATAATATATTTAATTATATGAAAATTATATAGCTTTTATATTATCATATATTTATAATTATTTTCATAAATAATTATAGCTAATTTAAAATATATTTCGTATTTTTCTTATTTTCGATTAGCAACTATTGTATAGCCAATAATTCTTTGTAGCAACATCACATGACGCATTGACAGTTTTCTGCGAGAATGTCGAGTTATTTATGAGTGTAGGAGTAATTATTTTGTGTTTATGTTGTGTTATAACTTTATGTTATTATATACTAACTTTATGTTATAAAAAATGCTTTTTCATTTGTATCAATAACTGTATACACTACCATAATTCAAATTGGTTTTATCTAAGTTTAATACAGTTCACTGTGTACACAAAC
>MU158921.1:502458-605182 GCA_015888305.1 Antheraea pernyi
CTATCCTTGCATAATATATAAGCAATTGTTTTTGTTTTAGTATGTTTAGGACAACTGAATTGATTGGTATAGATTTTGTTTTAGTCTTGGGTATACCCTTTAGCTAGGTCTTAGTATATTTTCTTACAATAAGTTTTATATGAAATAAATAGAGAAGACAATAGTAATGTTAAGTGCCCAAAAACTACTGCTATCATATTCATTTGTCTAAATTATTTAATATTTCATTTGATATATTTATATTATAATAATTTAATATTTATTTAATTAAGTATTTAATGTAAAATATTTTTTCTAACCTAAAAGTATAAATACAATAAATAAATTGTAAACTTCATGGTTAAGTTAAAAAAAAGTTCTTAGGAATGAAAGAATAATTTAATAATACATTTTATAAACAAATTGTAATTTTACATTACATAATTTCCTATTATTCAAATCTTGTAATAAATCCAGTATTTTTGAAAACTTATACTGCCAAAATGTTTGCTGACCTGTGCATCATAAGGTCTACTTTCGTTTGTATGGAGCTTAAAGCCTTATGGTTTTCAATACTCGAGGGGTTAAGAATTTTTCAAATGGGACCAGTAGTCGTTTTGAGATGAGCGCGTTCAAGCAAACAAACTCTTTCGGCAAAAACAACTTTATAATAATAGTATAGATTTTCCAAGGAAAGTTATAGTCCATCTAACCTCACGTTACGACCATTAGGAGTAGATTCATGAGGCCACTAGATGCAAAATACATTTAGAAAATACACTAAATACGAACGAGGTATTAATGCAGGTAGACCGTGTGCTGTGACGTGAGGAGTCCGAGGACCAAGAATCTGCTGGCCGCACGATTTGAAATGAGCATTGCCAAGAAAGGTAGAACTTTGAATACCTATGTTATTCTGGGTATCATGTCACAGGAACGTAATTGGTGATATATTTGGGGTACCACGGTGATCATTCAAAAACTCCACTGTTAAACGTTAGCCTAGGTGTTTGATTTTCGCCTATTATAGTTTATGATGTCTGTTATAGTCACCTATAATCAGATATACCCGGGGATAAATATAGAACAAAAAATTAACACGTCAAATATTACTACTTTTGTAGTAATAATAAACTATTTAATTGCGAATTAATATTACAATATAACAGAAATAGGCACATAGGATATGTTATTGCGTATTTTTGATATATATTTCCTTAAAGTGAAGGAATGAACTAAACAAAAACACGCAATAATCTAATGGTATTATAAACAAAGTCCCTAATAAGGCTCGTTCGACAAAACTGTGCGATAATAATATCAAAATAGATAAAATGGTATTTTTTCATTCTTTTTTAGTTAATAAACGGTGCGATACATTTTTTTTTATATTATTGCACGTTACTACGTTTCTGTTATATAATATAACTAGCTGATGTTCGCGACTTCGTTCACATGAAAATACTTTCTACACAAACAGTCGTAATATCTGGATTAAGATTGAAACCAGCTCCTACAGAAAACCTAGATCCTTCCTCAGCTTCAGTGTTATATTAATTCGAGTATATAGGAATCGCCGCGAAGATAAACGCAATACGCTAATGTCCTGAAACGACTTACGCGCCTTCTATGGTTAGAATCATTACATACATTGACAATTCATTATCAGAAATTATATACATATTCTAACAATAAGTGTGCAATATGTAAACTTAATCCGATCTAAGATACGTAGATGCATGCTATTTAATATATGTATTTAAATCATACAGTTAAATCTGAATACAATTTCAAGTGTTTATCTGTAGTCCGGTGAAGCTGTTAAGACCTTGCATGGTCAATAGCGTAGTCAGTTTGAAAAAAAAAATCATGTGTTTATTAGTATGAGATACATACAATAAACTAAAATAATATACAATGAAATAACTTTTAAAGATTTTATATACTATAATTTTATGCTATAGGGAGTCTTCGAAGTATAAATTTTAGTTTCGACATATTTGTCGTCATAAGGTTAGACGCGTTATAGTACCATGTTTTGCTTTCCGTGTAGAAATGATTTTTATAAGATGTAACGATGTAAACAATACACATTCTATTAACATAAATAAGAAAAATATACTGATACTTGCAACTATTAATAGTTCTGTAAATAATTATTTCGTAAAACCATAACGTAAATGACATAAGTCGAATAAAAGTCGACGACTCGAGAATACAACCATTATTATGCGGTTTAAAATATATAACTGATTCATTCGAAAATCAGTACATCAGTCGCTATAATGAAGAAGCTCGTGTTTCTACTTATATTGATGCTCATAGTGTCGACAGTCTCGTACCCGTTCAGTTTTAAACCAAAGAAAAACAAAGGATCCGGTTCATCAGCGAAGAAAAAAATGAAAGCCATGGTAAGGTACTGTTTTATTTGTTTCTACTTTAAGACGGCCTATGTATATATCGTTACATGAAAAAGTGTCAGCACTATGCCTGATGGTAAACAAAGTAAGTAGTTTGCTAACAGCAACGACTACAGAGAGGTTGACAATTCTTCCTATGGTATGGTGGTAGAGCCACGCTGAAACTATTACTGGTTTCAGCATGAATCGGTCGGCTCGCCCGGGGTACTACCACCCACCCTCTCATAGAAAACCGACGTGAAGTAACAGTGCCTTGCATTGTTGCGTTTCGTTCGGTCAGTGAGAGCGCCGGACGCCCACCTCCCCTCCCCTCTCCTCTCCCTCTCCCTCCCCTAACCCTGCCTCCCGAAGGGTGGCAACGCACTTACGACTCCTCTGGTGTTGTTAGTGTCCATGGACGGTGGTGATCACTTAACATCAGGTGACCCACCTGTTCGTTTGCCACCTATGACATAAAAAAATATATATCATGCACGCCTGCATAAACGTCTCTATCACTTAAAATGAATTTATGTCATATGAAAGAGAGACGAATTAGCAAGGAATCTGTTCCGTAGCTTAACCATAGTGTTGAAAATCTATCGGCAACACATATAGGTTTGTGTTTGGGCAATAGTACTATTGAGTCAGTTTCCCTAAGTTTAGAATTTTGCCATCTTCCGCTATATGCTCATTTTGCATTAGGTGACATTGTAGTCAACCGCTAGCGCTAAATTATAAAAGAGGAAGTGTGTATGTTCTTATGATCACACGATACGATACGACTTTTTGTCTTTTTTTTTTATGTCAATGGGCTGCATACTGATGTTAAGTGATCACCACCGTCCATAGACACTAGCAACACCAAGGGAGTCGCAAGTGCGTTGCCAGCCTGTGTATGGGGGAGGGGTAGAGAAAGGGGAAGGGAAAGGGGGAAAGGAGGTGGGCCTCCGGCGCTCTCACTGACCGAACGAAACGCAACAATGCAAGCATAGTTACTTCACGTCGGTGTTCTGTGAGAGGGTGGTACTACCCCGGACGAGCCGACCCATTCATGCTGAAACTAGTAATAGCTACAGCGTGGCTCTACCACCTTCAAAATATATATATATATATAAAACTGAATTAACTTAAGGTACATATACACTGGTCAATGTGTGTCTTTAAATGTAATAAGAAAATAAATGTAACGTGTCTGTAGCTTTTAGGGTTTTTGTGAAAAAAAATTGTTGCCGGTGTCTGTCTAGGAATCTTCTGTACATATAATAAAAATCTAAATCTAACGTGTCTGTAATGCATACCTAATGAGGAAAGCAGAATCTCCCAACTGCGATGTATGCAAAAAAATTGAGGATGTGCATCACTTGATGATGGAGTGTGCCAAGAACAACATCGAAAGAGAGTCGTTGATGAGTAGTATAAAAAGTAGTTGCCAGAACATAGGTATTTGTCACAGCATCCTGGCTGAACCCTGTTCGGATGAAGCTAAGATGCTGTATGACCTGGTTATGATACCTCATCAGCGACTCTCATGATGGAGCTAAAAAGATTGGGAAACAATGGGGCTGATATGTTCAGTGGAATAAAAGCCCCTATAAACAAAGTAAAAAAAAAAACGTGTCTGTACTTTTTCGATTTTACGTGAAAAAAATTGTTGCAGGTGTTGTAGCAATTAGTAATAAAATACATTTCAATCATTTTTAAAAATGTCTGTCTTTTTGTATGAACACGCATCACTGCGAAAGTTCTGGGTTCATAATAAAACCTCACGAAGAAAATCATAGAACATATCTTCGAGAGTGACTTAGTCTTTGTTTCATTAAAATCGGTCCACTTTATCAAAAGTGCGGGGTAAATCACTATAACTAGTTTTTTTGACATATACATGGTGGTTGCGACCCAGTCCGGTTGTAAAACCCTACCACCCCGGTTTCGCCATTGCCTCGTTCGTTATTTAGCAGGGTGCACCACGCGCAGTTGTGTCAAGTCCGTGTGGTTGAGGCGCATTGTGCCGATGCGCCTCCCACGATCGTCGGGGAGGGCAACTCTCGCCCCCCGTGAGGGGTCTACGATTTTGACCCCTCAACCGCGATGAGGCCCCTGGTGAGGGGCCGACACCTGCCGGGGAGTAGATGCAATGCCAGTTCGGCAGCTCCTGCTCCTCGGCCTATAGGTGATTGAAGACACCATGGGGTTTTAGTCCGTGCAAGTCGGACATACCCCGCCCTCAGCTGCCCGGCTAGGGTGGGAATCCGTAGGGATTTCCCCATGTTAAAAAAAAAGGGTGTGTCAAGTCTTATGATGTTATTCGACACCCCATATGCGTCTCTATGCGTCTAAACAAGTTTCCATTGCAAAAGATAGACTTAGTTGCGAAAGTTGGTGGCTGTATTGTGTGCTGCTGAACGAATGTACTTGATAATAATGGAGGTGGTCTTAGAATACGCCTGGTATCTTCGAGTCATTTGACACTCCTTACGCGGTCTGCAGTCCAGTAGAGTGACTAACATTAATGTATTCCAGATGAAGAATGCAGAGAGAATGTCAACGATAATGGTGACAGAGGATAGCGAAATGTTGGATCTGCCGCGTTGGGTGAGTCCACATTACGACATGCTCAAAAGGTGGATACCGTTCCTCACGATGGAACCTGACGAAGAGGTGCCTTCACAAGACGGCGACGGAGAGTGGAAAAATAATGCAGGGTTACATTTTGACTTAAATGGAAATATATAATTATTGTAAATTGTTGGTGTTTTTGTATGATTCTGAAATAGTAGAAAATCGTATTTGTGTGTTTATCTAGTCGTTGTGACCTTGCACCGTCGCGTCGCGTCGCTTTCCGTTGTCGTTGCTTCTTTTCAATAACGTTTGTACGCACTTACAAGATTAATTCGCATACTGGAGACCGATCTGTCGTCGGTATTGTAACTGACAGCTGTCCTGCGTTTAAGTTTTTATTTTATTTAACAGTGCTGCAGGAACATTTGCCAGTATCTTATAGTTTATTACCTTAGTCTTTTTTATATATATATTTGGCAAGCAATCTTCTAGTCAAATCAAATCAAAAATACTTTATTCAGTTTAGGCCCTTATAAGGCACTTTTGAACGTCAAAGACTACCACCGGTTCGGAAAACAACCCAGTCATCGAGAAGAACCGGCAAGAAACTCGATCGGGTACATTTTTTTAACATATATTTCCAATACATCATAGAATAGCTTTTAGTGGATGCACAGAGAGGAGTCAATTCCATAAATCACTGTCGTTTACGTACTGATCCACTCTATAATATCCTTTTGAAACTAAAACCCGTTAGACGTGGCGCTTAAATTTCCAGTCCAGTCCAGTACAGTACACTTACAGTAGTGGATTATTACTGCCATTGTCGAATGGGTAGTATATTATAAGTTTCTTCTGATCATTTTAATATTCTAACAAAATGGTGGTCAGAATCCATGCTCCGTGGTTTTGTTTCCTAACCACTTGTGCGCAATAATCCAAATATATTATGTAAAACACCATCATGAATATTACAAAATATAGAGTAAAATCCACTACATGACATTCCAAAGTCTCACCAACAACTCCCCTGGTCTTGGTATAATACTTTTCAACGTCAGCATCAGTTACTATAATATTAAAAATGTTTCCAGACGAGTGAAAATCATTTGTATATCTATTGTTGGTATATATTTTATCTCTATACATGTATAAAACTAACTGTTTCCGCGACTTCGTCCGCGTGGATTAGTTACTTTGGGTTAACGCTAACACGCAGCGAAAGGAAAAAAAAACGATTTTGAAACATTCTTCATTGGTGCTCCGCTCCTATTAATCTTAGCGTGATGATATAGCCTATAGCTTACCTCGATAAGTGGGCCATCTTACACTGAAAGAATTTTTCAAATCGGAACAGTAGTTCCTTAGATTAGCGCGTTCAACCAAATAAACAAACCCTCCAGCGTTATAATATTAGTATAGATAGATGTTAGTATATAAATCAGTTCGATAAATCAAATCAATATATATCAAAGCGTGCGAAACCGCGAGCAAATATGTAGTTTGTAATATCTTTCCTTAGAATGGTGTCCTAATTAAGTCGTGTACTGTATATAAATTAATCGACAACGCTCAGCCATTGAATCTAATAGTAACGTGGTTAAAATTACTTGAATCATGGAGGTGTACCCGTTCGATGCAAGAAGGATCGAGTTTGAATTAATTAAATCACAGCAGCGCGGGCGGGCTTTGACGGTAATAAAGCTATTCGTGAGGAGGCGACGTCGTAGCCTGTATTTAGTTTAGGTCTCCCGGGGTGTACGATTTAACCCGGTTAGGCTGCCGAGGTTAGGTTACGGTGCAGTTATCACGGCCGTTCGGTTCGTTAGCTTACGAAACCATGATTGTTTTCTAGGTGTTAATCTTTGGCGAACGAGATATGTGTAAATTTCGATATCGGAGTTTTTCGGGGAACTTAGTCTGTCATTTAGTCGGTTTTATAATTTAGTAGCTTCTGCTCGCGACTTTGTCCGCGTGGAATAATTCCTTTGGGCTAACTAACATGCAGCCGATGCTCACCAAAGGAAAAAGAAGCCCGATTTTGAAACATTCTTCATTGGTGCTTTGGCCCTATTCGTATTAGCGAGTATATATAACATATACACTATACAGCCTTCCTCGATAGAAGAGCTATCTAACACTGAAAGAATTTTTCAAATCGGACCAGTGGTTCCAGAGATTAGTGCGTTCAACCAAACAAACATATCCTCCAGTTATATAATATTAGTATAGATTCATATTTTGTATACATTTTTTTGTATTTGTCTTTGTATATATTTCGAGTATAGAGAAACTATATAGAAAAGCATTCTATCTATATTATCTCTTTTTCTTTACACACGTTCGTTTTGTAAAAACCCAAGTATGTATAAACAAAAATAAGTTTCACTTCAAAAATATGTTATATATACAATTTAATTAATACTCAGCGGTGGGCATATACATAGACTTATGTTGTCGATTAACAGATACTTAAGTGAAACTCAAGGCTAAGTATAAGTT
Source organism: Antheraea pernyi (assembly GCA_015888305.1). Classification (NCBI taxonomy): domain Eukaryota; kingdom Metazoa; phylum Arthropoda; class Insecta; order Lepidoptera; family Saturniidae; genus Antheraea; species Antheraea pernyi. Next base: position 509,901 of record MU158921.1, read on the forward strand.
TTAGTAAACATCAGCAATGGAACGGAGCGTAAACTTGCACGCGATGCACACCTGTTTTTAAGGGCTTCTCGGGTTATATTACTTGCGATTGAGGGTCTTCGGTGCCGTCTAGCGGCAACGCGGCGTGGCTTTCGGCACGGGTGACATGACGTCGTGTGTGAATAGTGTTACCAACTGTAGCGATACACAGCCTCTTTTTTAAAGGTGGTAGAGCCACGCTGTAGCTATTATTCGTTTCAGCTTGAATGGGTCGGCTCGCCTGGGGTACTACCACCCTCTTGCAGAAACACCGACGTGAAATAACGGTGCTTGAATTGTTGCGTTTCGTTCGGTCAGCGAGAGCGCCGGGAGGCTCATCTCCTTTCCCCCTTTCACCCTACCCTTCCCCCATACACAGGCTGGCAAAGCACTTGCGACTCCCCTGGTGTTGCTAGTGCCTATAGACGATGGTGATCACTTAACATCAGGTGACTGACCTGTTCGCTTGCCTCCTTTTGACATAACATGTACAGCGACAAGACCCCTAACCGGTTTTTGCCGTTCTGTCCATAGAGTACCTTTTAAAACCTCTCGTCGATGCGCATGTTTGTGTGAGTGTGCCGTTTTAGAGCGTTTGTAGGTAGTTTCCGTACTGTCTCTTATATATATATACTGTGACACAGCCAACTTTCTGAAAGTAGTAACATGATAGTTATGCTAAACAACTATACAGTAATCTGAGTCAATCAGTCATTATTAAATTTTGCATGTACGTCGTTGGTAGTGGTACAAAAAAGGGCATACAGTAAAAAATTGTTTCCGAGCCATAGGTCCAATTTGCGGTCCATAGGTCGAAAGCGAAAGCGCAGACAAACGCTAATAAAAGATATATACATAGCGTAGCTCTCTACTAATCTTTATTAATTAATAAAGTAACGTAAATGATCCGTGAAAATCCATAGTAGTTACATTCTGTTGTCTGCGGGTACGCTCTCATTATGTACGCTTGGTACTTATGGCTCGGGAACTAAACCTTTTGCTGGATAAAAGGTTACCTTATGTTCTTTTCTGCTTAGCGTGTATGCAAGATTGCATTACGATGAGTTCAGTAGTTAAGGCGTGAATACGTAACGAATAAACAAACAAACTAATATTCGCATTTATTAATATATCACATTTAATTCGGATTTTAGGTACGGGTATTACGTATAGTGAATATTCATTATGTAAGAGGGTTATAAAATCAGGTATATATTAAATTAAATGCAGTGTTGATACGTCAAAACCTATTTTATTACAAAGGCCTGCAAAGGCATCGACTTAAAACTGACGTCTCGCCTCGCACGCGTCACTTCACACGGGGTATGCGATTCTGCGACCCGACTTGTTGTGACGTCATTGTACGTCATTAGCATTGCACGTACACATAATATAATGAATATATAGTTCCCAAGTAAACGTACCTGTTATATAGCACTCTATCGATTTGTTGTCATCTTACAACTTTAAGCATACATTTCTAAGCATAAACATTTGAATACTAGCTGATACCCGCGACTTCGTCTGTGTTTATTTATTACTATAACGATACATTTTGCGTAGAGGGCAAAGTATACTTTGTTTATAATATTTATGTAGAAAAGTATTTTTTCTCCTCCTCTCCATGCGCAACACACAGCTTGCCCCACTTCGCTACACCCAGAGAACAACATCGCTGAACGCGAAATATTAGTTTTTTAAACATTAATTACTTTATATTAAATGGAGATATTGTGATGTATTTTTAGCTTTTGCTTGCTGAATAGCACTGTGGGTGAACCCACGGTTAACAGCTAGTCTAAGTTAAAATAGACTAAATTTATTTTTTATAAGGTCCGCTATCTGCCAATGAAAGTCCCGTGAAAATCGGTCTAACCGTTTTGGAGATAGCACTGCGGACGAGGCAGCGGTTAACAGTTAGTCTAAATGCCTATGTCACCCGTTGTCATTTTAGCTATCTGTCAGTGAAATTTCGTCAAAATTGGTCCAGTCGTTTCGGAGATTACAAACAGACAGACAGCTCGACAAAAAATTTAAAAATTACATTTTTGTTGTCAGTTGCGTGCATACATACTTTTATATCCAATCAGTAAAAAATGTTATTTTGATATTATATACTGACACTTCATTTTTATTTTATGTATAGATAATGTTTTTGATAATGTATTTCCTATTCTTGTTACTGAACATTTTCATTCCACTGTATCATAATATCTCTATCATAATATTTCTACTGTATTATCTACCTAGGATTATTTGTTATTATTTAAGTTTGTATTGTGTCTGTTTTTGTAGTGTTTTGATTTAGTGTGTTTACCATGTAACGCATGCTGTGATAGCTTTTAAAGACCAATGTATCTACAAATTATTCACATATAGCGTCATTTCATGTGTGGTACATTGGCCACTAGCTGTCCTTTAATAAATAAATAAATAAGCACTGAGTGCCTAAGAAGTAAGACTTAAAAAAGAATTGATCAAAAAACAATCCAATAGTAATTTGTAGTAGTTTCTAAAGTGCTTAATGTATTCACAACAGCACAAGTGTATAATTTTATTTATATAGATTAAATGATACTTCAAAAATGATTTAAAATTTTATGCTTTTACTTACATTAAACTATATTCATAATTTAAAAGTTTCCATTGTACTGTACAGTCGGGTTTCCATTGTAATCTTTATTAATGCATCAAATAATAGGTACGAATATATTTGAACCCATTACGGTGGCTATATAAAACCGTAATGACCAAAACCGACTAAAAGGTAGCTAACATTATAATTCCACGTAAAAATCCAGTCGAAATGATATTTAAAAAAAAAACACATTTATCGTTTCAAAACTGTTTTATATCACCAATAAAAACTCCATAATCCGTAGAATCCATCCACTTAAAACCACCTGTAGTTAGTACGCGTACAATTTTAAACTTTATTCCCAGCAAATAAGGTTCTTTGTTATATTGATGCTTTTTTTAGTGTACAAAAGCGTTCCCTTCCGTAGGTTTCGATGTTTCATAGTGGGTTGATATTTAAAAAAGTAACCCACGATTTTTGTTTAATAGAAAAAAAAGCTGTCTACGCCGCTATAAATAAAAATTTTTAGGAAGTGGTAGAATTTAGGGGCGTCGGAAACGAACGGTTCGGATACATGGTCTAGTGTTCATATGTTTATATGGCACATGATATTCAACGAGAGGATATATCGACGATAACGTCGCATATGCCACTGAAACATTCATCAGCAATCTTAAGTATTCATTTTTTTTTTCGAACTAACATATTGGTCTAACCGGCTTTTACAGCTTTAAGAGCTTCGCACATCCGATATACTCGAAAGCGTTTGTGAATCATGCAATTTAAATTGTATAATTCACAAACGAATATATGTATGAATAGCTTAGAATATGGTTTGGCTAGGTGAGATCCGCGGTATCGACAACAGACCAAGCCGAGGTGTGCCCTTGAGCTAGTTGTCTGAATAAAATCAGCTGAATGCCTCAAGCGTTCGTCTTAGTAGTCCGGTGAAGCTTTAAAGGCCTTAACCGAGGTGTGAAGCGCACCCTTGAGCTAGTTGTCAAAATAAAATCGGCTGAGTGCCTTAAGCGCTCGCTTTAGTAGTCCGGTGAAGACCTTGCTTGGACAATAGCGTAGTCAATTCGAAAAAAAAATTTAAAGGCCTTATCAGGCTAATAGCGTAGTCGATTTGAAAAAAAAATACAATACTTCTGCTTGGGCTGTTCAGTCTTGGACGCAATATCGTGAATCGATCTGAGCTAACCAAGCTAGCTAACTAATCATACACGTATAAATTAATAAGACACACTTGTATACCAATAAACACGCTTACGTATATGTTGAAAGTGACAATTTGGTTAAGATTATCTGGTCAATATCGTAAAAGATTACGGCAAAAAAACACATTCACTATACTTGTACTTACGGTGTGTGTGCACTTGTATGGGATGCAGTGTCATGTGCAAGCTAATGAACGTAGTGTCACTGTATCACGCTATCAACAAGCTTTAAGACTCGATCGAATCTAACCTTGAACCGCTGCCAAGGGAGGCCGCGACGAGAGTGCTGGAGCGAAAGTCACCGCCGAACCATGGGGACATGATCTGTAACTATTTTAAGTTTTAACCAGTGAATTATATACAGGAAACGTCAAGAAAAATGCTAGAAGATACAACTATAAGATACGTTTAAATTCTATTGAATCTTACATAATTCTTTTTATTTTCAACTCGCTGGAATAGACAATAGTTGCAGAAATATAGAGTTAATGAGATTCTCATCGCCCGATCTTGTTAAGTCGGATGATTATGCAGGCAGCGCGCCGTCCGCGGCAGGGACTCAACTCGCAAGCAAAGGAATGGACAATATTTGCATAATGTTTATTGGAGAGTTCATAATGATTCCTCGTTATACTGTTGCATCTTCGAAAGTATTCAGAATCTACGTGATATGAGGACTAGATTGTTTTTAATTAAAGTTTTAATTTTCGATGAATACTTTTTTTCCAATAATATGTGTGTTGAACAGAATTTGCAAATAGGTTTGAATTGAAAGCAGACCGTATACATGTATCGTTTGTCTGATTGTCTCCGTATTTATTTACTTAATTGGTTTTTGTATATATGCCACTACTGTAGGAATAAATTATGTATACTGTATACCATTATTTACGTTTTATAAAATAGGATCATCAGAAGGAGCTGTCGTTGCCGAGACTCTGTATCCTTTATCGAACTGAAATAGTTTAGAAAATCATCCGACACAAAATACATATAAGAGTTATTGAGGTATGTATGCGTGGTACACATATATGTTTCAATAACTCATATAAGTATGAATATGTAGCTTAACTTAGGTTAGCTCAGATAGGTCGCGAACTGGCTGCGGCGGTAGGGCAAGACCTCTCACTGCCGAGCGTGGTTGCGGCCATGCTCGGTAGTGAGGATAACTGGAGCGCAATGGCCTCCTTCTGTGAGGAAGTCGTCTCGCAGAAGGAGGCGGCGGAGAGGGTCCGTGAGCATGACCCTCAAAGTGGCCGTCTCCGCCAACGGAGGACGGGCAGGAGGAGGCGTCAGTTTGACCGCCGCCTCCCACTGTAACCGGACCAGGGAAGATGGGTCGGGAGGCCCATCTTCCCATTGCACAGGTCCGGCGGACGGAGGAGATGGCCGGTGTGTACACGGCTGTCTCCCAACAAGACGGGGCCCGGCGGCAGCGCCTTTGCTGCTGGGCCAACCGCTGGGGCGGCACGATGAAGTCTATAGAGATCTCGTGCCGCCCCAACTATAGCGGACGACGTACACCGTGGGGTTTTAGTCTGTGCGAGTCGGACATAACCCACCCTCTCCCCCGAGAGGGTGGTGTATCCATAAGGGATTTCCCCACGATAAAAAAAAAAAAAAAGATAGGTCGCGAACTGCATGAGTCAGGCAAGTCAGGCACCCAAGCCGTGGATGGGTGTGCACCCTTGAGCTAGTTGTCAAAATAAAATCGGCTGAGTGCCTCAAGCGCTCGCCTTAGTAGCCCGGTGAAGCTGTTAAGGGATTGCTAGGACAATAGCGTAGTAAGGTCGAAAAAAAAAGAATAAAAAAGAAAAGGGACTGTATATATAGTTTTAATTATAGAACAAAATTATGTATATTATGAATTATATCTAAAATAAGAATAATATGAATGAATCGCCATAATCAAATAGAGTACACGATACGAACAATCGTTGAAATTAGAACCGACGACGTTACGGCCTACAGCGAAAATTGAGACATTCATTTCACCGAGCTTAATAAACGAAACATATTTTATTTACTTTTTCGCCTGTTACCCGCCGCCCTTAGTTAATAAATCAAGTCGTAATTTGCCCTAACATCCGTACACGTTCTGTCCTTAAAGTCGCGTTATTGTTTAGCTAAAAGAAAAACGTATACGTCAAAAGAATAAATACAGGAACGCGTTCCATAGAGACGTTCGAAATTTGAAAAGTAATAAATCCTATTTCGTTGTTGTTGTCTTTAATGGCATTGACAGAAAGGAGTTCCATTTTCGAAGTAATTATTACCGTTTTGTTATTCAAACAAAGAGGAATGTTAACGTCTCCATGCACTCTTGGGCTGTCGTTGTGACTTCTTAGAAAACGATTTTATTATCGTATTGTTGTTGTTAGTTTTGTTTTGTGGTAAAAATGTTTTGTATACAACATAATATGTTTTAGTGTAAACCCGTGAATAGATTGTTTATGTTCACACCCAACTTGCTGAATACTTGAAACATTGTAACATAAAAGAATGTGTTATGATAAAAATTAATTCTGCATCTATTTCGTATACCATTTATGCAACATAATGGAGACTATGTCGGCAGTAAATTCAACTATCTATAGTAATTGCAAATGACGGTCTGTAGGTTCAGTTATGTCCCCTACCGGTTACGCCCCGCGGTGGATTCCAAATATCGGGCGGTCACAATGGATATTAACATGATGTGTCGTTTAGATTTTGGAAAAATTGAATGGTGAATTGATATTTTCGTTTGGAAATTATGAAAAGCCATCTTCAATTTCATTTGTCGTTGGTTCCGACTTTATTGGGTTTTTTTGCTTTTCCATATTGTCGGATTTATCGACACTGTATATTTGTTTATCGTACAATATTCACAAAGGATGTCGAAATATATTTACCAAGTTAAAAGATTGATTTACAATAGTTATTTAATAATATGTATATTTTTGTATTTGTTTTTTTGTAGGTGGTAGAGCCACGCGGAAGCTATTACTGGTTTCAGCATGAATGGGTCGGCTCGACCGTGGTAGTACCACCCTCTCACAGAAAACCGACGTGAAGTAACAGTGATTGCATTGTTGCGTTTCGTTCGGTTAGTGAGAGTGCCGAGAGCCCACCTAACTTCCCCTTCCCCTTCCTTCTTCCCTTCCTCTCCCCTGCCCCAACACAGGCTGGCAACGCACTTGCGACTCTCCTCATGTTGCAAGTGTCTATGGACGGTGGTGATCACTTAATATCAGGTGACCGATCTGTTCGTTTGCCTCCTATGATATAAAAAAAAATCTTTACAATCGTAAATATTGACTATAATAAGGAGTACATTTTTTTTTAAATTGAAATGTTAATATATTATCAGGTAGTATTATTTGTTATGTGTATGTATCTCCTATAGGTATTTCTTTTAATCGTAAAAAATTTGTTTATTATTGTGTAAATATTGTGAAACTATAGTAAGTAAAAAATATGACGAATAGAGACTTATAAATACATAGAGAATTTGAATCGTCGATGACATAAAAAAAAATTGCCTTAGTAAAGGCTCATCAATAGCTACTAAACAAAAAAAATCGGTTGATACAGAGGAGATAGAAAAAGGTATGGAACGTTTTATCTACGTCTATCCATTTATGCTTATATGTGATCCAAATTCGACCACCATTCATTAATATTTTTATTTAAATGAAAAAAGAACCATTTCGTTTTTTTTATTGATAATAATAAAGTTCGTCTAGCTAGCTGCTAGCTACTAAATAGAAAAGAAATTAAATCTGTACGAAAAGAAAAAAATCGTTTCCAGTATTGTTACTGCCAAGAGATTGATAATATCTCAATATTCATTTCGTAATGTATTTAAATCAATCACCAGTTATTTTATTGTAGATTATCAATAGATTTTTACGAACATTTGACAACGGGTCGAGACTTTGCGACTTTTTCTTCTCTAAGATAATTATAGTTTAGTATTTTTATTCCACCCCAATGATATAATGCGTGATGATATATGAGTAGGTTCATCGGAACGTATAATAACATAGAGACTATGTAACTATGGAATCCGGTCGCAGTAATTACGTGCTAGCAGGGATTTATTTTGACGTCACATGCCTTGGTGGCCCATGTGTATGTCACAAAGCGCTTTGTGCCAGTGGGAGAATGATCTCGTTGCGAATTCGTGATGCATCCAATTAATTAAAATGTATTTCAGAGTCATCATTCAATTTTTTTGTTTTTTTTAGTTAACTGCTAGAGTATTATAATTCATTCAAAGGCCATTCGGAACTAGTGCCCAGGGTGGCAAATTCGCAGGGGAGGCAAGGTGCGGAGAGGGAGAAAAAATATCACAGCAAAGCTTATATTGTGAAGATTTTAATTGACTTATCTGCTGTTCAAAAAGCCGGACCGCGTTTGTTTCTTAAAATAGGAACATTATATTGCAATTTATGAATAACTAGCTGACCCGTGCCTACTTCGTTGGGCGGTAATAGGCATTATCAAGCTACAACTTTTTTCTAGAACTCAATCATATATCTCTCATCGTTAAGGCAGCGTTCGTAAGAAACGTTGTCGTTCGACCATTTTTCTCCGATTCCCCAGATTTTACCCCCTACAACGCCACAAACTCTTTATGATATTAGTATAGATAATTTAATTAGTTAATAGCTTCTGCCCGCGACTTCGTAAGCGTGGAATGGTTATTTTGGGCTAAGACGCAGCGGAAGCTGTGAAAAGGAAAAAATACCCCGATTTTGCAACAGTCTTTATTGCTGCTCCGCTTCTATGGGTCTTAGCGTGATGATATATAGCATATAACCTTCCCCGATAAAAGAGCTATATAACACTGAAGAAAGAATTTTCCTAATAGGACCAGTAATTCCTGAGATTACCCCCTACAACGTCACAAACTTTACCTCTTTATAATATTACTATAGATCAATCGTTAGTACAAAACGAAAGTCGAGGCAGTGATAAGTGAAAACACAAAACAATAGAATAAAAGTGCTTTTATTTGAATTTTTAAATCAACTGTAGTCTGAATTATTTGAGTTTCATATTTTGTAAATTGGAATCAGTCTATCATCATTATGTAGCAATTTCACATCTATTGGCACTCCGGGCAATAGTTATATACATTTTTATTAATCAAACACATGATGGGTTGCACAAGATTAGTTTAAAATATCAATATAACGTGTACACAGACCGCTATAATACTCGTCGCTAGTCTGACGCAAGCTTAATACGTCACGAGCATGTCAAGGTCATCGGTGACGCGAACCCACAAATTTTTCCCTAGCAAATGTATATTTTGGTCAATGCGGCTAAAGAAGTATTTATTCACTTCAAAAAGTAATTTTTATCTAATTAATTTATTTATTAGTAAAACTAACAGCTATAATGTACAATACATAGTTATTTGAATAGAAAACATGAAGCCATTTATAAGTCTTCGCCGATATAAAACAGAATACAATCACTTGCATTATATGGTATTAGGTAAACATTATAATAAAGGAAGAAATTCAAGAATATTACCAGTCTATTCCTATTTGCAATCGCCATCATTAAAGAATGTCCTTGTTAAAAACGTTGTCGCTTTATTTACAGTAGTATTAAATAGGTCAAAATCACCTATCTCGCTCATAGTGTTGAATTAGTAACTAGCTCGCCATAAATATGAATTCTGCCGGTCATTTGTGGAAACAGTGGGCAGCGAAAGAGGGAGGCTTGTACGTAGATGTTTGGTCGGAACTTTAATAAATACTTTCGTTAGAAGTTCGGGACAATCTACAATATTAGAAGTCATTTTGAGCAGGTATGTTATATCTGCTATTTCTCGTCGTTTCACAAGAGGCAACAAATGGTGCTTACTACAAAGTTCACTGTAATTATTGGGATCGTAGGTATCATGTAAACGGTAACATAGATATTTAATGAATTTTCTCTAGATATTTTCTAAACGATTTATATATAAATGGTATCTAGGATAGGATATTAATGTATTTATAATAAAATAATATCTGTTTTCTGCTTTCTAAAATAAAACTGTTCTAATTTACACCCTATAACATCAGTTATTTTTCAGTGATAGTTCAGTCAAAATCGGTCATGCCACTTAAAAACAGTAAAATTACGAACAATGGAATTTTATGTATAAAGTAGAAATAAATATATATTCAATTTAGATGTATATCTAAATAATTGGAAATATCACATATACATACATACATACATCATCATAAATATTCAACAAGCGAAAAGAAAAAAAAGTTACAGACCGATAGATAAATATCAGAAGCAGTCCCGAAAAGGTTCGATATTAAATTTTTAATTTATCTCCATCAAAACGTGCCGCCATGATATTGTATTAATTAATTCCTCTATATTTTATAAGGTTGCATCAGACATCAAAACCAAATCTTTACCCTTGAACGAGCGGTTGTAAGGACAACGTGTGTATATAATTCGCTTCCACTGCAAGCTACACGCTAAGCGAGATACTTGTATAAATTTAAACAGCAATTCATCCTTTCGTAGTCCGGTGAAGCTGTTAAGACCTCGCTTGGTCAATATCGTAGCCAGTTCAAAAAAAAAAATTCATCCTTTCAAAATCTATATATGAATAGGCGAAAAAATCATTATTATCTTCTGCTTTTAACCGATTTTCGTTTTTATTTTGTTTAGTATACGTTGACGAGAAATTATTATCAATAAAACAATTGAGCTGTCACGGGACGCCTGGCAGATGTGAAACACATGTGTAACGTAGTAAACAACTCTGTATACACTATCGATATGCGAATTCAGTGCGGCAAGAGACATTTCGCATGGCATCGCGTCGCGTCTCGCCACGCCAACAATCAGGTTTACCCTCGCCTATAGATGTTTTCCATCAAAAATATGGATATCAGTTCGTTTAAGTTAAATACTGTCTATAAAATAAATTATATCGTATCGTATATTATACACGTATTCTTCACTGGATGACGGACCTAAAAATTATTATATACGTCTTAAGTTTTTAGCGATCCCTCAAACAAAACCCGGCCGACTCCCATCGGGTATCCGAGCGACCCTTTTGTTTATGTCACCCTTGCTTTATTTGGAATAAGTAGGAAATTTTCATCGACGACACAAAAAACTTTAAGAGCGGGTTCTGTTCATTTGTTACGAGACGCCGACGGAGGCTGTTATGAATTAAATATTGTATACATTAGCCGCATCATTTGACTTTTTGTCGTTGTTATTTAATATACTATTTATATTTCGACTTTAAACGCAATACAAAAGTACTAATTTTGGTATGTATTTATGCTCCTAGCCGTTTTCGTTCACACCAATTGATTCAACTCCGACGCTCCTGTGTTTTCATATAGCTGATATAGCTAATTTTTTTTCCGGAAGGTGCAGGTACTCGTGAGAACACCATTCTCGTAAGTATAATTGATAGCCGCTGGTAGTCGGGCTTTCAACTCATCACATCTAATATCGAGTGCCGCACGTCGATGTTCTTCGTAAGTCTGGGCTCTAGTTACCACGTGAGCTCTCCATTCTGGACGTTTAGCTGCTAATTTTTCCCACGTCGAAGGTTATTAGGTACACATTTTCATGTAACAAATTTTGTTATATAAAAATGTCTAAGCGAATAAAGCGCTCTGAGTGTTATATTACCTCTGACGCTTTGCGTCTAGTTGATCGAGAAATTGCACTAGTGAATACTTGTGCTCATCTGTATCGCAAAATATGATATTGAACCGTACCGTATACGAGTATTTCTCGAAAGTGTATGCTTCAGTGACGAGTAAAAGGAATAGAAAACCATCACTAATGCTAGCTTACTTTTCCGTAATATTATAGTATAAAATTTATATTTCATGTATACGCATTTATATAATTGTTCGTCGTACTTCAGGACTAAAACGTTGTAGTACATGCATTATTGATAGTCACCCAACTACACCACTCACTCTTCCAAGGTGCTATAAATTATCGAATAGAAAGTTGTTCCTCCTCGAGACGTCTGAACACCTTGGCAGCAGACACAATAGTGCTAATGAATCATGCATTACGCGGGCTTTTGTGTCACCCCCACCACCGGCGAGCAAGCATGGCGTCTTTCAGTCGCTATTGAATTTTTAATTACAATTATGTTTCTAAACCGTCGATTGCATACATAGTAAATTTAGATTCTAGATTAATCTTAAAATATTAAATACTTATTCCTATAACCATCGTAGTCAAGCGGATTTTTATATCTAAAGGCTTATTATATAGTATATTATATGGTATATCAATATGTGAATGATAGTCAAGTTTGGAAATGACGGCCTGCTCTGTGCATCCACCAAAAACTAATAACTAACACTAAAAACTTATAACTATGTTTGTAAAAATATGTGTAATGAAAAGAGAAACCAGGTCGAGTTTTTTTTTTTTATCGTAGCACGGCAAAGTGACTTTACTGTGACTGATGGTGAGCACAGTATAATCTAAAAACAATGGCGACCACCGAGAGACACACTATCCCCCTCCGGTCGCCGCTGTCATGCCGGCTTGCATGCAGTTTCTTACCGGTTCTTCTTGATGACTGAGTTGTTTGTCCGAACCAGTGGTAGTTTCGACCTTCACAAGCGCCTTCTCAGGGCCTAAATTGAATAAAGAATTTTTTGAATTGAATTATGACCGTTTCAGTATTAATCAAGTTTCTGTTAGTAAATTCACAACCATAAATAACAAAGTTATTATCACTTTTTTATAGAAATTCACATTGTTAGCGTGATACTTGAAACTGTTTTACTGCGAAAAAGAATCTAAAATATCCGAAAAACAATTTCGAACTTGAATACTGGACAAATATTAAAATATACATTTATTTATTTGTTTCAAACAATGCTACAAGATTTATTATGATGTCTGTTGAATAAAAAATCTAGTCTGATTTGAATTAATAATAACAAAAGCTTCAGTCAACGTTCTGTTTCTTCGACGACTGTAATTTTAAAAGACAACTTTATTACATTGCGGTTAACATGCAATTTGGAAGACAGACGAAAAAACAAACTCATTACAGCACAACCCAACTGTGGAATAGAGACGCTGGAGAAACTAATTCAAACTAATTCTTACGCTACTTTATTCACACACCTGAGTATATTTATGTATGTGTGACAAAGACTTCAAATAAAGAACAACATTCATTATTTACATATGTTATCATACTGAATGTCAGCTAAGAATATTACTGTGTGAAGAAATTGCAAGCGGTCACCAATGTTACATAACTTTACAATTAACTCACGTTCAAGTCCGTATATCATGATTAATAATAGTAAAGCCGTTATTTCCCGAATTTTACATTTGTGTCGCAGTAATACAAGAACAAATTACAATATATCTCTTTATCCGGTGTACCTAAGGGCAAAGGTCTCCAACTTATTCCACTGCTTCCTATCTGCCACTACTCTTATCCAAAGAGGTTCTAAGGTCATTTTGTAGTCATCCTCTCGTCTTCTTGCTTGGCGATCTCTACTTCTATAGTATGTTTAAAATTAAAGTGTTATAATTTCAGATATTACTAATTTTTTTTACTATTAAGAGTATCGTATCCGTTGAATATCAATTGAATTAACGTTGCTTAAAAGGATTCATTTCAACTCAATATAATTGATGGATTATTCGGTTTTCGTTAAAGTATAAATATTTTTGGCCTTATGTCTCGTCTCGTACCATCGTTGCGTTTCTTTATTGATATAAGCCAGTATGTAGACTAGTGTAGACTTGCAGTAATTTCAGTAAGTTCGAAAAACAATTTTAAACCTTTCGCACAAAAAACACTGCGATTACGTAAAAACATTCCTCAGGTTCCCCTATGTTTCCCCATGAAGTTATTCTCCATCGTCAGTCAGTAGCGTTACCAATTTAAACTAGTAAACGTACGGGTTAGATCCCACTTGCATAGAATCGATATTCGACGGATAAATCCTTTTGAACATTACGATGCTAACTTTAATCGTTTTCATTTCATATCAGAACGTTTCAGCATCTGCAGATACTTAAGAATCAATTTTCTATCTTGGCTTGCTTTGGTGTTACATTGTGATTAACTATATGTTAGTGTAGTTAATTGATAACCTTGTAGTGAAAAAGAAAAAGCCATTTTGTTTTAATGATATTATGTTACTAAAATGATAATTATAGTAAATAGTAATAATCAAGAAGTTAAGAGATCTTGTTTTTGGAAGAAAAACGTGGTACGAATTACCTCATAGTAATATTCGAAACTTAGTACTTATATTTAAAACTGCTACATAAAAGTTCACGTAACCCAAACCTGATTTTCTGCTCCTTCCTGAAACTACCGATCTATATTTACAATGATATGTTACGACTTTGATCGTATCTGGACAAATAAGGCAACTAAAGAAAGGATAAGATAATTTGGACCTCCCGGGCGAGTTTACAAACTACGAGAAATCTCGTTGTTGGCACTCAACGTATTAAAGATTCCAGTGAGAACAGTATGAGTATAAAAAAATCAAAAGTACTTGAATCATTCAAATCCAGAATATAAAAGAGAGACTGTCTACGAAATACGGTAGCGGACACGGCTCGGTATACACACGGACGGCCGGCACACGTCGCCGCTGGCACTCGCTTTGTATGTCACTGTGTTAATTGATACTGTATCCTGGACTCGAATGGCACCGACCTCTCAGCGGACGTGTAACCGCACGTCCGCAGTACGGTTTAAAGAAGCCATATAACCTATGTACTCGATTGTCATAAACGCAAATATATCGCGATGAACTGATTTTATGAGAGACGAAATTCATCATACTCATCATGTTAGTGCTGGGTCGATCCATGTTTGAAAACGAGTAGTACTTGGAGCAGTGTTTGAGAGTTGAGACCGAATTGTAGATTTGAGAGACTCCTACCGATGTGCACCAACGTTCACCATTACTACCCGTACTCCTCTCTGCCGTTTTGTAGCGAGAAAAACCTGTCTACACCACTTTAGAGATTTTTTCCAAAAAGAATCCAACAAATGCCCTGGAGTAAAGGTGATATACCTATGCTCCCACTTTTAAGACCTTATAATCATTTCTGGGTTATTCATCATTAAAATCATAATATGTATATATATATATGTGTCAAGATTTCAAAAGTCCTTTGATTATGTCAAACTGGTTTATTGTTATATCTTTTTTAATAATCCGCTCTTATTGCTTGAAGTATTTACAAGCGCCCCCTTCGACAATTGCATTTCTTCAGTTTTAGCGATTCTCGATTCGTGCGTTACTAATTATATAACTTGATACAATTAACTGTTAAAGCTTTTCTTGGTGTGTCGAAAAATCTCCTGTCTCAATCGTGTCTAGTAGAAATACAAGAAGCACTATGACAAAATTGTTAATTAGTTTTTTACAATAATTCCTTTGGTTTTATCATTCTGCGTTTGACCGTAAACGTATTTCATTGCATCAAGAGCGTATGCATGAGCGTTAAATAAGTCCTATATTATTGATATATAAACTCTTTACCAAAATTTCAGGTTCACTGCAATACTATCCAATGTTCTTCGATGCCATGAACAGCAGACAACGTTTCGTTTGATTTTATCTTAGTGCCATTATATTGTTCAGCGTCATTCTATTCTAATACATTAGGCTGTTATTATAATGAAACCATTTTGAATTTAAAACAAATGTTTTAAAGAAAGATTTAGCACTTGAGAAATACGAGGGTAGGCGTTTATCCATATACTATGACGTCATTGGAAACCAAATGAGATCGTTTTGAATCCGACCGACTTCATAATCGAGAGCGGCAATTTGTAATACAACACGACGTCGATTGCGGTCGCAATTACACGCCGACGCGATGTCTGCCTCACCGATCTATTCGAGACGTTGATTTAAGACAATCGAAAATCGATAAACATTAACCGATTTTGAAGTCGTCGTTTGAATGCACTATGATTATAGTTTTGACTCCTGGGTACGTAAAGTTTGTTTATTCTTATCTAATTTCAAAATAATATTCCGGTGCCTAAAATTAGGTCATTCACTAGTTTCACTTTGGCTGAAACTTTTGGACATTATAGAGTCATTCAAAGAAATCATTCTAAATATTTATTGTTATTTCCATGAAATAATTGTAAGATGTTCGGTACAGATGATTGGGATGTATTGGTTTTCACGATATTAGAATGAACACTGTTTGTGATTTTGCTAATAAATGTCTGGAGCAATAACTATAATTTATTGATAATTATTTTTAGTCCGTGGATTCATTCGCTTTTAGTTTTTCCCACCCTCGGCTTAACGATACGCCGCGCCACACCACACGGTCTGCCCGACACTAATACCTCGTTTTAATTTAACATACTTTCTGATTTACAATACGTATGATAATCGTTTTACTTCTAAGAAACGTAGAATGACGTTAGACAGTTATAACCTATCGCAATAAATGGATTCTCAGAAGCAAACTACTTTTAAATATTTACCTTCACTTTCAGAGATTAAGGCGTTTAAATAAACAGAAAATATAACGATCTTATTGATTGTTGGTGATATAAATATTAAAAAAAATAATTTAATTATATCGGGTACATCCCTTTTTTTTTTTTTTTTTATACGTGGAGAGAAAATCCATCATGGACTGTCAGGCCCTCGGGGGAGAGCCTGACTTGAACCGACCACCAGCCATTGTGATGCCACGCAGGGGTGGTGCCATACGGCGACTTTAACCGGCTAAAACTCCACGACAACCACCGCCGCACTATGGGAGTGTCCCGGGGTTGCGTTAGCAAGCTCCGCAACACCCCCTGGCGGCAGGCGTTTCGCACGCCACACCCGACTGAGGCAGCCCGGTTGTGAGACTGCCTCCCAGCCCGCCGAACCCGTGCAATGGGAGTCCGGGGATCGGGTACATCCCTAACATGAACTTGTGATAGACCACAAACGCTCTATAACTGAACCCGTTCTCGTTTACCTGATATTGGTTTATTGATTCCGTACGACTAAAGTCAAGCGGTGTAACAATATGAATACCCGCAGTCGAACTGTATTAATCAAAACCAATAAACTGGTTCGACGTACGGCATTGTGGTGTCTGTGGAATGAGGCATTTTCAGTATTGGCCAACGTATAATTTTAATCGTTCGGACACATGACGCGTAATCATTTCAATTTATTGAATATCTCAGTTTCAGAGGAATAAGCAGACGTTTTTGAAGACTTTTCATTTTAATCTCAAGGCTACGTCTGTTTTGACATTGGCTTTTTAATCTCCTTTTTCGGTATTAGCGTGTGAGCACACCTGTCAGCAAATCACAAAGTGACCCAAAATGATAACACGGTAAACGTGGAAGAGGATTGGTTCCTAAGTGCAGTTATTTAGGAAGTACCAACTGGTGCTTCGTGATAGCTTTTAGACTTGATGGTTGTGACTAACTAGGCCGACTTTAGATAAAGTCATACCTACATTCTATGGTTTCACCACATTTTATTCCTTCATCGAAAGTTTCAGCTTATTGCAGGATTTTTGAGGTGTAAGGGGTGTCAAATAACATCTAAGACTTGAGACATTCAAGCCAACCTCACCTGTACGTGGTGCACCCTGCTGAATAACGAACGAGGCAATGGCGAAAGCGGGGTGGTAGGGTTTTACAACCTGACTATGTCGCAACCACCACGTATATGGCGAAAAAGCCCGTCATAGTGATTCGTTTTTGCGGGTCGCGTTTCGGGATCAGCCTGTGCATATCTAGCTTTTCGCAGGCCGGCATGACAGCGGCCATCGGCGATGGATAGTGTGTCACTCGGTGGTCGCCATTGTTTTTGTATTGTACTGTGCTTCCCATCAGGCACAGTGCAGTCATTTTGCCGTGGTAATATAAAAAAAAAATTCGTACCCACATCTGCCAATCCGAACTACCACTGATGAACCAACATCGATGAAAAACTGGAACAAACCAGAAAAAATACTAGATCACAATAAACTAACCTAGATATAGATAATTCATTCGTGGAATCGATGTTTTTCAACATCTACTGAAGGTAAATCGAACAAAACAATAAACAATCAATCACTTAGAGGTACCCTAGATATTCTAGACGATATAAAAGCTTGATCGATTGATAGGGTATCCCTAACAAATATTGCAGATTGGAGTGATTTACAGTTTTATCATTCAAATATGAGGCTTAAGAATTTGGAGTAAAAATCCTCGTTAATTATATACCTCTGGATGAAGTGGAATAATTTAGCTGAAATTTATGGAGATATCATAAGCTGTTTCGCTCTTTCGGTTAATTGATGATAATCTATGTTAAATTGAAGTCAGTCCTCCTATATTGATAATTCGTGTGCTACCATCTTGGACCATATCTATTTTTAGTACTATATAGTGTTAAATGACAGTGTGGTCTAAGATGGTGAATACGCTAAACCTAGACCTAGGGGTTTGATTTTCAAGTACAGCTGCCGAAAAACACCAACAGGTGCTTGGCGACAGATTTTCAACTTAAGGGTGGTAGCTAACCAGGTGGTCTTAGAAAAACCCTTACCATCTTACTATGATTTCGTCGCGATGTGTTCCTTCATAGGAAGCTCCGACTCAGTGGCAAGGATTCGAAACTACATCCATTGACACTGTGTCCGAAAACGCTATCGACCAAGCTATCATCACTTTAAAACTGATCTACGATCAGGTGAGACTGAAGAAGACTCATCTTCGTATGCACCGTTACGATGCGTCATAGTTCTCCACTTTATGCCATTTTTTTTTGTATCTTATAAAATACTTTCAATACAAACTTGCAATTTTATTGATGTGACCAATCTTGTTAATGGACGTCCAACACTTTAATATCTGAAGATAATGAGTACAAAAACGATGTCAACTATTTTCCCTCTCAATAAAATACTTTCATTATCTCATAAGCATCTAACTTAGGGACAAATACCTCATACTGATCGCTTTTATGCTCAGCAATAAATATTTTACAAGCATATCAACGATAATTTCTCGGCCTCGCGTAAAAGTTTGAATAGGTTCTTGCGTTTGTAAGAGGAAGAGAATCTTCATCCCTTCTACTGACTTAGTAATGATTATAAAAGCTTTTATTTGTTAATGTGGTACGAGGCAGAGATGTTACGCTGCCTGGTTGAATCCAAAAATAGTGGGGACATTGAGAGGTCGACAATCCATCGGCTTTTTACGTCGGCTTGTAAGATCCTCGACAAAGGAACTTTTTTTTAAATATTACACTGCGCGACGCTTGACCTCAGTCAGACCTGATGGAAAGTGAGGAAGAGGCCTAGGATGTAACATATCCGTCTAGTAAAATCTTATTCATTCTTCTCTTGAAGACAATGATATTATATACTGTAGGAAAAACAAATGCCGGCAGTGCGTTCCATTCTTTTGCGGGTGTCATAACAAATGACGATGCAAAGCGATTCATGCGGATAAATTGTATGTTAACTGTGAAGGGATGGAAGTTCGTACGGTGTCTGATAGTCTTGAGATGAAACGGAAACAGTGGAATTAGCTGGTACATATTTTGTGAACATTCCCCGAATGCAGCCGATGTGCCTGCGACCCTACGCCGATGTTCTAGCATCTGCAGTTTGGCTACTATTAATTCGTCACCGATGATGCTTCGAGCTATGTGATCGACCCTCTGTAATCCAATACATCTAAGCGTGTTCATATAGCAAGTATTACTCTTGATGAGTAGATTTTCTTCATATTCTACCATCCCAAGATTTTCAATTTTGTCAAAAGTTCACTTTCATTCTTTAATACAGACGTATAAATGAATGTTCGAACGAAAACCGTCCTTCGTATTTTATCGGTCGTGGGAATACCCAGATAGGCATTTCTGTTAAAAAATTATGATACTTGGAGATGATAATTAGGCGAGCAATCAAACCAGCAACACTATATTTGCATAACGATTTCATGAAACGTTTCATTGTTAAAAATTCACGGTTGGTTTCGCGACATACATCCTTTGTTAAGGATACCTTCTGTGCATACATGACCTGTCAACTCTTCTAATTTATGAATGACTATTTAAAATTTTTGTATGGTCTGATATTTCAGGAAATAAATCTTTCCAATGGCTAATAATAAGTTGGGATGCAGAATTGAAATATTTACGCGAAACGTATAAGCGCTAAATGAAATAAAGAAATGGGACATTTTGAGGTACATATGGAAAATTTATAGCATATACGAGATTAGCAAAACAGAAAAAAACGATGTTAGAAATTAGCAAAATTCACTTTTTAAAGTAACTCGCTGTGTGGAAAGATATTTACTCATACATTCATTTGTGTTTTTGTGATACAATGAAAAGTAAGTTAATATTATGTTATTCTGTACGATAGATTTCGTTATCAAAATGATAACAATTTTTAATACAAAAATATAGAACATTATTGTTAACATTCTATTGTTCCGCATATTTATAAAGCGTCCAGTATTTCTACACAAATCTGTTTAATATCGATCCAATAATGTACGTACAAAGTACGTACGTTCCGTAATGCAATATAGTAATGAAATGATCTGATACAAAATGGCCGCCAGAGAATATTCGTATTCACACGTCAATTTTATATGAAGTATCGCAATATTTAATCTGTAATTTTCATAGGAATCCTGTTGAATTATTTATTATAATTCAGTAGTATTGTTTTAATTCGTGTTAATTCATTTGCTTTTTTTATATATTTTTCGTTATTATTTTGTATCATTGTCATTTATCGAATGGATTCTCAGTATGACCAGACTATGACTAGGCCCCCCTCGGCAGCAGCTCAAGCCTAGGTCCGTTCCCTCGGCGTGGAGCCCTTGAGTACGCTGCTCGCGCGATACAGTAACACAAAATCTTACATCACTGCGACAACATTACACATATCACCTCCACACACGTGCACGCATACATGTTTACACATGCAAGTGGAAGGGTTTTATCTTTTTTCCCTTATCAAACTGAAATAGTTTAGAATATTATCCGATACGAAATATATATAAGAGTTATTGAGTTATGTATGCTTGGTACACATATATGGTTCAACAACTCATATATGTATGAATAGTTAGCTTAGCTTAGGTTAGCTCACATAGGACGTGCGGTTCACAGTGGACGCCGTCCGCCCGGTCCTGCGGGAGTGGATAGCAAGGGAGTGGGGCTCCCTGACGTTCCGACTGGTGCAGGTACTCACCGGACACGGTTGTTTCGGGTGGTACCTGCACCGGATCGCACGCAGGGAGCCGACGGCCGCCTGCCACGAGTGCGGCGCTGACGAAGATACCGCGCAGCACACGCTGTCTGAGTGTGTTGCGTGGGGGGAGCAGCGCCGCATTCTGGCGGCGGCCGTGGGAACGGACTTATCGCTGCCGAGCGTGGTTTCGGCCATGCTCGGCAGCGAACAGGCTTGGCGAGCGATGGCCTCCTTCTGCGAGGAGGTCGTCTCGCAGAAGGAGGAGGCGGAGAGGGCCCGCGAGGCAGACCCTCAAAGTGGCCGTCTCCGCCAAAGGAGGACAGGCAGGAGGAGAAGGCGCTTCGCCCAACTCCTCCTGCCACCGTAGCCGGACCTGAGGGGATGGGCCGGGGGGCCCATCTCCTCATTGCACGGGTCCGGCGGACGAGGGGGGGCAGCCGGTGTGTACCCGGTCTGTCCCTCTATAGGTAGGAGCCCGGCGGTCACCTTCCGCCGGGCGGACCGTGGGGGCGGCTCTACAAGGTTGATTAGCTTGTTCGATCCCTTGCCGCCCCCACAAAACGGTCTGTCGGTACACCGTGGGGTTTTAGTCTGTGCGAGTCGGACATAACCCACCCTCTCCCCCGGGGGGGTGGCGTATCCATAAGGGATATCCCTACGTTAAAAAAAGATAGGACGTGAATTGCATGTATGAGGCAACAGCCAAAGCCGAGGTATGCCGCGCACCCTTGAACTAGTTCTCAAAATAAATTCGGCTGAGTGCCTTAAGCGCTCGTCTTGGTAGTCCGGTGAAGCTGTTAAGACCTTCCTTGGTAAATAACGTAGTCAGTTCGAAAAAAGAAAGAAAAAGAAAACCAATAAATACCAAATACAGAGCCAAATAACACGAGATTATGAATAAAATATAAAATCCATTACATGAAGTTCCAAGATCGCGCCAATGACTCTCATTTAAGTTAGTCGATAATTAACTTTTCTTATGCCTACTTAATAGATTCTGCGTATTCAATTCCAAGCCCTTTGTTGTAGCTGTAACATTACACTAACTTTCAAATGAACGATATCATAACCTAACCAACTTTATCGAAGTTATCACTGACCAACTTTCATTGTCTGACCAATATCGAGAACACACGTTATCGTCTCCCAGTCAATAACTACGGGTCAGGTGACGTGATTCACACGAATGAATCACTTAGTTCGTTGACTCGCACGTTTCTATTTACCTAATAACTGCTTATGTTTGTTTTCCCAGCGAATGACTCGGCCGATAACATTCAAATCAGATTGAATAGCCTTTACTGTTTAAAGTTATAGTTTCAGGACTGAATACCTTTCCATAAAACTGCGAAGTCGTCTATGTATGTGGTACTCGTGTTGACAATTTTTTGTGACCCTTTAATCGATTGTAGAAGTGAAAACAAATAAGTTAAATAATATTTGCGGTAGTTCTATGTAAATTGGTGATACACATTTAGCGCTAACTCTGGATGAGTAATTTTCTTTTTTTATCGTGTTGTTTTGTATCATTCGAAAGTCATTTATATTATTTTTCATAATTGTAAGGCTATTAAAAATATCATACTTTTCTTAACGGAAATCTATAGGAAGGTAGTATTACATCTCAATTATCTCCTTATATTTAAGGTACATTAAGCTATTTCCTGCAATCTTATAAAAATATTCTTTTTATCTCATTTCATACATGTTTCGTAAGAGAGATGAGTGACGACAGCGTTGTAGCAAATAAATTCTCTACATGTCCCGTC
Organism: Antheraea pernyi; assembly: GCA_015888305.1. Classification (NCBI taxonomy): domain Eukaryota; kingdom Metazoa; phylum Arthropoda; class Insecta; order Lepidoptera; family Saturniidae; genus Antheraea; species Antheraea pernyi. The sequence goes on from MU158921.1 coordinate 532,727, forward strand.
CAAAATTTCCCTCGAGATGAGGAATCTAAAATGTTATGTGTGAAAAGGAAAATTAGGACGATACAGATACGATTTTTTTATTAATATAACTTTCGGGCTCAATAAGATTGTTAAGTGGTAAGACTCTTTCTAAATTCGCCTGGCAAGCTACCACCATCCTCAAGTTAGAAATCTGTCGCTAAACTCCTATAGGTGTGTTCAGACAGCTGCACTTGAGAGGCAGTACCGCTCGAGGCTTAGCGATTTGACTCATCTTGGACCACTTCGTTATTTATCATCAGGTGAGATCAGGTTAGACGCCGAAAACTATAATGAATAAAAAAAAATCCATTGCTTGGAATTATAAAAGATTCAAAAACATACTCGATCCATTATTTAAAATGTATTTTATGAAAGTATATTTGTCTTAACTCTATTTCCGATACGATTAGATAGGAATCGTGAATTTTTTAAACTCGAGCGATCAGGTAACCCGATACACGGAAAAAACAGTAATTAATTACATTCTGTGGAATCGTCCACTCCCAGCTACAGCTAAATACTTAATGACCTCGTTTCACTATAGTCCGTTTATCTATCATCTGTTTTTACTTATATATTATTTGTATACTACCTCAGAATGCTTGTTTTTCGATAGAATATTTTTCTTTTGGACTGCCTATTTCTGCCCTTGTCTTTTAGCATTTATGCATTTTTTTATTTATTTCGCTGAGATTTTCGGGTGTAAGGGGTGTCAAATAACATCTAAGACTTGGGATATCGAAGCCAACCTCACCTGCACCCTGCTGAATAACGAACGAGGCAATGGCGAAAGCGGGGTGGTAGGGTTTTACAGCCTAACTGGGTCCCAACCACCATGTATATGACGAAAAAGCCCGTCATAGTGATTCGCTTTTGCGGGTCGCGTTTCGGGATCAGCCTGTGCATATCTAGCTTTTCGCAGGCCGGCATGATAGCGGCGACCGGCGATAGATAGTGTGTCACTCGGTGGTCGCCGTTGTTTTTGGATTGTACTGCGCTTACCATCAGGCACAGTGCAGTCATTTTGCCGTGCTACAATAAAAAAATTAATTAATAGATAAGCTATTAAAAACTAAGCGAATTCCGATATTGTACGTAATGCATCTGGTTTGTTAAACAACTCGGTTATAGAATTAAGTATCATTGGCTTCCGACATCAGTATCAAAATATATTTGGTGTGGCGCAGGGAAGTCAGTAAATAAACTGGATGCTTCAGGTTTCAGTATTTATCTTAAAAGTGTGTAGCGGAAGTCGAAGGGAAGCTTAGCTAAACTGTAAAAACCGAAGTTACTTTTCCCGCAATTATGCATAGTTGATACACAACAACAAATAAAAACGTGTAGAGTATAGAAGTGTAGATACGGCATTATTCTTTACTAATAGAACTTAGTAACTGGCACGTGTCTACTTCACTGGCCGTGAATTAAACTGCAGTAACCATTACTAAAATGTATCCCTTATTTCACTTTACAATATAATCGATGTTTTTTACTAAATTTTATTACATTCCGATCAATCGTTCGAGCATGACTGAAGGACAAACAGCCAAAGGAACATTTCATTACATTTATATAACTAGTTACTCCTGTGGCTTTGAACGTATCTGTTTTGTCATGTAATTACTGTCTATTCTAATGAATAATTGAATCACAGCAAAATAGGTATCGCGTAAATATTCTCTCATAAATCACTCGCATATTAATTTTTATTAAGTCGGCCGAGTGCCTTAAGGTCTCGCCTTAGTAGTCCGGTGAAGCTGTTAAGGCCTTTCTAGGCCAATATAGTAGTCAGTTCGAAAAATAATAATATTTACGACTGTTCGTCCAATGGTCGAAGTTAGATCATATAGAAAAAACCCCGTTTTTGTGATGATAAAACTAAAGGTCGTCAATAGCTACTAAATAGAAGAAGAATGAAGAAAATCAGATGAAAAACAGAGGAAGGAGATGTTCTTAACAGTTCTCCCACTGCCAATTTATACGTAGATATTATATGATCTATTTGTTATATAGATGTATTTGCCTACTAATATACATTTTTATATATATAGATCAGTAAGATTAAACAAGCTAGAAATGAAAGCTAAAAAATAGTTTTATTGTAGATACCTAATTAATCTATACTAATATTATAAAGTTATAAGTTAAACGTTGTAGGGGGTAATCTCAGGAACTACTGGTCCGATTTGAAAAATTCTTTCAGTGTTATATAGCTCATTTATCGAGGAAGGTTAGGATAGGCTATATATCATCACGCTAAGACCAATAGCAGCGGAACACTAATGAAGAATGTTTCAAAATCGGGGTTTTTTTTTCTCTTGAGAGCTTTCGCTGCGCGTTAGCGGTAACCCAAAGTTCCACGCGGACGGACGGACGGACGAAGTCGCAGGCTGAGGCTAGTGGAATATAAAAGAAACGTGTAATGAAATGTTTTTAACGTATTTTGTTTATTTGTTTCAGGTAATTTGTGGGGTCCGTCTGTACGTGATGCCAAGTGTGTCTTATAGGTGCTATTAATCCTTTCAATTTTTATTAAATCAAGAACATGTTGATCGAAGCAATTATGTATTTCTTTTTAATTCATCGTACCTTTTTGTGTGGAAACAACTTTACAAACGACAAATATAACGCGAAAAAAAGGCATTACATTAATTAGATATCTGATATATATATTTATACTGGCAATGTACTAAGCACATAACTGGCAATATAACGTTATCATCCCATCAAAAGTCAGTCATACGGGGAGTCCGAACCCGCAAGTTCTCGGCTCAACAATGTGGTTTATTCCAAATTGGCTATGATATTGGCAATGATTTATTTCAATGAGACAACGTTCTACGTTTATTATAGTAATCATTTTTAGATACTGTTTAAGGCATCCGAGAAAACGTATTTATTAGGCACACATACATACGTATAAACGCGTACAGGCCTGTGATAATGATTTTGATAGTAATCTATTAAGAATAGAAGCTGATACCTGTCTAGGCCAGGAAATTATTTCGTACATAATATTTCAAACAACAGTTAACGAAAACCTGGCTACTGTTTTTGAAGTTATACTGCTTTTGGCGCGTTAGGGAAAAATGATGAGAGTGAATTTTTACGATGCCCGCGCACACCGTCACGAAAAACCGACACCCTGAAGTTAGCTATAGTCAACTTTTTCTATTGTTAAAGATAACGTTTTTTTAAAGTTTGATGTCATGTTACGCCAAAGAAGTATAACCTCTAACGCGTGTTATACACGCACACTTTTTTTTTAAATTAATCCTGCACTTGGTCCCTGATATCTCGTACTATGTCACACGTCTCTTTCTCCTTCAGTAGGTACTCATTCTAACCTACGATCTGGATGCTAACGGTTCCCTTCATAAAGCCCTATAATTTTTTTCAAGGATCCTGCAAGTATTTAAACCGATAAGCTGCAGATTTTCGAACACTCTTACAGGTGCTTGACGACATACTTTCAAATTCAGGATAGTATTTGACCAGACGCTCACTAACGCATCTTTCTTTATCAAAAATTCACATGTTATTAAACTGGTATCGTTTTAAAACAACATACCTACTATAGGGTAGGTGGTAGAGCCACGCTGATGCTGCTACTGGTTTCAGCATGAATGGGCCGGCTCACCCGGGGTAGGACCACCCTCTTACAGAAAACCGACGTGAAGTAACAGTGATTGCATTGTTGCGTTTCGTTCGGTCAGTGAGAACGCCGGGGCCCACATCCTTTTTCCTTCCCCAAACACAGGCTGGCGACTCCTTTGGTGTTGCAAGTGTCTATGGACGGTGGTGATCACTTAACATCACCCCATTTACCATCCCATTTGCCATCTATGATATAAAAAAAAACATGTATGTAAATAGTGTACTAATCTAATTAAATATTTGAATTCTTCGAATAACCCGAACTGTTACTAATAATAGTGATAACAACTTGAAGTATTCTTCAGTGAATACAAACTTAATAATCATTTGATAAATTTTCGAACTATTCAAGTTATTTGGATGCCTAGTTCAAATTATTAATTAAAATCGTCCATAATTCGTAAATTCGCACACCATTAATTAAAACTTATCAATGTTGCTTTCTAAAGTTATCATCAAATTAAAATTTAATTAAAACACGTTAGACCTTTGTTGCATAGTGCGAGTCCAAACACAAAGACAGGAAGACATAATTTTTAAGCTATTACAAGTACAATGTCCCCTAAAGTATATATTTTTTTTAATTAGATAAGCAACGAAATGAAATGTATCATGTTTTAAATAGCCATATGCAAACACCATTGTATGATAGTGGGTTGGGTAGTTCAAAAGTTTTTTTTTATTTGTAGAAAAAGATAATAGAAATTACTTTGAACGTTATGTAACGGACGTGTTTGTCGATGCAGAACTAACGCCGAGCCGAGAATGAATACAGAATAAGGACGTAATGAAATTCCGCGTGCAAGATAAAAAGCTCGGAGAGCGCATCAGTTCGTGGATCTTTCTTGACAAATCTCACTAATACGGCGAACTAAGCCGATTTCGAGTTCCCCGCGGTTATCCTAAACTTTAGCCTCGTTTTTTTTTTAATTCGCTGTCATCGCTCGATGTCTTCCTATATGCAACAGGAACATCATTAAATAAGTATAGATTTCTGCTGTTAATGGATTTTATTATTTAGTTAATTTAATGAAGTACATAACTGAACAGTGACGTGACGTGATTTACATGTTCATTTCCCAACACGCTTCTTGCACAGTTCTGATGGATTAAAGTCTCGATGAGTTAGTTGCATAGAGGCTTTCGTATGAATAGTTTTTAACGTTAATTAGTGACGAATTGATGGAATTGAAAAACCCTTAATTTCAAATGTGTGAAATAGAGAATGTAAGTAGGATCGGTAATATTTTAAGTTGGCGATAGCGTTTCTATTAAAGACCGTGTTAAATTAATAAAATCTCACTCTTTTAAATAAATAAAAAAAAGTGTGTGTACTAATAATGTACACGCGTTAGAAGTTATATGTACTTCTTCGGCGTAACAAGATAAAAAAAAATCCAAAAATTTTATCTTTCGCCTTATTCTACGTTTGTAAAGAAAACGACACAAACAATAGAAACAAGGTATTTAATACATTGAAAATTTTAATACAAAGAAATCCAAAGAAACAAAATGTTGACTATAGCTAACTTCAGGGTGTCGGTTTTTCGTGTCGGTGTGCGTGCGCATCGTAATAACTTCATGGTGTCGGTTTTTCGTGACGTTGTGCGCGCGCATCGTAAAAATTTACTCTCATAATTTTTCCCTAACGCGGCAAAAGAAGTATAACTTCAATAATTTCGAGCAAGCGAAATCGCTAAGGAATGCTTGTATTATTATGTAAACCTTTTTAAAACACAAAGGATCCGAGGTGACTATGACGCATAGTTAGTTGTTACCTACGCGTACGGGGCGCGGTGTCACATCGTTAAAACAAGTGACTGTGAATTTCTTAAGAATCGAAAGTTGATATGTTTACTTTAGCTCAGGTAAAAATTCTTACAATACAAATGAGTAAGCTGCGGTTGAGGAGGATAGAAAAAAACCTATTGATTTTTCTACGATCCCTCGGTTATATAGTATGTATTATACCAATGCTTAAAATATTTAGCACTGTCTTAGTAGGTATGAAGGATAATATGAATGTTATAATAGTTCAACATTTGGGAAGTGAATTTAGATTAGTGTTAGGTTTTATAACAAAGTCCCCCAAAGCACACTACCGATTTGCCGGATAGTGAGCTTAACCATGTCAAGCAGGTTTTAATGTCTAAAGACTATTAAAGGGTGAATCGATATGTGAACCATGGTGACGTCATAGAATAGTATAGCACAGATAGAACTGAAACATAAATCGCGTTTCCATCGAGAAACAAAGCATCACTTTTAAGGCACAAGGCAAAGCACACATTTTTAGCTATCGCATCGTTTGTGTTTAAATAGTGTGTCGTGTGACTTTAAATTCTAAATTCCTACACGACATCTCTCTCGCACATTAAAAACGTCGTCTAATTTTCAAAATATTTTGTCCGTTTCTTTATTATTTGTCTCTACAACCTCGAGCTTCATCGTCGGGTCCACGTACAATGTATACACTGTCGAAGCGGCTTCAACTATTGTTCACTCTTCACGGTCGTGGGTTCCGTGGTATTCTATTCAATCTTTTGTGGCTAAATTTTTGTTGATTCATTGGATCGCGGGTCATTTTGAACACAGTCGGTCATGCGTTGTGCGCCCGTACGCTAACAATGAGAAGACAAATTAGTTATACTGAAGTTTATATAATAATGTAATTAAAATTTAATAGGTAGAGTTTAAGTAGATTAACAGCCAACACTTTCGGATTAACCTTCGAGCCGTGTCAGCTTCTATTGCTCAGCGTTTATCCGCTCAGATTAATCGAGAGACATATAATCAACTCTTGGCCCGTTTAGTTTGTTAGCCTTAACGACGCCGTCGGTGACCCTGGTTTTCTAAGAAAATGATTGTTTTTACTTCTTAATCTTAATAATCAAGATTATACTTTATAAATGTTAATGTCGATCTATAATCTCACGTAATGCTAAATAACGATATTGTCCAAGACGGTTTTATCTTCTTCTATCCCAAGCTCAAGTGCAGTTCAGTGGAATTTTGAACATAACTTTTTACGTAGCAAACCGAATGAGCCTTAACTTATCAAATCACTCAAATCCTTAGTATCCATGTATCAGCGTCGTCTGTAAGTTAGTTCAGTATAAAAATTAGGTATTTATAACTAGCTGTACCCGCGACTTCGTCCGCGTGGAACGTTATGTAAAAAACAATGATTAATAAAGTCATCTGAATGTATTAAGCCCATCCACCTATCTACTTTTTTCATACTTATTCCGCGTCGTCATTTAAAATACAATAACTTTTGATAAAATGAACCGATTTTAAAGAAACAAAGACTAAGTTATGCTCGAAGATATGCTTTGTCATTTTTTTATTGTGAACCCAGTACTTTAGTAGTGATGCGTGTTCATAGAAACAGACAGATAGACATAATTTAGAAATGTCTTTATTACTTATCCCTAGACACCGGCAACATTTTTTTTTTTTCACAAAAATCGAATAGTATAGACAAAGTTATATTTACATTCTTATTATATGTAATAATAAATAATAGATAAATAAAATAATAGATAAATAAAATAATAGATAATAGATAGATAAAACCATATTTACTGTTGATCTCAAGAGTTTTATTGCGCATAATAAAATGAAATATGGCGTTGTAAGAAATTAAGTCATAATAGGTCAGTGGTAAAGTGCTCGTTTACTACGTCGAATAGATGGAACATCTAAGGACATACTTTTCAGGTTTCAGTGTCTTAATGGTTGGTAAAAACATTTTTAATGTTGAACCGGAGGATCCCGGTCTCAATTTAAAATCTGTTGCTAAGCATCTAATCTACTGATTCTATACAGTATTTAGAAAAAAAAAACAAATACAACAATAATAAAATATTTCTACGTTGTATAATATCCTGTACAATTAATGTGACATATTATAATTTATTTTTAAAATCTACATAAGTGTCAGAGCAAAAGCAATTTAAGCTTTAACTTATTCGTCCCCTCGCGTCGCGTCCACTCGCAGCGCGGTCACTAAATAATTAAATTAAATCCTCGAAAATTCAGCTAAAATAAAATCCTGTTCAGCCATCAAAGGGCAGCGTGATTAAAATTCAATGTGTTTAGAAGAGAATTTCGAATGACGAAGCGGATACGTAACGAGGACGTTCACGGGCGAATATTTATCGTAGTCATGTAAAACCACAACTCCGGGTTCGAAGCCAATGAGTTCAGATGGGGACTAATGGCCCAATAATATCAAACAATGATAAATGTAGATTGTACTTGAAATACTTTTCATCAAAATACTCAATAGCTACTTCAATACGACCAAACTATGAAAATAGAGATGACTCTTGTTCCCTTTTTGATTTAAACGTGTGAAACACTTGGTCTCCGTAGATGGTTAATAAAATCAAGTAAAACGAAATAAATCGATATAAAAAAAAAAAATTACAAAAAAAAATTAACCGCCTTCGATGTGAAAAACTAATAAGGCACTAAAAAGCGAAAAATAACTGAATTATTAAATTAACCAAATTAAATAAAAAATATTGATATTCGCGCTACCTAATAATATATTTGAAGTCAATGCCAACCTACAGTTCAAATTTGTTTGCAGGTAATAAAATATGTATACTATACATATGGGTATACATCATGGGACACGAGAGTAGACCAAAACTTTGTATGTAGATGATATATTGAATATTTTCTTAAAATTTATATGGGACCATGTCTGAATATAACCAATTCAAATAAAAAAAGAATCATTGAAATCGGTTCATTATTGACGGAGATATCGATTAACATACATTTAAAAAAAAATACATACAACCGAACGTAGTAACCTCCTCCTTTTTCGAAGTCGGTTAAATAACAAGTAATTGTCGTCTCCTTTACTTTAATTTTTTTTTTATATGATTTATTCCAGTTTGTCTTTTTGTTTTTACAAATGTATGTAGTGTTTTTCGGTTACATAGCGACTTAATTCAGTTTTACTCTAATTTATTGTAGTGCATTATGCTGTTTCTCCGTCTGGATTGAAATTATCTTATAACATACATATTTGATAAAAAAGTAAATTAAGTACGAACTTTTTGAAGTTATACTTCTTTTGGCGCGTTAGGGAAAAATGATGAGAGTAAATTTTTACGATGCGCGCGCACACCGTCACGAAAAACCGACACCCTGAAGTTAGCTACAGTCAACATTTTGTTTCTTTGTATTAAAACTTTCAATGTAATAAATACCTTTTTTCTATTGTTAGTGTCGTTTTTTCTACGAACGTAGAATAAGGCGAAAGATAAAATTGTTGAAAAGATTTTTATCTTATTACGTCAAAGAAGTATAACTTCTAACGCGTGTACATAAGTACACACAAACACACACTTTTTTTTTAAACGCTTGTTCAAACGTTCTTTATGGTACAAACGGTGATTTTTTCTACGACTACCAAATAGCAACATAATTACACTGCCTATCCCTACTTTTAGAATTGACTTAGAGCGCTTCCTTTATTTCTAAGATAAATCTTAGTCGAGTGTGTAAATGTGGTAAATATTAACAGATTTTTTGAGTTACTTCTTTTCTTTACTAACGGCGCATTACGTTGTTTTTACAAGCAAACGGATAAAATAAATGTTAAGAAGATATAGATAGAGAGATAGTATCTGGAACTCATATCTGGAACTTATATTTACAGCTGATGGAGTAAGGCGACAGGTGTGTGGCGATAGATTTCCCTCGTAAGAGTGACCAATAGTCAAGCGACCATTTCAAAATACCCTAAAAACTTTTGTTGGAATGCTTTTTTCGCTGAAATTCTAGTTTCGGGGCATAATAAGATATCACGTTGTATATAGTGAGGGAATCACTATTTCCATTCGTTGTTTCAAAGAAAATCAATCTCTCTAATGTTATGAAGTGTTTAGTTACTCCGCCGTGGGCTATAAAACCCTCCCTGCAAAAGTAGGTGAATGGACCAAAACTAACTAACACCCATGAGAACTCTTTGAGAACCGTTAAGTAACAACTGTTGGATGATATTTTAGCACAAGGCGTTATCGCTCTACCAGTACTTATTTTATAAATAAAAGTAAACTGAAATGTAGAATATATTTAAGGAATTTTATTTTTTTGGTATACTCAGAATCGGTCGATTTGTAGAATATTAACCCGACGTCCGCAGGATCGAACCCCGGCATGTACCAAGGAATTCGCGTACATTTACTAAATTAAATTGGTAACACTATCGGCTGACGGTGAAGGAAACATCGTGAGGAAAGCTGAACCTGAGGAATGTTTTTATATTATTACTGTATGCAGGAAAACATAGAACTGTGGATTTCTCAGGATTTGAAATCGCCAGTACGTCGTCGGCTGGCGCGATTATTAAACCCATTTCTTCCCTCGGGAAAAGGCCTATGGCCCTGCAGTGGGTCTCTTACAGGCTGATGATGATGATGATACTGAGATTTATATGTTAGATCAAATAAAATGGTATTTTTTTATTGCGGCACATCTTTGACAGAGAACTTTCCTTGTCGCTTCCAGTAACCTCTTCAGGAAATTATGCATTACTCGATAACCATTATTTATTATATATTACTAAACTATGTATCTTCTATAATGCAATTCATAGATACAACTAGTACAACTTCTCATATGCTAGTCTAGCATACTTCAAGCGGAGGTACTCAGTACTCGTACCCCGGCGTTAATAGTAGAAATAATGAACTGTTCTATTGTTTCCGTAAAATGGTTCTACTGTTGGGTGGTTTATTCTTTTGTATCATATGGGAATAATAATACGATAATAAAATTAATATTCGTTGTTAGTATCGTGACTCCGAATGTAAGCAATGTGAAGATGTTTTCCCTTTTACTCCCATTAGTTATTTTGCATATTGCTTGTTGTTCGCATATTGCAATAACATTTTCCATTGCGTTCAATTTGAGAAGTTCGGTACTAAAACAACAGAAATCACTGCGTCAGTGATTGTAAGCTGTTAGGAAGCGAATATAAATTTAAATCGTCTACAGTACTACATTTTGTTACAAAAGTAATTTTAGACGAAGTCCGACCGCAATGTAAATTCGGCAGACGACGAAGCAAATGACCTTTAAGTAATTATTATTTCTTATTTAAATACGGCATCGGTATTATGAGAAAATTCCAATGAAAATAATTTTAATTGAATAAAACCCGAGTCTGTGGGTCTCGTTTTCAACTCGATGTGGTTCTTAGGTATTTTCAAGTCAAATATTTGGCCGAAGTCAAAACGTCCTCTCAAAGTTTATGCGAGGGCTCGTTTAGTTAGGATGGCGTTTTGTTCCGTCTCCCTTCGTCTGGATGTTTTAAATTACTTCCGAGGATTTATTAATTCCGATAGTATTCCGTCTTCTGTGTCACGGGTTCCCGTTTTGTGACACAAAGATTAGTAGTACAATAAATACCTACTACCTAAGAGAAAATTTTGTATTCTCAAAATGTTACGACAAAATTAAGCCAAGTTTATTATTCTTCAATACATGATATCCGCAACTTTGCCTGCGTTGTCAATATCTCGATAATATATTTTAAGTATAGCGCAAAATACATAAAACAACCGAGAACAAAAACATACCTTGTTTACGATTTTCTCAAAATTATATGAATTTAACCATGTAAAGAATTACCCAACATATTTTTTTTAAATCTTAACTATCTGATATCCACAACTTCGCCTGCATTGATCATTATCTGAACAGTTATATTTCAGTATAGAAGAAAAAACATTTGTTTTGTTGTATATTTGTATCCGTTTACTTCCTCTCTCCTGCGCATGCGAACCACACCGCTTGCCTCACTTACACATCGTTAACCACGTGTTGTTTATAAAAGTCGTAGTTTCTTAAAACTTTATGTAGATATCGTGATATTTTAGTTTTTATTCTACGAGAACTATCGAAAGTCCTTTATTAGAAAGAATATCTGAAACGAACTTGTAGGTTCTTAGAAAAAATCACAAGGCAGACAGAGAAGTGCGGTCAATGTACACTACAGTCGCCAATCCCAAGCGTTGCCTCCTGCTTTTCACTTTGCATCAATAAGAACCTAGCATTCTCAAGGTGAATCCATTGAATGCATCAGACCACTTTTTTATTACCACGACATCTGTTTATCTGAATGTTTGATATCTTTGATATTTACATTGTTTTTTTTCCTTCATTTGAAAGTCGATAGATTTAGAGTCGTAACAATTTTATATATAGGGCTTATGGATGGCCTTGCTATAATTGGCTTTAGAATTTTATACAGTTTATTTAACGTGAAACATAATAACCATCTTGTATGGTTTTAAACGCTTCATACTTGAACTATACTTAACGAACTATCTCTTAATGGGATTATGTTCAGGAATCGTTTAAAGCGCTTAAGTAAATTCGGTTTTCGTAACTTGAAAGTGTTTTAAAGTTAAAGTTTATAATTTTTGATGTTGATTTTAATATGTATAAATTTTATTAAACTGCGCTATATCTATTTTGTTTTCAAGTGATTTTGCTGAAACTAAAATCTAGTAATTTTGATTTTTATTTTAATTATCAATTCAGTTAGTCTTTTTGTATCACATGTATGTATGTACAGTTTTTTGTAACAGTTATAATTATAATGGGTACGATTAACCATATTTATAAACTAGCTGTGCCCACAACTTCGCCCGCGTGGAACTTAAGGCACAAAACAGTCTTTCGTTTACTTAGATATTATTTACACTTTATATAATATCCTGTATCTGTAAGAGATTGAATTGCATTTGCTTGTATACTCTTTTCTCGTACTCGAGCCGTTATTCAAATTACAATAACTTTTGATAGAATGGACCGATTTTAATGAAACAAAGACTGAATGTTACTCGAGGATATACTTTATTTTCTTGTTGAGGTTTTTTTTTTCGAACTGAATACTCTATTGACCAAGCAAGGTCTTAACAGCTTCACCGGACTAAGTCTTGTTGAGGTTTTATCATGAACGCAGTACTTTAGCTGTGATGCATGTTCAAACAAGATTAGGTCCGTTCCCTCGGCGTGGAGCCCTTGAGTACGCTGCTCGCGAGATACAGTGACACAAAACCTTACATCACTGCGACAACATTACACATATCACCTCCACACACGTGCACGTATATACGCTTACACATGCAAGTGGAAGGGTTTTATTTTTTTCCCTTATCAAACTGAAATAGTTTAGAATATTATCCGATACGAAATATATATAAGAGTTGTTGAGGTATGTATGCTTGGTATACATATATGTTTCAACAACTTATATATGTATGAATAGTTAGCTTAGCTTAGGTTAGCTCAGATAGGTCGCGAATTGCATGTATCAGGCAACAGCCAAAGCCAAGGTGTGCCGTGCACCCTCGAGCTAGTTGTCAAAATAAAATCGGCTGAGTGCCTTAAGCGCTTGCCTTAGTAGTCCGGTGAATCTGTTAAGACCTTGCACGGTCAATATCGTAGTCATTTCGCAAAATAAAAAATGTTCAAACAAACAGACAGACAGATACTTCTAAAAATGATTCAAACGTGTTTTATTACTTATTCCTAGACATCTGCAACAATTTTTTTTCACAAAAATGCAAAAAGTACAGACACGTTTTTCACCCGTTTCCGTATTTCAAGTATGAAGTAACTTGATAATGAAACCAAAAAAAAAAAAATTGTATATACGAAAAACGAGTTAGTAACTTGCCTGGACAGCGTTTAAAGGAATCTCCCAGGTTAAGTAGCCAAGTGTCCCGAGTTGAGGTAGTTTGAGCAAATTTGAACTTTGCCCGGTAATAGCCGTCGACTCCGGGGCTATATTCTCTTAAGGGCTTCTCGCGCCCGAGAAGTGGTATTTGATGGCCACCGCCGACGGAACGACGGTTGAGCATTTCGTCTTCACTTGAGCGTAAGTTTAATGGGTGATTCTCATTTAAATATTATTGTTTTAATATATCCGTGGAACATTCTCTAATGCTCGCTTGAATATTTACCACGATTAACTCCCGAACTTCTTGTTCGGGTATAACCTTTTTTTTAACAACTAGTTGTGTTCTTATTTCTTGTAGTGTTTTATTCTTGTGATAGTTAACAATTGAGGTACATAGTAAAATGGATAGCGGTTGAAGTACTTTTTTTCTGTATAATAAGTAGGTACTCTGTATTCTTTTCTGTACCGCAGAAAATTGTATGCAAGATTTCGTGATGATTTGTTTAGTAGTAAAGGCGTGATGACTGCATAATAAAAAAAGTCATTCGCATTTTTTTTTTATATTATAGGAGGCAAACGAACAGACGGGTCACCGGATGGTAAGTGATCACCGCCGTCCATAAACACTAGCAACACCGGGGGAGTCGCAAGTGCGTTGCCGGCCTTTTAAAAAAGTGTACGCCCGTTTCTTGAATGCTTGCAATTCATAATTGTTTGGAAATATCGCCGCTGGGAGTCGATTCCACCAGGTCGAAGTACGAGGCAGAAACGACCTTGAAAACCTCACCGTGGAAGACCTCCACTCAACCAGATGGTGTAGATGAAATTTTAGTTTTAGGCGGGTAGTACGATGGTGGAATGTAGCGGCAGGTATAAGTCCAAACAACCCCTCTGAACACTCACCGTGGTAAATGCGATAAAGAAGGCAAAGAGACGCGATGTCCCGACGCAGTGCCAATGAGTCAAGCCAATCGGATATCTATATATTAATACGTGAAGCCTAATCTTTGTATCCCTTTTTAACGGAATTGGGCGAACGGATAAACGTGAAACTTGGCATAGTTAAAGTTTATACGGAGAAGAAGTGCAGAAAGTTATTTATTTTATATAAAATGCATTATTATAAGTACATTAAATTAATTAAAATATGCATTACTCACACTACTGCTTCAATTTTACACAACATATACACACATGTAAATAAAAAAGACATTTTGACATCTGTCAATAAAGGACTTCAAAAAAGGTTGTGAAGGAGGTTGCTATGCTCGACTGTATGTATTATTTTACTCTTACGTTCCAATTACCCGTTTTCATTCTACATTCAACAATAATATTATAACATACAAGTATTATTATAATATAATTATAATAAAAATCAATGAACTATGGTCGAATGTCGACCAGTGGACGCCCACTAGTTATATTTATAACATCAGTAACATATATTTGCGCATACTACTTTTCATGACTATCGGTAAACCGGCACAGAAACAGGATGCGTAGCAGTGTCATCTAGCGGCGGGTTATAGTAAAATAAAGATTATAGTAACAAAATGTTGTATAAGAGGAAACACATAGTTCTGCCAAATTATAATCAGTAATCAGTCAAACGATATTGAAGCTTATGGTAACATCACGAGGATTTCTTTCCTCAAAAATTAATGATCATTGTAGTATCATATACGTAATGTTGAATAGTAGGCGGCCTTCAACCACACTACCAAAACAAAGATTCAAGATCATTTCTTAAATTTTGTTTAAAGTTTATATTTGAATTTTTTAAATCATTATCTTATCTGTTTTCATGTCTGTCCAAAAGTGAGTAAAGGTAAGTTATATCTATAAACATTTTTTTTTTCGAACTGGCTACGCTATTGGCCTAGCGAGGCCTAAACAGCTTTTTTATGTCAAAAGCCGGCAAATGAACATGTGGGTCACCTCATGTTAAGTGATCACCACCGTCCATAGACACAAGCAACACCAGGGGAGTCGCAAGAGCGTTGCCAGCCTGTTTATATGGGAGGGGTAGGGAAAGTTTTCATTCTACATTCAACAATAATATTATAACATACAAGTATTATTATAATATAATTATAATAAAAATCAATGAACTATGGTCGAATGTCGACCAGTGGACGCCCACTAGTTATATTTATAACATCAGTAACATATATTTGCGCATACTACTTTTCATGACTATCGGTAAACCGGCACAGAAACAGGATGCGTAGCAGTGTCATCTAGCGGCGGGTTATAGTAAAATAAAGATTATAGTAACAAAATGTTGTATAAGAGGAAACACATAGTTCTGCCAAATTATAATCAGTAATCAGTCAAACGATATTGAAGCTTATGGTAACATCACGAGGATTTCTTTCCTCAAAAATTAATGATCATTGTAGTATCATATACGTAATGTTGAATAGTAGGCGGCCTTCAACCACACTACCAAAACAAAGATTCAAGATCATTTCTTAAATTTTGTTTAAAGTTTATATTTGAATTTTTTAAATCATTATCTTATCTGTTTTCATGTCTGTCCAAAAGTGAGTAAAGGTAAGTTATATCTATAAACATTTTTTTTTTCGAACTGGCTACGCTATTGGCCTAGCGAGGCCTAAACAGCTTTTTTATGTCAAAAGCCGGCAAATGAACATGTGGGTCACCTCATGTTAAGTGATCACCACCGTCCATAGACACAAGCAACACCAGGGGAGTCGCAAGAGCGTTGCCAGCCTGTTTATATGGGAGGGGGAGGGAAAGGAGAAAAGGGAAATGAAAGGGGAAAGGAGTTGGGCCTCCGGCGCTCTCACTGACCGAACGATACATAACAATGCAAGCACTGTTACTTCACGTCGGTGTTCTGCGAGAGGGTGGTACTACCCCGGACGAGCCGACCCATTCATGCTGAAACTAGTAATAGCTACAGCGTGGCTCTACCACCTGAATTGGTAGCGGTGGCTTCACCGGCTTACTCTTTAAATATCAACAGATGATGTATTTTGGTATAATAATAATTGATGTTGTTATTGTAAACAGCTAAAGTTTGTTTATAAAAGGTAATCTCTCTAATTGTTGATCTGATAACTGATAGAAATCTACGTTCTCTGTGAATTACATAGGTTGTATTGCTACCTTTTTTTTTGTTATGTTTTATATTGTAAATAACGTGATAGAAGTCGCTCGCGATTGCTAAACTATTAGTTACTAATGTAGCGTACTAAGCAGATCATCTGAAGCGATGATGTCTTGGTTGTTAGTGTGTTTGGAAACCGCAACGATGGATGTACGTTCGAATCCTAGTAACTGAGAATCGGAGCTTTCGAAGAAGAAAAATATCGTGATTCAACGATAGCATGGTAGTAGGGCTTTTTCTATGTCAACCTGGCTTGGCTAGCTACCACCCTCAGGTTAAAGATCTGTCACCAAGCCTCTGTTGGTTTGTCCCGTCACCTGCATTCGAGAGTCGGTCGCTTCTATCCTTACCGTGTTAACATTATTAGACTACATCGACATTTAACATCAGGTGTGGTCAAATACTAAAATCTATTGAGTATTGAAAAAAAATCTCATCGTCATTATCATCACCTGCAACCAGAACTAACCCACTAATGGCCTTTCCTTTACTATACCACGATTCTTTGGTCAATTGTCAATCGCATTCATTCGTTTCCACACTACTCCATTAATGTCTCGTCCTAAGATGTTTCGAGTTTCCTTTGCGTAATCTAGTTTACCATTTGCTTAGCCGAGTGCTCCACCGACTGTCATCTTGCCTCACTAATTATTCTGTCTAATTCCGTTTTAAAGTCTTAACTCGATCCATGTCTCCTAATTCTAATTTCTATATTAAAGTCTAATTCACTTCATAAAGTGACACTGTGATATATTTACGTGTATGTGTGAAAACAAATGTTTTTTTTTTCGAACTGACTATGCTATTGACCTTGTAAGGCCTTCACCTTACTGTTAAGACCTCGCTTGGTCAATAGCGGAGTCAGTTCGAAAAAAAAAACTCCGGACTGTAAATAAATGTGTTTCATTGTGCCATTAGCGGTACGAGTGAACAAATTAGAAGAATACGTTTTAATATTGGTTAAATTACTGTCACGCTTAACTGACACTGCCCGAATAACTGAATTGAGTGATAGCTACATTTTTACCATTCTTCTATTTCCCCTCCAAAATTGGACTGATTAAAAACAAATATAGTTTGAGGTTGACTTAGGCTATTTATCAAATTTGTTTACTGAATGTCTGAAAGCAATGGTATGTTTGGTAATTTTAAAAAGCTCCTAGTCCTAGTAATAGTTAATTTACGAAATTTAAATCTAAACATAAGAACGTGGCATTAATAAGTGTACATTGTATGGTATAAAAGTGTTTACTTTTGGTAAACAGTTTAATTGTGCTTAAAATTTCAATCTCAGTACTGTCTAAGATCTGTAAGCATTTCTTGATTATGGCACGGTGGTATTTAATACACCAACAGAAACGTGAATCGCCAAATCACAACGAGAATTAATGGGAGATTTGGTAGGGCATACGGCGCCCTCTTAACTTGATGCATTGTTGTCACATTTCGGACCCCACGTTATCAGTTAAACCGAAGGGCAGAATGATGATTCGTTAAAAATGTGCTATTCCGTTAATGATTTCTCGTCAAAGCTAATCAATCAGCCCGGTTGAAAGGCGATTGAAGTGGCCAATTATAGTTATGTACCGTTGATGACTCAACAGTTATGAATTGGACGCCGTGTTAAGAGATACGGGTTCAAATCGAACCTGTACTTTTGTACGAGCAAAATATTGCGACGAAACCATAAGACAGTGAAATTTGTACCCAAGTACCCTATCAGTTGACTACAGAAGTTGTATTTTTATCGTCGTATGGCGGTGGAAAATTTTGATTGCAGATAACAATAATAACTATATATCAATAACGAATTACGCTATTGGGCTATTTTACAATAATTGTTGTTAATTATTCTGCTGTTTAGTTATCTTCGTCGTTATCTACTGTTTTGTATCGTTTTGCAATTTGTTACAATAATACAAAAACGAAATGTATATTCGTTGTCGTACCGTGTCACTCAGTGAGCAACATGAGATGCTATCTCTTTCAGACTTATTGGTTGTTGAATAAAGTCGAAGGGTAACGCAAATCGATCATTGTCATTAATCGTGTCAGTTGAGTTGTGATTTTAATGAAGTCACATATGACATTATTCGTGAAACTGTACTCACCTACTTACTGACACGTATTATTCGCTAGTTGTGTTTGGTTGAAAACGAATATGTTTACGTGAAGTTAATTGAGCGCAACATCCGGCGTATATCGTGAAAGCGGAAAATCGTAAAGGATTTCCAAAATACGCGGGATTTAAAAATACTTCAAATAAAAGCGGTCGTTCGGTCCGTTCTCTCGATACTTTGTTCGGACGTGAAGGGTTGTCGCGTCACGGCGTAATGGTTCAATTTAATTTATATATTGAAGTTTAATACTTCTTTTGACGCGTTAGGGAAAAATGATGAGAGTAAATTTTTACGATGCGCGCGCATACCGTAACGAAAAACCGACACCCTGAAGTTAGCTATAGTCAACATTTTGTTTCTTTGTATTTGTTTTTTGTATTTCTTTGTATTAAATTCGTTTTTTCTACAAACGTAGGATAAGGCAAAAGATAAAATTTTTGAAACGATTTTTTATCTTGTTACCCCAAAGAAGTATAACTTCTAACGCGTGTAGATAAGTACACACACACTTTTTTTGTGTCGATGATTCTCACAATATTCTTTGATTTATATTACATGGCGATAAATTTGCACACACGCCAAGCCTAGACATACGATCTACAATTTGATAATTATTTTTAAATACTTTTTAAAACTATTTACAACATGAATTCTTTACTCATACTAAACGTATTAAAAAGCATAATAACTGCATCTAATGTTTTTAATAATTCTAATATATTTGGTCATTGATTCTAAATTGCAATAGATGCAATATTTCTGTTCGATCTTAAAGTTTAACTGGTCACTCTTGAAGAAGTTGAGTGACAACAGTTTAACGTAGTATGGGCATGTCATCAGAAGAAACGAAAGTCATATAGAAGATTGTTACAGTTGAAGGTGGATGGAGATATTGGTACAGAAAGACTGAAAAAGGTATTAATGAATTGTCTGAAAAATGATAAAAAGTGTAAATACTGAGTTGACAAGTGATAGAGGAAAGTGGATGAGAAAAACATTTTGTGCCGATCCTAATTATGGAGAATTATAGTAAGAAAATGATGAACTAGGCACACTTGCAAGTTATAAGTTATGTAACTATAAGGAGTTATATTTTTCACACTGATACAGCCCTATCTAACGGTGGCGGAATGAATGAAATGAAATGCAAGGACTATTTGCTTTCGATCGGATATTAAGGCGGATTCATAGCTTTTTGCGATGGTATACGTATCCCTAACTATTGTTATAGGTTAGTTGTAGCAGTTTGTTCGCTTTACACTTAGAAAAAATTGTTACAAATTCACAATTTGGTTACTGTTTGGTTATGGTGTGAAAGGACAAAGATATTCGTGCAACTATTTAATAACTTAGAGGTTCTCTTTGCTGTGTTTTAGGGTCTTAGTTATCGAAGTATGAGGAATACTTAAAGGCTTCCTTCGATATTTGCAATTTAGAACTTCTTATTACTTTACCGATTATATAGAACGATGTAAACATTTCCATTTTTTGCAACTCTACGAGCGACGTAAAATAGCCGATTTAATTTATTTAAGTAATATATATAGCCAATGGAATTATAGACTGTCCAGAATTATTATCTAGAGTTCAGTTAAGAAAACCGAAGCTATTACCGCTATTACATGTACCACTTGTCAGGACGACATATCGCCAAAATGCCTTTCTGATCCGAGCATGTAAATATTTTAATTCTTTAGACAATAACCTAGATTTATTCTCAGATAGTATATCATGCCTTAGACAATGTTTATCTAGAGATTTTTTTCCATAACTTTGTGTATGTATGTATTCATGTTTTTATTTGTACATCTATATTGATAGCTGTCTCTTCTTTCTTTATTTATAGATTTTATAAGTGAAAATTTGCAATTAGCCTTTGTATGTTATTTATTTGTTATTTCATTAGTGTTAGCTGTAAGTTTTCCTAAATAATTACAATAAAAATAAAAATTTCGTAAACCTTCCCTGAGGCATTTTGATCGTCTTTCTCTTTCTTATCTTTATTAAGTATTAACGTTTGACTATAATTTCACTTTTTTTTATGTCATAGCAGGCAAACGAACAGGTGGGTCACGTGATGTTAAGTGATCACCACCGTCCATAGACACTAACAACACCAGTGGAGTCGAAAGTGCGTTGCCAGCCTGTGTTTAGGGGAATGGGAGGGAGGGGGAGAGGAGAGAGGTGGGGGGGAGGTGCTCTTCCGGCGCTCTTACTGACCGAACGAAACGCAACAATGCAAGCACTGTTACTTCACGTCGGTTTTCTATGAGAGGGTGGTACTACCCCGGGCGAGCCGGCCCATTCATACTGAAACCAGTAATAGCTTCAGCGTGGCCTCACTTGATAATTAATAACGATGTGGTCTAGGATTATAAATACGCTGTACCTAAAGGAGGAATGGCTGTCAAATACCTCAGTCGAAACACGTCTATAAATAGTTGGAGACAGATATCCTACTTGGACAAGATTAGATAAAGCCCTACCTACCGTGCTATGTATGTATGTTATTGTAGACCGAATGATCCGGTTCATTGGTACGTAAATCGGTGCGGTCTTCAAAAACCCCACCACTAACCCGTCATCCTTTCAAACGTTGGTTTCACTCGACTGGGATTTAGTACAATAATAATCTACGGGCAATTAACTATATGACATTATATCTATATATATAAATATAATAAGAAAGTAAATTTATCGTGTCTGTACTTTTTAGAGTTTTGTGGAAAAGAATTGTTGCAGGTATCTCGGAATAAGTCATTGCAATTTCAAACTCAGTAATTAAAGTGACGTATATTGTATCTATTTTAAGCTCTGTTTATTGGTGTGTATTTTTTTAAATCTTTTTAAATATTTCTTTTGTTTAATCCTAAATTTGTGGTTACAGTAGTTATATCTCTTTAGTATAACCATCCGTGACGTGTTACGTGTGTCTGTGTTATTTGTTTGTTCGTTTCAAATTTTGTACTAACTTTAACGTCCGTTTATCATCATATATAGGCTCCCATCGAAAATCAGCGCTGCAGTACTACTTACAGTATTGCAGATTTTTGCTGAATGGGTTCGCCAATTGTTGGACATCTATTTTTCATTTTTAAAATGTTTTTTTTTTCTTCTGTCTAATTAGTTTGTGTAATTTAATTGTATGGTTGTTTCAACAATAAAGTATTTCTTTCTTTAATGAATATCAACATTTCAATCATTTTTAGAAAAATTTGTTTGTTTGCCGGTTTCTTTAGACACTCATTACTTCTAAAGTACTGCGTTCATGATAAAACCTCACCACGAAAATCATAAAGCATATCCTCGAGTAACATTTAGTCTTGATTTCATTAAAATCGGTTCATTCTAACAAAAGTTATTGTAATTTTAATGACGACGCGACTTAAGTACGAGAGAAAAGTAGATATGTAAATGGACTTATTACATACAGATGATTTTAATAGTCATTGTTTTTTTTACATTAGGCTCCACGTGAACGAAGTCTCGAGCACGACTAGTTATATATTTAACTAACTCCCAAACACTTCTGCTTCCACGTAAGCTATTTTACAAGATTACATTTTAAAAAAAATGAAGAGAAAATCGTGAGGTAATTTTTCACTTCACCTTTGAGCCCATTAATCAGTTCACTGTACAAACACGATAACTGCGTCCTGCCTGAGCAATAAACCCTCTTTAAAACAATTTTAAACTTTTTCTAATGTCTCGAATAAGTATCAAACAAGCAGCCCACATGATGTTAATTGGTCACAGCGCTCCATAACAATTAGTGGCAGCCTCTGAACAGGACTTCAGAATCGAGTGTGAGTAATGATAGGCAAGTATACCTCCGAAGACGGAACTTAAGTAATAATGTACACTTAAACTTGCCGAGATTTTCAATGTAAATAAATCATTACATATTGTAACGCAAAGTCCCCCCTGCCGCGTCTGTCTATCTGTCTTTCTGTTCGCGATAAACTCAAAAACTACTGAACGGATTTACATGTGAATTTCATCAGTAGATAGATCCTTGAGGATGGCTTAGGTATATAAACTTTTATTATCTACGCGGGACAACGTCCGTCGGGCCCGCTAGTCTTTATATATATAGAATTGAAGTGTTTGTTCGTCTAGTCTAAAACGGCTGGATCGATTTCGCTATGAGCTAAGTAGCGATGATAAAATTTAACACCGGTAACTAAGAATCGCTAAAGTTTGACGTAATTTCAGTTAAGAACTACTGGTTTCAGCATGTATGGGTCGGCTCGTCTGGGTAGTACCACCCTCTCATAGAAAACCGACGTGAAGTAACAGTGCTTGCATTGTTGCGTTTCGTTCGGTCAGTGAGAGCGACGGAGGCCCACCTCCCCTCCCCTCTCCTCTCTCCTCTCCCTCTCCCTCCCCTAACCCTTTCCCCCAAAGGGTGGCAACGCACTTGCGACCCCTCTGGTGTTGTTAGTGTCCGTGGATGTTGGTGATCACTTAACAGCAAGTGCCCTACCTGCTCGTTTGTCAAATATTTATTTATTTATACATTATGCCTTAAATACGCAATGGCGAACTTAATGCCGAAGGCATTCTCTACCAGTCAACCATTAGGTGATGCAGAGATAAATGTTGGTAGGTTTAAAAGGAGAAGTTTTTATGAAATTATGTTTAACCTATTTAATATAACAATATATAAATCAAATATCAACACCGATATACTACATATATACAATATGACATAAAGAAAAAGAAAGATAATAGACAATATATATTTAATTCACATAGAATATGCAGTTCTAATGACATAACAAAACCATTCACACGAAAATGAGGTCGTATAGGTAACAACCAGTATTAGATATTATAATTAAATGTATTCACCAGTTTAATACATAATTATTTAGAAAATACGTTACAATAATAACGCCTAGGGATTTGGATATATTTTACGGAAGTATAAGCAAGTATTTGAGTGATCTCAATAATAATTTGATGATATTAGCACGCAAAAACTTGTGTAACTTTTATAATATACTCAATTGTTTTGTGTATAATAACTTTCATTATTTGTTTTTCTTTTTTTTATTTTATAAAATGTTGTGCCCAACTGGTAATTGGAAGACATATTTAGTTCTATACGTTATTATTGTTAATGTGTATTTTGTGTATGATTAATTTATTTTCTGTTACAATAAATAAATAGATTCGTTAGATGATTATCAAACATTTCTCTTCTAGTTTATAAAGACTAGAATAAAAAACGGCAGAGACGTTAGTTACTCTCATCACAGAAATGAGCGTTTATTAAATCTTTTGTGTTCGTCTCTTGCACGGGGAAGAAATTATAAAGGAACACCTGCAAGGAGAAAATTCACTCAGTTTCCATAGAAAGAGAAACGCATTTTTTTATTATTTATTAAGTCTTTTCATTAATTTTATATTATACTAGCCTCGCACGGGTATAACAACGAAAAAAACCAGACCTTATCTTTCCTTTACAAGTTTATTTCGGCCGCTGTACTGAGAGACAATCGTCCCTAGGTTTAACGTGTTTACCATCTCTACAAATAAATAAAACTTAACTATCTGTATGAAATGTCAAAATTACAGCTTCGTATTAAAGGATGTGAAAGTATTTTTATTTATTTATCTATACTAATATTATAAAGAGATAAAGTTTGTGACGTAGTAGGTGATAATCTCAGGAACTACTGGTCCGATTTGAAAAATTATTTTAGTGTTATATAGTTCATTTATCGAGGAAGGTTATGGGATATATATCATCACGCTAAGACCAATAGGGCCGGAACACCGATGAAGAATGTTTCAAAATCGGGGTTCTTTTCCTCTCGAGAGCTTCCGCTGCGCGTTAGCGTTAGCCCAGCCCAATGTAACTATTTCACGCGGACGAAGTCGCGGGCAGAGGCTAGCTTACTATAAACTAGCTCTGTCTGCGACTTTGTTCGCGTGAAATCGTATGCAAGAAAAAAACAGCGATTAATAAAGTCAACCGAATGTATTAAGTATCTACCTTTCTCTCGTACTTAAGTCGCGTCGTCATTAAAATTACAATAACTTTTGATTGAGAGGACCGTTTTTAATGAAACCAAGACTAAGTTATTCTCGAGAATATGCTTTATGACTTTCTTGATGCGTGGTTTTGTCGTGAACCGAGTACTTTAGAAGTGAAGCGTGTTCATACAAACAGACAGACAGACATTTCTAAAATTGATTGAAATGTATTTTATTACTTCTAGTTACATTTTTTAGAAAACTGCAACATTTTTTTTTTCACGAAAATCTAAAAAATACAGACACATTATATCTACATTCTTATTATATGTATAGATGTGGTGGGCTGGTGTTAGTCACTCTGTATCCGCAAGAAGTATACCTCTCATTCCCCTGCATCTCGTTTTTTTTTTTCGAACTGACTACGCTATTGACCAAGCAATGTCTTAACAGCTTCACCGGACTACTAAGGCGAACGCTTAAGGCACTCAGCCAATTTTATTTTGACAACTAGCTCAAAGGTGCGCGTCACACCTCGGCTTTGGCTGTTGCCTGATACATGCTGCATCTCGTGCTCGGGTGTTGTTAAAGAGTAACAAATTTTTGTTCGCTGCATTGTTCCACATAAATTGGACCTCGCAGCGACAAATAGAGTAGTAAACACACAATCGACGATAGTGAAAGATGCATACTCTATATTTTAATAACCATGCTATTAAATATTTAAAAGTATTATTACATAAAACTAAACATAGTATAAAACAAAGTCCGCGGCTGTCTGTCTGTTTGTCTGTTCGCGATAAATGCAAAAACTACTGAACGGACTCTCTGTGCATCCACTGATAACGAATGTAACTATTTATGTTTTGTTTTTTTTTTGTAGCACGGCAAAGTGACTGCATACAGTCCAAAACCAACGGCGACCACCGAGTGATACTCTATCCATCGCTGGCCGCCTCTGTCATGCCGGCCTGCGAATAGCTGGATTTCCACAGGTTGATTCCGAAACGCGACCCACGGAAGCGAATCACTATGACGGGCTTTTTCGCCATATACATGGTGGTTACGACCCGGTCAGGCTATAAAACCCTACCACCCTGCTTTCGCCATTGCCTCGTTCGTTATTCAGCAGGGTGCACCACATGCACGTGAGGTTGGCTTGGGTGTCTCAAGTCTTATGATGTTATTCGACACCCCTTACACCCCCAAAAAATATATAACATGAAGAGATAAACCAGATCGAGTTTCTTGACGGTTCTTCTCGATGAGTGGGTTGTTTTCCGAACCGGTGGTAGCTTTAACGTTCATAAGCGCCTTCCCGGGGCCTAAATTTAATATAGGTTATTTTGATTTTGAGCTTCAGCGTGGCTTTACCACCTACAGTAAGTAGCTTTTAAAGACCAATGTGCCTATACATTGGTTCATATATAATAGTGTCGATTCATGTTTGGTGTATTGATCACTAGCTCTCTTATAATAAATAAATAAAACACAATCGTAATTCAATCGTTAATATTCCGTTAACTGTACAAGCGGTTATTGTTTTGTAATGCTCAATTCAGCGGGTCCTGTTTGCACCAGATAGCGCTGTTTTGCTTCTCAGCCGAATGGATCCTGCGGACGGTAAATTTTAGCATTCAGGTATCTACGCGAATATTGCACGGGGAGCACTTTTAAGATTTAAGTCATTGTTCGAGAGGGTTGTTTATTAAATGTTCGTCGATGTCTTCTTTATTGTTTTAAGGTCGGTTAAGTTTCACACCTCGTCGAAGCCACGGTTTTATGGTTGTCTCGAGCGCTGATTAATAAAGTTTTATTGGTCGTATTGCGGTTGTACTTATTCGTAAGCAAAAATAAGTGGAGACAGTCATAAGGACTGCCGACAGAACTGAAAACTAAAAACAATGAATTAAATGTGTTTTCCTCTGAATTTTCATATTAATTATAGTATGAATGATAATGTTTAAATTTCAGAATTTGTTTATTGATATTTAATTTACATTAGTGTGGTTTTCATATATATTGGCACTCGGTGCTATAATTATACATATTTTTATAAAGTCTATTAACCAATCAAACGTATGATGAGCTACAAAATATCAATATTACATGTACACAGGCTCCTATACTACGCGTCGGTACAGCATGCAAGACGTAGCATGACGCGAAATTACAAATTCATCTCCTCCCAAAAATAGCGCTCAGCTCGCCTAAAGAAGTTTAAAAAAAAAATGAGGAAATGAATTTTTTTGTTTTTCATTGCGTATATTTTTTTTTATAACCTCTGTTTACTTGTATTCCTAAAGAAGTGTAATATGAAATAAGATTAATCCATGTCGCTGATTAAGTACAAAAGAGCCACAAACCAAATTACACGTTTTTGCAGAAACGTCATATACTATTTTGACGATTATTTTTTATCTATTGCTGTGTTATCTTACATAGTTAGAAGCGTATTTTAAAACGGGTTTTAATGTTATAATATTTTATACTAGCGGGCTAGGTGGACGTTGTCCCGCCCTGATAATAAAAAAAAAACCTAGATAAGGCGGACGTTATCCCGCTCTGAAAATGAAAATTGAGAAAACCACATGAAAATCCGTTCAGTAGTTTTTGAGTTTATCGCGAACAAACAGATAGACGTGGAAGAGGATTTGGTTTTATGTAATATGTAGTGATTATATATTATTATAATTATTTGGCCTATGTAACCACGAAAATGCTAAAGAGAACTAGTTTCATTTTTATTAGATTATAAAGCGTGAAATCAGTGAAAGTCTTTTTTAAATATGGAAATACGACTAGACGCCGTGAGGGTTTCCACCCTTACGTGGTTGATATTCCCATAATTCGTACGAAGCGATTTGCTTCCACATTTATTATACGTAAGGCTAAGGAGTGGAATTCACTCCCGGCGTCTGTCTTCCCGTCATCTTGTAACTTGGGAGTCTTCAAGAGTAGAGTGAACAGACATCTAGTGGGTAAGCGCGATA
Source organism: Antheraea pernyi (assembly GCA_015888305.1). NCBI lineage: Eukaryota > Metazoa > Arthropoda > Insecta > Lepidoptera > Saturniidae > Antheraea > Antheraea pernyi. The sequence continues at coordinate 560,360 of MU158921.1, forward strand.
TATCGTCAGCCTCATCGTCACTTACGATCATGTGAGATTGTGGCCGAGAGCGTACCTGAGTGAGAGTGCACTTTTGAAATAAAAACGATTTTGTTTTTTTATTTAATATATTTGTGACCCTCTTCTATTTAATCAACGATATATAGATATATACATACATACTTGAAAGTAAAATAAACATACAAAAAATAAATTAAAGTGTAAGTCGTGTCGCACTCACTTTGTCAGCCTCGACCGCACGCTACGGACTGCTCGTCACAAATTGTCGACAATTACCCGAAAAAGTAGCAAAAATTATACCTTCGCAGGGGCTATTACTTATGTCGTTGTGGGTACAGTTTAAAGTGTGGGTATATTGGTATGTTTTCCCTATGGGAGAATTCAATATTTATCGAATCACTCAACATAGGTATTTTTTTTTCTCTGAATCATTAAAAAAAGATATTATTAATAAAGAAAAATAAAACATCGTTCTATTGGAAATGAAGCAGAATCTAAAAGCGCAAATGACGAATGAAGATCTGTATTCATGTGGGCCTACAGTATTGACGGAATAACTTTTGGTAAATTGCTCTATTTCATGCCAGAGATAAGTATAACGTTACTCTTTTAGGAACTTGGGCCGGTAACACTAATGAGTGGTGCGAAAGCAAAGTAGAAAAAAATAAGGTGCCTTCGTTAGTTTAAATCGTTGGACTTTTAGAGGTATTGGACTTGCGAGTATATTGTATGAAAATATTATAAAAGGACATTGGTAACGCTATATATTGTTAAGAGGGTTTATTACTAAAAGGGACGCCTGCTTCATCCTTTTTTTTATTTATTGAAGCACGGCAAAGTGACTGCACTGTGCCTGATGGTAAGCACAGTACAATACAAAAACAATGGCGACCACCGAGTGACACAGTATCCATCGCCGGTTGCCGCTGTCATGCCGGCCTGCGAAAGGCAGGATATGCACAGGCTGATCCCGAAACGCGACCCGCAAAAGCGAATCACTATGACGGGCTTTTTCGCCATATACATGGTGGTTGCGACCCAGTGGGGCTGTAAAACCCTTTTTTTTATTTACGTGGGGAAATTCTTTATGGATACGCCACCCTCTCGGGGGAGAGAGTGGGTTATGTCCGACTCGCACGGACTAAAACCCCATGGTGCATCGTCCGCCGCATGGTAGGGGCGCCCAGGGATCGAACCTGCTGTCTACCTGAGAATCCGCCCCTGCGGCAGCCTGGCGAGTGAACGCCAGGCTTCGTCCTACAATAGAGAGACTACTGGGTACACAACCAGTCGTCTCCCCTCATCAGCCTCACCTGTGCAATGAGGAGATGGGTCCCCCGACCTATCTCCTCAGGTTCGGCTCGGAGGGCTGTAAAACCCTACCACTCCGCTGTCCAGCAGGATGCACCACGTGCAGGTGAGGTTGGCTTGGGTGTCTCAATTTAGTCTTCGATGTTATTCGACACCCCTTACACCCTAAAACCTAAACAGTTAAAGCTTTCTATATTATAAGCAAAAAATTAATTAAGCAACAAATTCTTGAGTAAGAAAGATTGGGGCATTTATAATCATATTCTCATTAATAGTTTTGACGCATAATTCACGATATCATATAACTTTATATTGCAACGTTTTTTCTTTTATCTCTTATTACACATTACATAATCTTTTTTGGGTCTCTCAATAATTTATATGTATAGCAATAGATAGGTAATTTGAGTTTATGTTTACGACTTGGGCGCGAAATATATAAGTAGTGTTTACTTGTATTTCAGCCGGGAAATCTGAGGCCTGGTCATAGTTTTACTTTTTATGATTAAGGTTTTCTTGTACACTTGTCCTATGGCAATAAATGTATTTATTTCTTTCTTTCTTTCGTATTGTACACTAATTTTGACATATACACTACATATTACTACACATAAGCCGCTGCAATTCACAGGAACGCCGAGGCTGTAAAGTAGCGATTTTGGAGTAAATTTTACTTATTGGAGTATGCTGTATATTATAGTTTAACTAGAGTTGGCCACGACCCCTAATTGTGTTTATTGAAAACTTAGATAAACTAGATTTAGTGAAAGACCAACACACTTTATAAATACTAGAAACATTCCCTGCACAGATTGGTCATTCCATGCTTTATGCTCACTAAGGTCAAAAACAGTTTTTTAGATAATAGTGTTTGGTTAGGTTAGGTCCCCAAGCACATTACCGATTTGCCGGATAGTGATTTCAAGAACCATGTCACGCGGGTTTTAGTGTCTAGGCTATTATTATACGGGGGATCAATATGTGAACGATGGTGACGTCTGGAAATGACGGCCCTCTCTGTGCATCAACTAGAAACGAATGTAACTATTTATGTTCTGTAAATATATATATAACATTAAAAGATAGACCAGATCGAGTTTCTAGCCGGTTCTTCTCGATGACTGGGTGGTTTGTCCGAACCGGTGGTAGCTTTGACGTTCATAAGCACCTTCGTAGGGCCTAAATTGAATAAAATATATTGTGATTTTGATTGATTGAAGGGCCCAGCAGCAATTCGGTTTTCTCGGTCGTGACTATCCCGAACAATTACGTTATTAGTTAAATGACTACCTCCACAGACGATCGCCATTAATTGATGTTGCACACCGATTGAATAACCGACTTACGCCGTTCGCAGATTTACTCGTAAACAAAGTTTCACAGCATGAATAAATCATAAAGTTATACGTAAATCACGTTTTAATGCGGGAACGTGATTTCGCAGGAGTCGCGTCGCGGCTTGCGCAAGCGCAACTACGGTCGCTTCCATACGGTTCGTCGCTTCGTTTCGCGTGCGATTCTCCGCCACGCCCTAGTAATTGCGAAATTAACTTTGAATACACACATATATGTTAAACATCATTGTTTATGGGCAGTTTTTCATCTTGCTTTATATTTTCACCGATTCGTCGTATAAAGATTTGAATATTTGCGTGGTGATAGGGTTTTTCTAACCCCGCCTGGCTACCGACCATCCTCGAGTAGAAAATCTATCTCCGAGCACTCATTGGTGTGTTTAGAGAACTGCACTTTACAGTCAGTCCTCTCTAGGCTTAGCGTGTTTACCATCATAGAACATGTAGCCATTTACCATCAGATGAAATTGTGGTCAAACACTAAAACCTATATAAAACATTTTTACAACTGACTACGCTATTTACCAAGCAAGGTCTTAACAGCTTCACCGGACTGCTAAGGCGAGCGCTTAAGGCACTCAGCCGATTTTATTTTGACAACTAGCTCAATGGTGCGCGGCACACCTCGGCTTAGGCTGTTGCCTGATACATGCAATTTGCGACCTATCTGAGCTAACCTAAACTAAGCTAACTATTCATACATATATGAGTTGTTGAAATATATATGTGTACCAAGCATACATAGCTCAACAACTCTTATATATATTTCGTATCGGATAATTTTCTAAACTATTTCAGTTTGATAAGGGAAAAAAGAACCCTTCCACTTGCATGTGTAAGCGTGTATGCGTACACGTGTGTGGAGGTGATATGTGTAATGTTGTCGCAGTGATGTAAGATTTTGTGTCACTGTATCGCGCGGTTTAATGAAATAAAACATGAGTGCAGTATATAAAAAACACCTTTTATATAGTGTCATAAAATATATAGAATAGAATCGTCGCTTCTCATTTGTCGTGTTCTACGACGAAGTAGTTGTAGGTGCATCGACAAGTAAAAAACGATGTCATTAGACGCTGTAAAAAGTGAACTAGGTCAGGCAGAACTTGTTCAAGTTATAAAAACACTTAATTGTATTATTACCGATTTGAAAGTTTTTTTTTTTTATTACGCTTCGACCTAAAGAGACAACTTTAATGTCCCTTCACAAGTGAGCGTCGAAACGCAGCGTTTTTTTTTTGTTGTTTTTTTTTTGAAGATCTAAGTGTGAAGTACATGGTATTGAAGCGACTGGAACGTCTATAAATATAATAAGGATGTATCGAACGTACTCTAACGTGTCTGTACTTCTTAGATTTATGTGAAAAAAAATGTTGCAGTTCTCTTGGGATAAGTAATAAACTACACTTCAATCATTTTTATAAATGTCTGCCTGTCTGTCTATTTGTATGAATACGTACCACTGTTAAAGTGCTGCGTCCAAGATAAAACCTCACTAAATCATGAAGCATATGCTCGAGTAACATTTTGTCTTGGTTTCATTGAAATCGGTTCAGTCTATCAAAAGTTATTGTAATTTAAATGACGACACGGCAGCGACTATAGAAATGGACCTAAGTGTATGGACTTAATACATTCAGATGATATTGGTAGTAACTGTTTTTTTACATTAGGTTCCACACAGACGGAGTTGCGGGCAGAGCTCGTCTATACTAATATTATAAAGAGGTAAAGTTTGAGACGTTGTGAGTTTGTGACATTGTACGGGGTAATCTCAGGAACTACTGGTCCGATTTGAAAAAATCTTTCAGTCCTATATAGCTCATTTATTGAGGAAGGTTATAGGCTATATATCATCACGCTAAGTTCAATAGGAGCGGAGCAACAGTGAGGAATATTTCAAAATCGGGGTTTTTTCTTCTTGAGAGCGTGTTAGCGTTAGCCCATCATAACTATTCCACGCGAACGAAGTCGCGGCCAGAGACTAGTCAGTAATAAAGATGAACGGCTACGAGTTCATAATTTTATGATGTGTTAAAATTTTCCGAAGCGATCGCAAAACGAACCGACTTTATTTCCTTGGCGAAATGAAATTAATTCACTCCGGTTGTGACGTCCGTCCGGTTCATTGAGAATGGTCGGGTGTTACGTGACTTTTTGGTGTTTTTTTTTTACAAAATAGTTAATTTTTACTCGGTCCGACTATGAGTGACGATGAGAGATTTTTATTAACTGTTTCTCTCTCATCAAAGAAACAAAATAAAATTGTTGATCAAAATGTATTATACCAATAAAGATTAACAGAACGATATAAATAACAAAATTTACGTTTAGTATTATCTTATAAAATATCCTAGCTAATGTGTAAAATCATTTTAGCCTCACACAAAAGAGAAGTCTGTTATTTTTTGCCGCGAGTGAAAAAAGAAAAAAAAAATATATGCATCATACGAACCGCGTCTGCCCCGAATGCATTCGTAATAACACGTTTTGCCGCCAAAACGCGGCGGCTAATTGCGCCGGAATCCGCGTTAAACCGGTCGTAACCGGTTACGAAACCAAGATGGCTCGTGTAAGTGTTATATAATTTCGACATTTAAGGTTAATTTCGTGGCGAACTAGCGTTTAGCAATGAATTACTGGGTCGTAAAAAAGTCTGTCTACTTAGTATGTTTCTAAAATATAAGCAGTACATAAGAAAATTTGCACAATTTGTTAAATGGAATCACTGCGCACATTGTTCTTTCCTCATATGAAGTGGAGAACATAAATATATGAATTCATATCAAAGTTATGAATCAGATCTATTCGTATATAAACAAAGATGAAATGTATTAATTGTCCTGACTAATCTCTTTCATTTTTCGAACTGACTAATCGTTGTCGGTCTGACGGGCCTTCACACCTTTACCGGGCTTTTAAGGTGATTGCTTACGGCACTCAGCCGAATGGCAACAAACTCAAGGCTAACGTTACGCGAGCTAATGACTGACTAATCTCCAGAATGGCTTGACCGATTTTAACGAGATATATTCTGGTAAACAGAGAGTTTCTTAAAGTATTCTGTATAATTACGCTTTTTTTTATATACTAATATGTAATGTTAAAACTGAACATAAGTTTTAATGGTGGTAGAGCCACACTGAAACTATTACTGGTTTCAGCATGAATGGGTCAGCTCGCCCGAGGTAGTACCACCCTCTCATATAAAATTGACGTGAAGTAACAGTGCTTGCATTGTTGCGTTTCGGTCGGTCAGTGAGAGCGCCGGAAGCCCACCTCCTCTCCCCTCTCCCCTCTCCTCTCCCTCTCCCTCCCCTAACCCTTCCACCCAAAGAGTGGCAACGCACTTGCGACTCCTCTGGTGTTGTTAGTTAGGACGGTAGTGATCGCTTAACATCAGGTGACCCACATGTTGGTTTGACATTTAAAAAAAAATTAAACTGTTGAACGTTTTGTAGAAGTTACATAGTAATGGAAAGCTGCCCGCCCTATAATGTTCATTTCGACTGATTTAATGTATAAAAAAAAACTGGAATCGAGTCCTTAATAAGAAACTCTCTAAAAGTTGTAAAAAAGAACGAGAAGAAACGTGGAGCTGAGTCGAGTTAAAATTAGACGGTCACGACCATTCCCGGCGTACAAAATTACAGTATTAATGATAGCTTTGAAGTTCCAAACTCACCTGCGTATCGAGTTACTAATAACGGGACGAATATTTCATAACACAATACATTTGATCTCTCCGTGGTGATTGTACGGAACCCTTCATTAGTCCCGAAAAATATGCAAATCCTTTATAACACGATTTGCATACGACGGTCAAATTGTCGGGCATCATAAAGTGTGAAATTTGGTAATGAGTAACCGGAATGATTGTAGGGGAGTTGATTGACATGAAATCTGGAAACATAAGGGAATATATTTTGAACTGAGTCGCAGCGGCGACATATTTTCTATTGTTATTTACGTTTTTCGATTAAAGTTTAGTTACATTAGAAAATTACAGTTTTTATGGCTTAACATCATCAAGCCCTGTATCGTAAAGAGACGTTACAACCAGATATATTATGAATCACACAAATAATAGATGTAGCTGTGTGGGATTCGATCAGACAATGCTCAGTGCGGTAACCTATGTACAACCACATAATCGTCTACACTATTCTAGCACATACTAAGTTTAAATGAGAACTTTTGCAAGTATTAAAACATGTAAAATAGATGCTCGGTGAAAATTTTTCAATTTTGGAAGTTCGTAACCAGCCAAACAAAATTAGAAAATGTTTTAATGTAAATTGATTGCATAACTCTGCTTTTTCTTAAGCCTTAGGTTTATTATAGTACTCGCTCTTACATTTTTCGACAAATGTATATGCCATATTGAACTAGTAATGTCCCTAAAGGCTTTATCTTCGGCAAGTAAAATGCATCACTCTCATATATTTCCTTGCTATAAAATAACCTTAGATAATAACGAGGATAGCTGGCAATAAGAAATGGCTTCTTTTTTTCAAACTGACTACACTATTGACCTAACAAAGTCTGAACAGCTACACAAAGAGTTTATAGCTTATACTTCAGGAGTGCAAACTGTCTGAGATAGAATTACAGCTTACACTGAGATAATATTTAAATACCAAAATAACAAATGGATATATGATATTCCATTTCATTACACGCACAAGAAAGGTAAGCTCAAATAATTATAATTTTGACCATACTCGCTGCGTTTTAATGCGCAAATTAAATCCGTATGTTTTAATCTGAATTTTAATAATAAACAATGCTCTTTACCGCTTGTTTCACCGCAACGTATCAGATGAAACAGTATTTTACAATAAACACGATCATTAATCTTGATAAACATTTCCAATTCGTATTAAACCATGACGTCAGTTGCTATGCTTATCACGTAATGTGACGTAGTGAGGATGAGCCGATTTCATAGGAATAGACTGGTTAATTAATTTATAACAGGTCGCTGTTATATCTTGTTTGAATCTAAGATTGTTTGAATACGTTTATGTTTGTGATATCGATATTTAAAAATAAATTGACATTCTATTTACTCGTCTGCATATTATAAATTAAATTAACGATTTCCGCTTGCAATTATTAGATATTTATGTTTTCGCAAATGTTATGTTGTTTTGAAACACGTGACCTCTCGAGAACGAAATATGGAATGTATAAATAATTAGTAAAGCTTGTATAATGTTATATATCATCATTATATAGTATAAAACAAAGTCCTTTGCCACGTCTGTCTGTCTGGCTGTTCACGATAAACTCAAAAACTACTGAACGGATTTTCATAAGGTTTTCACCAGTAGATAAAGTGATTCATGAGGAAGGTTTAGGTATATTATTAAGGATTTTTTTATAATCAGGGCGGGACAACGTCTGCTGGGCCCGCTAGTATTATATAAAAGACACAGTTATCAAAATGTTTGGGAAAAAATCGACGTCGGTCAATTTTTGAAGCAAATCTGTATAATTTTTTTAATGGGTTTGATGGTATATAAATATGTTTTTTTTTTAGAATTGACTACGCTATTAGCTTAGAATGTATAAATAGCCGTAACAGTTTCACCGGACTAGAGAAATTTGCTATTGTCATAATTTTCGAATTAGAGCCTATATCGATGGACGCGGTGTCCCAACATGCTACTACTGCCGCTGAGCGATAATTATTGTAAAATTATAATTATAATTTGTTTTATTGTTTTTTTTAGTTAATTCGATTACATTTACTACTTAATCCCTATAGAAGAGTTTGATGATATTTACGTAAATTCTACATTGAAAATTCCTCTATCTCCCCGTTAAAGTCTCGTTAAAATCGGTTCAGCCGTTTCCTGGATTATCCCTGACCAACAAAAGATACTTCAGTTTTATTTAATGTAAATGCATTATCCCTGACCATCAAAAGATACTTCAGTTTTATTTAATGTAAATGGATTATATTAAATACTAAAATACTAAATAATATTAAAAAAACAGTACAATGTAACTAAAAGCGAAACGTTTCGTCCAAAACTGAATGAAGAAATCTAGAGTGAAATTACTACATTTTTTTGTTATTAAAATAAAATTTAATCATAAAATTCGGTGTCGCAATCATATTTCAATGCCGTTGATCCACGAAAGCCTCAGCTTAGGAAGCCCACAGCCGTGACTAAATGTAATTTTATGCACTCTAATATTGCACTGTGAATGATATTCAATTAAGCCGGCGATATGCCCCGGGTCTCTCGTGTTACCTGCCATTGTTGTTCTATCTCTTTCTAACGTTCGTCGACCCGTTTTGTATTTTTTGTTTTTTTTTTTTTATCGTTCAGGGCAAAAAAACGCAACGGAACGTAGATAATATAAATTTCTCTATGCCCGTTCGTAATGGTGTTTCGTGGCTCCGTGAAATTTCATGTTTCGTTTTTTTTTTTTTTTGCGTTAAAAATTTTTCGGTGATTGGAAACGCGTTCCCAAATATGTGTGTAATTGCTTAGTATCCTTTAGTGTCGATACTTACCTGCTTAGTGTCAATATTTATGCGACTTAAGAAATTTATTTGTACCATATAAGTATTTAGCTTTTATTTATATGAGTCCTAGGATTTTTAGCCGGGTGGTACCGGCAGAGTAGAATGACACCACGCCATATATCTCCCCATGGGTATCGTATTTTTTTAATTTCATAGTAGGCAAACGACCAGCCGGATGTTAAATAATCACCGCCGTTCATAGACACTAGCAACACCAGGGGAGTCGCAAGTGCGTTGCCAGCCTGTATCTGTGAGGAGACGGGAGTTGGGCCTCCGGTGCTCTCACTGACTTAACGAACGCAACAATGTAAGCACTGTTACTTCACGTCGGTTTTCTATGAGTAGTAGTACCCCGGACGAGCCGGCCGATTCATCCTGGAACCAGCAATAGCCCCAGCGTGACTTTGTCACCTACAAAAAAGGCGTAAAAGACGATTAAGGGAGTCCAGTATAGTACTGATCCTTTGTAACTTTCTCACCATGATACTGCACCATCTGTCTGAGTCCTTTCCCGGTCGTAACGGTCCCCGTTCCACTGGATCCAGAAGAAGAAGGATGAGTATGTGCACGTGTGTTTTGCGCGTACATCTGTGCACCTTAATATATCCAACGCATCTGACCGCTACCATTACTGGACTCCGAGTACGCAAAAAAAAAAACGCAGAGTAGGGATCAAAGTAGTGACTAGGGCCCAAATCGGTCGGAGCAGTCATCATCATCATTAGCATTTTCTCGTGGTTCTACTTGCGTTAATATGGGTTTGACCTATCCGTTAGAACTATTTTCTGGATAAATTATGTATTATGTTCTTTGCCATACTCCTGACAACACGTCAAATTTCATGATGACAAGTCGAGAAGTTATGTTGTGGAAGTGTAACAAAAAAAAACAAAGATACATTCGCAGTTATGATATTATAGTTAGGACTGTCAAAACAATGGTAGAGCGGAACTGACTCTATATCACAGACTATTAGCTAATAGCATTAGCAGGTTTCGAATGATACCCGAAGCAAGGTCTCGAACCACAACTAACTTTTTAAATTTAATAGACAGCTGTGGCAGTTCTAAATATAAAGCTTTTTAGATCATCAAGTAGTGAAAATTTATGCGCTCCATCCGGTGTTAAGTCTATATCAAAAGAACCGCACTCTTGAGGCGTTAAATTTGTCACTCCTGAGGAAACCGCCTTGTATGTATGTGTTACAGATCATATACCTCAAATTGCTGATTTACGTTAGTCCGGTGAAGCTGTTAAGACCTTGCTAGGACAATAGCGTTGTCAGTTCGAAAAAAAAAACCTAATTTACGGTAGGATGAAGATGTGTTGTGTTAGCAATCAAATCATGCACAATTTTTATTACTTTCAGTATGCCGCATGCCGTATGGCTTAAAAAACGACATTATTTCTTTAGTTGACTGTGTGAAGTTCATTGTCCGTCTTTTGTAGTTTTGCGGGGTGGTAGGGTTTTACAGCCTGACAGCAACCACCATGTATATGGCGAAAAAGCCCGTCATAGTGATTCGCTTCTGTGGGTCGCGTTTCGGGATCAGCCTGTGCATATCCATCTCTTCGCTGGCCGGCATGACAGTGGCGACCGGCGATGGATAGTGTATCACTCGGTGGTTGCCATTGTTTTTGTATTGTACTGTGCTGACAGGCACAGTGCAGTCATTTTGCCGTGCTGCTATAAAAAAAAAGTAGCCAGAAAAGGATTGTTAAAAGAGAATATATGTCTCGAAGTTTTTGGGCTAGCACTGATTATTTACTGTTCGTTTTATCATATCACTAGCTTCTGACCGCGATTTCGTCCGCGTGGAATACTTACTTTCTCAAAAGGAAGGTCTCAAAAGGAGAAAAAAAAAACGATTTTGATACATTCCTCATTAGCGCTCCGCTCCTATTGGTCTTAGCGTGATGATATATAGCCTATAGCCTCCCTCAATAAATGAGCTATCTAACAATGTTTGAAACAATATGAACCCATCAAGGTAAATAATTGTATATAATAAATATTTAAGATATCCTATTGCCAGTATCCCCCGAGGTATACAATCCACAGAACGGCCGCAGAAAATCTGTTCTCGCTAAGAATTCCTAACAGTTTCGTCAAAGGATTGTAGTCGGTTCACTAAATAGTTTGTGTTAGTTGAACAATTGACCGAGTTACGTCCGAAGTCCGACACAGTGGCAGTTTCGAAACAAACTGAAAACGTTATTAAGATGGTGATTTTGGCCGGAGTCGTGTTAGATTACTTTGTCTGGAAACTGGGAATTGTGTTTGCGTTTCAATGAAACCCAATTGGTTGTAGTGACGATATAGAAGTAGAATGTTTTAACAAATTATCCTTTCTTCCAATAAACTTTAGTGTCTATTCTATATATATTATATCTATCTATTGTTGTAGGTGGTAGAGCCACGCTGAAGCTATTACTACTTTCAGCATGAATGGGTCGGCTCGTCTGGGGTAGTACCACCCTCTCACAGAAGACCGACGTGAAGTAACAGTGCTTGCATTGTTGCGTTTCGTTCGGTCAGTGAGAACGCCGGAGGCCCAACTCCCCTCCTCCTGTCCACTTCCCCACTCCCCCTTCTCCCAAACACAGGCTGGCAACGCACTTGCGACTCCTCTGGTATCGCGAGTGACTATGGACGGTGGTGATTACTTAACACCCCAACTGTTCGTTTGCCTCCTATGACATAGTATATATATATGATAAGAATGTAAATCTAAAGTGTCTGTAATTTTTTGATTTTTGTAAAAAAAAAATTGTTGCTGGTATCTAGGAATAAACGATAAAATACATTTCGACCATTTTTTAGAAATGTCTGTCTGTTTGTTTGTTTGAACACGCAACTTTGCTAAAGTACTGCTGCGTTCATGACAAAAACCTTTCTAACAAGATCATAAAAAATATCTTCGAGTAACATTTAGTCTTTGTTCCATTAAAATTGGATAAATCTATCAAGAGTTTTTGTAATAAAAAATGTTGCAGTTTTCTAGAAATAGAACTAGAAGTAATAAAATACATTTCAATCAATTTTAGAAATGTCTGTCTGTCTGTTTGTATGAACACGCTTCACTTCTAAAGTACTCGGTTCACGACAAAACCACATCAAGAAAGTCATAAATCATATTCTCGTAAATAACTTAGACTTAGTGTCATTAAAATCGGTCCACTCCATCAAAAGTTACTGTAATTTTAATGACGACGCGACTTAAGTACGAGAGAAAAGTAGATACTTATTAGAATTGATACATTCACATGACTTTATTCGTCACTGTTTTGTACATCAGGTTCCACGTGAACGAAGAACACAGTTAGTATCAGATATAAGTAAAATTATGATTCAAATTGTACGATGAATCAGTAACCACTGTAGAAGAATGTAAAAAACGGTTTAGAAGTTTGACTGTACCGTTAGATGCTGTGCTTTATTTACGCCGGAGCAATATAAAAACTGACAATAAAATTTAGTAAACTTCCAATAAGGCTTTCTTGAACCAAGAATCTCCCAACACACAATGACCTATAGAATTAGGACGTTGAAAATATAAGTGCGCTAGCTTCTTCTCGCGACTTCGTCCGCGCGGAATAGTTACTGTGCATTAGGTTAGCGCTACCTTTAACACGTGACTTCGTTTACGTAGAAGGTAAAAATATATTTAAATAATACGTACGTTAACCCCGATATTGAAACATTCTTCATTGGTCTGGTCATTCGTGATGATATAACACCTATGGGTTTCGACGATAAATGTACTATATAACACTGAAAGAATTCAATTCGGACCAGTAGTTCCTGAGATTAGCGCGTTCGAGCAAAGAAACTCTTCAGCTTTATAATATTAGTATACATAAATAGATGGGAATAGGCAATGTATTCATAGTCAGGGACCAGGTTAGATAAATGTAAAGACGTTTTCAGATGACACCTATTTTTAGGCAAAATACATTTTAATTCGATTATGAATGTAAACAAAGCAATTTTTTTTTTTCGAACTGACTACGCTATTGACTCAGCAAGGTCTTAACAGCTTCACCGGACTACAATACTTCTATACTAATATTATAAAGAGGTAAAGTTTGTGACGTTGTGATTTTGTGACATTGTAAGGGGTAATCTCAGGATCTACTGGTCCGATTTGAATAATTCTTCCAGTGTTATATAGCTCATTCATCGAGAATGGTTATAGGCTATATATCATCACGCTAAGGTCAATAGGAGCGGAGCACAGATGAAAAATATTTCAAAATCGAGATGTTTTTTTTTTGAGAACTTCTGTTGTGCGTCAGCGTTTGCCCAGAGTAGTAACTATTACTACGCGGACGAAGTCGCGGGCAGGGGCTATAATCTATATACTAATATTATAAAGAGGTAAAGTTGTAGGGGGTAATCTCAGGAACTACTAATTAATTAATTGTAACTATGGAATTACTAAGAAAATTCTTTTACCAACAGAAAGCCGCGTTACTTGTGAGTGTCATAAGCTACATATCATCACGCTAAGACCAATAGGAGCGGAGCAACAATGAAAAATATTTTAAAATCGGGGTATTTTTTCCTTTTGAGAGCTTCCGCTGCGTCTTAGCCCAAAATAACTATTCCACGCGTGCGAAGTCGCGGGCAGAAGCTATTAACTAATTATATTATCTATAATCTATACTAATATTATAAAGAGGTAAAGTTTGTGAGTGTGTGTGTGAGTGAGTGATAATGCCTATTACCGCCCAACGAAGTGGGCACGGGTCGGCTAGAAGTAGTATAAAGGAATATGGCTCATATTATGTAGTATTAGTAAATGATCCTTTTACAGTTAAAAACAAGAAGCAAAAGTCTCAAGTATGTGGATCGCCACTCAAAAATTACCAAAACCCTCAAACATGTGATAATATATGTCGATAAGAGAGAAGTGAAAACGTTTTAAAACTAACGTCGAAATCAGTAAGAGATACGATTTATTTATTTTGGGAAAAAAATTACGTTCTCTGTTGTTTCCTTCGTGAGTTATTTCGTCCTCTTTAAAATTTACGGCGTTTGTGATTGCATCGCATGTGGTCGATAGAGATTGGCGAGTTGATTTGTGGTGTATATAGCAGTTTTGCTTATATCATCTTTTGTCATTTTTATATCAATGATGCAATTCGACATTGCAAATATCTGAAGAGTTTGAGTTTTTGTGAAGTGAATGTAACTTTAAGCGCGTTGAGAGGTATTTTTAGCAGGAAATAAATTTAATTTTATAATCGACGCGTAATATAGGGGCCTGTGTTCATGTAATATTGATATTTTGTAGCTCGTTATACGTTTGATTGAATATATAAAAATGACAGATAGATATAAATATAATAGACTTTATAAAAATGTATATAATTATTTCTCCGAGTGCCAATATATACGAAAACAAACCCCAACATTAATAAATTTCAATACTAGCTGTGCCCACGACTTTGTCCGCGTGGGACCTTATATAAAAACAGCGATTAATAAAGTCATGTGAATATTTTTTTTATTGTAGCACGGCAAAGTGATTGCACAGTAAGCATAGTACAGTCCAAAAACAACGGCGACCACCGAGTGACACACTATCCATCGCCGGTCGCCGCTGTCATGCCGGCCTGCGAATAGCTGGATATGCACAGGCTGATCCCGAAACGCGACCCGCAGAAGCGAATCACTATGACGGGCTTTTTCGCCATATACATGGTGGTTGCGACCCAGTCCCGTTGCCTCGTTCGTTATTCAGCAGGGTGCACCACGTGCAGGTGAGGTTGGCTTGGGTGTCTCAAGTCTTATAATGTTATTTGACACCCCTTACACCCCAAATTATGTCCATTCTGACCATAATGTATTAAGTCCATTTACTTATCTACATTTCTCTCGTACTTAAGTCGCGTCAAAATCATTACATAGTATAAAACAAAGTCACCTACCGCGTCTGTCTGTCTGTCTGTTCGCGATAAACTCAAAAACTACTGAACGTATTTTCATGCGGTTTTCACCAGTAGATAAAGTGATTAATGAGGAAGGTTTTGGTATATAATTTGACAAGGTTTTTTTTATCATTAGGGCGGGACAACGTCTGCCGTGCCTGCCAGTTAAAAGTATAATAATTTGTGATAGACCGAACCGATTTTAATGAAATAAAGACTAAATGTTACTCGAAGGTATGCTTTATGGTATTCTTGAAGAGGTTTTATCATGGATGCAGTATTTTAGCATGATGAGTGTTCATACAAACAGACAGATATTTCAGAAAATGATTGAAATGTATTTTATTAGGAACTTTTTTCTAGACACTTTTCTTTTACAAAAATCTTAAAAGTACAGACACGTTAGATTCGCCTTCTTATGATATGTATAGATTGCTATATTATATACCGATAAAAAGTATTAAGAGACTTGAAACTAAAAATAGTTTTGACAAATCCCCGGGGTTGGATACCGAAATCTATTGCTATAAATTAAATGAAAGACAGTTCGGGATTCGATTGTCCGTCGAGGCAAATTAATGTCCCACAGTTCCAAGGGTCAGTGTTGCTTGGTCCAGTATTTTTGGACGTATCTCTTGTCTTTTATCTCACTTTCTTGTATTCTTTCGTAAAACGTCTCGGATAAGATATGGCGAGCGCATGAATCGATTGTGGGATTGATTTTTGCGTTTAAAAAAAAGACATGCATTGTTAGGTAATCCTGTCGGTAAATAAATAGTTAAGGGTGTTATCTCATTGCTTCGAACTATGATAAGTGTTGCTTATTGTTTCTCCCTTAAACAACAGAGTTTTCTCATTGGAGTTTAAAAAACGTCGAAGCAGCTATAAGGACTGCCGATAACTGCATTGTAACAAACAAACAAACACAAATTTGCGTTTGTGATAATAATTAGAATTGATGATTTCATGAATCAATTTCAAAGTTGGCATAACTGTTTTTTTTTTTCATGGAAAAAGTATTTGTGTTATATATTGTACTGAAACTTGCCACTAGGTATCGCTACAGTCCACCAGAATATTTCAACATAGAGAATACTTAAATAATACCATTTTTGTTAAAAGTTACTTTCGATTACAAAAGATAATAATACCAAACGCGTGCCAAATCGCAGGCACAACTAGTAACGTATACAATATAATTATATAAATAACTAATTACACGTTATTCAATTACCACGAAAGAATTGATGAAATATCTTTAAAAAAAAAAATTAAAAGAAACTTTTTAACGTAGAATTGAATGGTACTGGATTTGCAATTTACATTAAAATGCGTTAAATTGAACTCGGAATGACGAGCGGGGAACATAAAATTCGAATGTTTCGAAATGACGACGGTAACTTAGCTATCTTTGCTCGCCGAGGGCCTGTTTACCTGTTCGTTTTTTTTTTTCATCATTCGTGAGCCTGAGAAAGGGACAAAACACATTATTACACGGAGATCGTACAGTGAATACGTGTTTATGAAAAAGGGCAAGATCGAGGGCGACGCCGCCGACAATGCACGGTTCCCAGTCTGGTTATATTACCCGGCGGTGTTGAAAACTCACCGGATTATTGTAAATTAGGTGTTCGAGTGCGCCTCTCCATTTCGGCCGGCGGTACTAGTCGAGCGTGGCCGGTGTGGCAACCATGCGCGGCGCATTCTTCACCAATCCCGGCCAACTTCACGCCAGTTGCGTCCCGACAGTCGGCAGTGACGGACCGCCGTCGCCCGGTCTCCTAAAAATCATCGTGTAACGAACAGTTAAACAATTTAAAGTGATTAAAATCGATTAGAAATTTTCAAATCGACAGTGTAAACAACTCAATCGATCAGTGATGGGAAATCGCAATTATTACAAACGTTTCGTGGTATAATAAAACGATGACAGAAAGTTTTGAGTTTAGAAAAAAGTTACGGTGTATTATGCACTTCGAGTGAACAAAAATATGCGTGTTCTTAGTAGCACAGTGATGGCCTGATGGGATCGCAGTGCGGCCAAAAACGTGTAGTTAGTGATGTGTTTGAACTGTGATATAAAATTTCGGCAATCGCGTAGATGATTGCCGTACTTGTGTGTGATATAATTAGGTTATTAGTTACCAAAGAATCCTGATGATCTTGTACATTAGTCTTTGTTTTATATTAGTAGTTTTAGGTGAGTACAATTTGAATTGTTATTCATTATGGACGTTATATCATTATGTAGGCTATCTCGAAGATTTATTAGGATGTGTGAAGCGAACGCATAATTCATTTGCATATTTTATGAATAATCGGTGTTATTTATGTATGGCATTTATAATTTGCGTCTGTTACATCGTGAAATACGATTTAAATAAATTATAAAATATATTTTCTTAAGTGATGTGAAAGTTTAGATGTAATATATAACTATAAAGAAAATAGTAGTGTCTCGTTATTTGTTCGGGAATATCTCCAAAACGGTTGATCCGATTTTGACATATTTTTTTGCAAACAGATAGAGGAATTTTCCAGGCTTCATATCATTACGTTTTTCCGTAGGTGTTAGGCAATAATGACAAAATTTAAATAGTGGGCATTTAAAAATGTGAAATGCGTTATACGTTTTAATAAGAAGTAATGTTAATTTTTTTTTAAATAGGGAACAGTCGTCAAATAACTAGGATAAATACTTAGGTCCCACGAAATGATATTAACATTCTTCTCTCGAGGACTAAGTAATATAGAAGTAAAATTCGAAGCGAGCAACATTCACATGCAACAATTTAGTAAAATGTATTTAATCAATAGCAATAACATTAAAATACTTTTTTTTATGGATAAGAGAAATTTAAACGGTTCATTCCGTCCGTCGCGATAAATTGCAGCGAAAGACGCGCCCGCATGAACCGACCATAGAGATAAACTAAACGGCTCTAAATTAACAGTGGATCACACAAATTTAGTCAAACGTGACATTATTGCCGCGGTTAATTCTCCCCGTCAATTAGTGGATACACGTCGTGTCTGTTATATATGTCGTCTGTAAACTCAATCCGACCACACGCAAAATCGTAAAGTTACCCGAATTAAAAATATATAAGTTTCTAGATGTATTTTGTCGTTATTTTGTTTACAAGTATGAAAAATCCCTAAGAGATTTGTTTTGGCCTTATCCAGTCACTAGCTTTCGCCCACGCGTTTATGACCGTTCGTCGTCAATCTATTGGCAATTGTGAATATAGCCAAAAGTGCAGGTTTATGGATAATGTAGTAAAATATGTAATACAAAACGATGTTACAATATTATTGTAGGAAGGAACATTGATATTTTTTATATGTCAATGTATAGGAATTTAAAATTTGCTTTTGTTTATCCTTGGGTTGTCTCGATGTCTACCTCTATATATATATATATAATTCTTCTGTCCGTGTGTATGTGACTCTTCCTAATTGGTTGAACCGATTTTGACGATTTTTTCTTAAAATTATGGCAGGACAACATCCGCCAGGCCCGCTGGAAAAATATAATACGTATAATATATACCCGAATTTGCATTCTACACATTTCTATTCAAGAGGTTTTTATATATAAAAAAAAATGTTTCTTAAAAACTTCAATAACTTTGTGTTAAACGAAGCTATCCTGATATTTTTAGATAATATACCAAGTGTTTAAGAGATAAAACTTATTTTTTAAAATAGAAACTTAACCAATAGTTATTGAGTGATGCGCGTCTAATATTACACCTCTATAATTCAATTGATATCAATAAAATACTGCAATTTAAACAAGTTAAAACTGCTATGAAGATATCAATTTCTTCCAATATTACGATCCTCCTTTTCTCCCATGAGATGTACAAATTAACAAAAAATACAACAAAGAAGTGATGGAATTAATTCGGCGTCGAATAAAAACAATCAGGTGGAGGGATATTTAACATTTCTCAAAGGGATTTATGCGAGAAACTCGAAGGATCTTTTAATCGCTGACATTCAAACTCGCTTATGAACAATTTCAATTATAAAGATGAAATTCCGTTAATAATGTTAACAGCTGTCTACAGATAGTTAAAAAAATCTTTAGCATTTAATAGTAATTTGTTATCCGTTTTATTTAAATAAAATCTGTTATTTCTTATCTGTGAAACGGTTGAATCGACTTTGAGGAGATTTCTACTGGTAGATAGAGAGGATTTCGCAAAGTGCTATCTAGACTGCGCTATCATGGCGCGTTTCCACAAGGGCTAAGCAGTAATGACAAAGTTTGGATATAAAACATTGCCGAGAATTAAGCTGCCACAAAACTATTTTGAGGAGAACACAGTCGCGCTTGAATAAGTTATTTGTTTCAGTAGCGTTTTAGACGCATGTGCGCTTGACATGAAAATGATTAGCTGTTGATAACGAAAAAAACTGGTAGATATTAGCTTCGAGTTCTAGTTACGGCAGTTATAATTATGACTATCAGAAAATGCTTTCGGATCATTGGTTGCATCGACATATTCTCTGTAACTTATAATGATAGACGGTTTGTAAAGATGTATGAAGGTCTGTTGGTTGCACTTTCACGGAAAAAATACTAATGAACGAATCGTCAGGACACTTAATAAAAATTAAATTATTTTCATTTTTTATTCTATTTTTTATTCTTTGTCCATTGTTTCTCAGTATTTACTGATACATAATTTTCATTTTTATTAATAGAAGTTTTATCAATGCAATAAAGCGTTGTAGGTTTTCAGTCTAGTTTTCTATTATTGTTATTATATTATTCATAGGACTGATGACTGTTGTGCATTATCCACATTTGTAAACAAATAAATGGAAAAAACATAACTAATTTAATGGATAGGTAATTTATATTAAAGCGAGCGAAGCCGCGACCAAAAGATGTTCGTTTATGTTACAAAAGCAGACGAAATCACGGGCAATCGGTAGTAATTTAATAATATACTATGTACCTTATAATTTTAAGAGTTAAAACATACGACGAACGTCGCTTGTGTCGCAAACAAAATTATACTAGAGAATTGACACGAGAGAGTCTTTCACAAATCAATTAGCACATCCCTAGAAATATTTATGTCACGGAATGAACGCCTCGGGAATGGTGATAATTATTTGAGCCAGCGAGTTGTTTTGGGACGGTTAGACCATTTTTTTTTTAGTGTGTCGCTGTAAACGAGAGTATATAACTAGGTAAATTTCGGAACTGGTACTTTTTAAATATCTTCTAGATAATTTTTTGGCTACTGCTATTCGTCCGCTAAACGGATGAATAAAATAATTTAATCGTCCGATAACATCTATTTGTTAAAATTATTTTATTCGATTATTTTATTCATCCGTTTAGCGAACGAATAGACACTTCGTTTACCTAAGGTTAAGTTGCCATACGGTAACATTTAATTTTTTTAAGGTAAAAATTTTGTAAAGGTAATTTTCCTCATTTTATGAATTGAAATTAATAATAAGTGTACATTTTCGTTCACTGCGGGCGGCTCGCGTTTTCCTTTTTCGCAAGTCTGACCTAACCTTACCGACACATACAATTAATAATAATATCGTATGCAATCCAACGCATTTTCGTATGATTTATCTGGTAATCCGAATAATCGGACGACTAAATTATTTTAATCATCCGTTTAGCGGACGAATAGACACTTCGTATTTTTTTTATTTTATAAATAAAATAATAGAACTATGCCGTTGTGTACTTACGGCGTGAAAACGTAACGAATAAACGAACTTACATTCGCATTTATACTATTTGATAAGACTAGGTGTGCCCGCGACTTCGTCCGCGTGGTACCTAATGTACGAAACAGTCGCTAATGAAGTCATCTGAATGTATTAAGTCTAATGACTATCTACTTTTCTCTCGTACTTAAGTCGCGTCGTCATTAAAAGTACAATAAGTTTTGATAGACCCAACCGATTTTAATGAAACAAAGAGACTAAATGTGTCTCGACGATATGCTTTATGATTTTTATGGTTTTATCTTGAACGCAGTACTTTAGTACTGATGCGTCTTCATACAAACATACAGACAAACATTTCTAAAAATGATTGAAATGTATTTTATTACTCATGCCCAGCAACATTTTTTTTTACAAAAGTCTAAAAAGTACAAACATCTTCGATTTATGTTCTTATTATATATACATAATATACATAAATTTCAACGGAATAATTTAAAAAAAACATCAAATAAATATTTAAAATAGATTGCGTTCGTCAAAATTTCATTTACGATCGTACAGTCGGTCAAATATCGTATATTATTATTTATTTAATAAATTGTAACAATTTTTTTAGTTAGAATTTTACGTAGAAAGTGGCTCCGGCAAACCGTGGCAAACTAAATTAAGGGGACGTGACTGCTGGGCACGATTCGTTACAATTTTAGGAGACCGTGTATTTTTTTTTATTATTTCGTTTTATATCGTCCCCCCTCTGCGTGTGTTTATTTGTACCGTGGTCTTATATGTGGGGTAATGTTTGGGCTTACTCCGAATGAAAAGGGTTTCGGAACATAAATAATTAGGTGAGCCTTTAAAAAATATAATTTATCAAGTAACTAATGGATATAGAAGCGAGTTTCTTTTACTAAAGGTAGTTTTAAATGTTGAATACATTTCATCGTTTTTTTTTTGTAGTTAAATTCATACCGTTTTTATCGTTTTTTTTGTGTAAAATATATTAACGGATTCCGATTTATGTACCTTGTTGATAGCGCTTAAATAGAATTTAAAGTATTAGCTAACATCTATGCAATACAGTGCCGAAATATGTGTATCTAAATCAATTTGCAATAATTTCGCTCGGCTCGAACTTAGAATACTTAATTTTTTTTTAATGTATATAAGTTATAGGTTTGAGAATCTATTTTTTTTAATTGCTATATATATATATACCTTATAAATTTTAGCGCTTGTCCACAATCTCAGCTGATCTTAAGATGGTAAGGTATGATGAGCATATATCATGACGTAGGCAATATCAGGCCGAAAACGTGAATTCTCAAAACCTATGACATTCTCGAAAGATCTATGTCTATACGAAACATCTATCTATGTAGACATATAAGTGAAAGCTATAATAAATGCGGTCATAGGTCTCTATGACCCTTAGTAAAGTGTGACATATTGGCGATTTCAAACTCTGAGAAATCCATGTTTTCTCACATACGGTATTACTGCTAGAATATTTCTCAGGTTCAGGTTTCCTCGCGATGTTTGCCTTCATCGTCAGCCGATAGTGTTACCAATTTAAATTAGTAATGGTAAGCGAATTAGTTGGTACATGCCGGGGTTCGAACCTGTGGACATCGGAATGATAAGTTAAACTGTCAGATCACCACGTTTTACGGTATGATCGATATTAATCGCTCGACTGAACAATGGTTTGAACCCATCGCAACGCAAGATGCTGCCAGACTATTGTCTATTTCATAAAACTTCGCTCGCCATCTGTTCAGACGCGCTCATATGAAATAAACTCACGAAGAAGTCTTACAGAAATTAACGTGTCTCCTTTACTAGTCTGGCAATTTTTTCATAAGCGAGAATGGGACAAAAGATTACCGGATACCGGATGAACAGTAATATTAAGCTACAACTTCCTTTTTAATATTATTAAAGCTAAAGGGTTTATTTGTAACTCTTTTACCTATTAACTACAAAAGTGATCATAATGAAATTTTGCAAAGACATTCTCAGGAAAACAGAAAAAGACATAAGGTGCCACCTTACGTTTAGAAAAAAAAATGTTAATTCCCAAAGGATAGGTTAATGCTAAATTGAAGCCAATGAAGCCGCGGACAATAGCTAGAATATTATAAACGTTAATAAAGTCCCTCTTTAAAGTTAATTTTTAGCTTAGTGCCTCTAAGATTTTTTCTTTATTTAATTGCGAATGCCATTTTTGCGTTAATCTGACGAACGACGTATGAAAACTACGCAGATTATTCCACGGTTAGAATATAAATGTCGTTTTGATACTGTATAAAGCAATGAATTACCATGCAGTCCATCTGATGTTAAGTGGTCACTGCAACCTATGACCTATGTAGCACCGACCTGAAGACTTGAACTATATGAAACCAACACACCCTTCATTAATACCGCTAAATCATTAAAACGAGACAATTATGTCCTCAAAAAAGGTTATTTATAATTAATGTTTAAGTAATTAATTTAGAAATCGTTCAAACATGCACATACATACAATTACAATACAAAGGATTTTCAATTGATAAAATTGTATCCAGAGACAATATAATAATATATTTTGTTACAATTTACACTAAACCATTCGTATGAGTCCGACATATTTCTTCGAAATCTATGTTATGTGCCATTTATTCTGGTAAACCCCCGTTGTATCTCGGTCGCATATTCTCCAACGTATTTCGTGAAATCTACGTAACATATAAATTACGGACTTCGATTCTAATTTACGGATTTATACCGTTTTTCTATATATAATTCTAAATCAACAAAATACAAAATGGAGAACAAGTACTCGAATCTTTACGTGTGTGTTGGCTAACACAGTCGAAGAACTGTTTTTATGATTAGATATTAAGGTACCTTTTTCATTATAAAAATTAAAGAATTAATGGAAAAATTACTATATGTACGTTTAAATTTTGTTACTGTTTAATGTTCTAATTCGTCTTGAAAATATGTTTATACTAGAGGACCCGGTGGACGTTATCCTGGCTTGATAAGAAAAAATCTGAGAGTTCAAGCACAGCGCCACCTACCGGGACCAAAAGAATCTTGAATCCACCTGAACACACAAAAAATGTCATCAGAATCTGTCCAACCGTTTTGGAAGAGCTCTGTTTCATACACACGGACAGGAGTATTATATATATACATATACATATAATATATATATCCTCGAATACCTTCCAGTATAATTAGTTTTACTGTTTTATAGGTACTCTCTGGGAATCTGGATTAATTATGGGTTGTCAATGATTATTTCTCTCATTACAATTTTACCATTACCGTTTCTAAGTTACCCGTGTTAATTTTTTATCTGTACTGCTTACTACCACTGGAGGAGCGTAATATTATCTAGATTAGATTATACTGTGAAAAATCCTCTGTCGTTCAGTAAAAGGCTCGTCAAAATTGGTTCACCGGTTTTGGAGATTATCCCATTTAAATACTTGATAAAATTTCTAACACGTGAACCAAATTATTACGCTTTGCCTGTATAAGAGACTTCGCAAATTTATTAATCTACTTAAAACTCGAGAAGTTTCTGATGTAAGTCGTAATATTTTATATCGACATTATCGCAAAGCTTTTTGATCGGAATACTGCATTCGAGCCGGTCATTCGTTTGATGGAATCGTCGAAGGAGTTCGCTCGATTTGGCTCTTAACTTTGATTAGTTTTTAAAGTTACGAGTGGCGCCATCTAGCGAATGGTGGTTTAAACGTTGGATGTATAATTTTATAAGAGTAACATTTTTAAACAATTTGCCTTGTTTAAAGTTACTTTATGAACGAGAGTCGTTTAGAACACTCGAGTTTTTATTCTAATTTATGAGAGATCTCCGATAAATATAGCCACTTTACGTGTATTCCTCATCGTCTATACATATAATTAGAATGTAAATTTAACGCGCCTGTAATTTTTAGGTTATCGTGCAAAAAAAATGTTGCAGGTGTGTAAGATTAAGTATTAAAATAAATTTCAATCGTCTTTAGAAATGTCTGTCTGATGTGTTACACAATACGTATAATCAGTCAGTCTGTCAGGCAGGAACACCAATAAACACTCTGAAGGTACTGTTACTATTTATCCGGGCAGAGCTTCGCCTTACAATAACTTCCACATAGGAGTGCGTGCAGATCAGCGACATCTTGCCGTTTATATGCCGAACTCCCACCAATGTAGTCTCACACCGGGATGAATAATGAACAGCCGGTAACTTCAACCAATAGCGTTCGAGGTCATTAGTAACACCCCCGATAAAGTCAATAGCGCGGTATCGCAGGTCAATAGTGGTTCCCCGGGTGGCGTTGTAGTCTCGTCTCTCGGGTGTGTCATAGCGGTACCGACGTAGTCATTAACAGATGGTATGAACACGCATCACTGCTAAAGTTCACAATAAAACCTCACCAAGAAAATCACAAAGCATATCTTCGATAACTTAGTCTTATATAATCGGTCACTTTGAACACTTGCTTCAAGATTGTCCCAGTTTTAGCACGAAGAGACTAGCACATATTGCTTTGTGATAATCTTCGTACATGTCCATTCGATATTTTGGGCTCGATGGAGTAGGAGTCTGCAATCAGATCGTTCGATAATTTTGCTAAGCATGTGATCGCTAATCTTAAGTCATTTAACAGACCTCAAAATTACCACGACTCTATGACTTGTATCTATGGACTAACAAATCTTGGTGACTTTAATATTATGCTCATGCAACACGTCAAGGGAGTGAATAGTGAATTGTATCAAATTGCGATCACTCCTCTCTCTCTCCCTTTATAATGCCAATTTCAATTAACCTCTGTGCGAAACAAACAAGTTTGAATAAAATAAAAAAATAAATAATCGGCCTACTCTGTCAAAAGTTATTGTAATTTGAATGACGGATCGAGGTAAGTACAAGGGAGGAGCAGTAATCTATACCGATATTATAAAGCCGGGTGGTTTGGTTGAACGCGCTAATCTCAGGAACTACTCTAGTTAGATTTGAAAATTCAGTGTTAGATAGTGCATTTATCGAGGAAGGCTATAGGCTATATATCATCATGCTAATACCAATAGGAGCGGTCTACCAATGAACAATGCAAAAAAAATATCTTTTGAGAGCTTCCGCTGCGTGTTACTTAGCTCAAAAATCCTAATCCACGCAGACGAAGTAGCAGGCAGAAGCTAGCGTATTGAATAAAATACTTACTTTGATATCCATAATTTCATGATATCGAATCTTAATAAATATGAGTTACTAATAATGCTTTATAAATAAAGTAGATTAACTTTTTAAGTATTTTCTTATTTGCAACCTTTTTAAAGGCTTTTACATTTTTAAAACGCATTAAATAAAATGGTTTCTTTTAAAAACATCTTTGGCAATAATTAACTTAAATATACCTTTTTCATATCGGTGTTTTTTTTTTCGGCTTTTAACGTTTGATATTGTTTTTTTTTTAGATTTCTGAAAGCATTTAACTTAAAATAATTCGTCTGAATATCGAAAGAGTAATTTTCTCGACTCGAAGTATTTCAATTTTAATATTACTAATGTGAAACGGTTGGCAATGCTATACGTTGGTTTTAGTGTAGTTTACATTATTCTGAGCTCCCAGTGGTGCCATCTGTTAACGAGTAGCGAAACCAATCTAAATGTTAATAGCATTTTTTAATATATACAACGTTCATTCGTATAATTTACATTATTTTAATTATATTTCTATGAATGTTTATTATTTTATGTTAGTAATGTAACCTTTGCCATGAACAAGATATTTAATTTATAATAATTTTATAAATATTATTACGGTCGGACTAAACGAAGATTATAAGATAAATAAATTATTTCAGTATAAATATAGTTATTTATACAATAAGTTGGATGTTATTTGAATGTTACTATTGATGTTATTAATGTTACTGTTGTTATAAACAATATATTTTTAATATAATTTTAAAATAATTTAATAAATTTGATCACGGCCGAATTAAACAATAAGATTGTAAGATAAATTATTTCAGTATAAATATACAGTTATTTATACAATAAGTTGGATATTATTTGAATGCTACTATTTATGTTGAGAAGAATCGAGAGTGTTGGTTTATATTCAAAATTCTGTTTACGTTTTCATAAAATCAAGTTCTGCGAAACGTAAGTTTAATTTATTAAACTCAATTCTCGCTTATAACAGACGAGCTGTGTTTTTGTTTATTTTTAAAGTTGCCGATTACGCGTTCGTGGCTTGTTTTAAGTTATCTAAGACTAGTGTTCTCACGCGGCTTCGCTCGGGGTATTGTAAATTTGACCTATCCTTCGTGAGCTGTACTTCATGGAAGTGAAAACTTCTTTAGGCACGCTGAGCGGTGTTTTTGACAGGAGATAAATTAATCATTTCGCGTCATGACATGCCTTTCCATGACTTTCCATGCCTCTCATTAGTTAAGGCGTAGAAACGCAACAAACAAATAAACATACTTACTTTCGCATTTATATCATTAGTTAGGATTGTTTTCGTATTCGGACGACGCGTCGATGGACACAGGTTCGAATCCTACAATGACTCGGAGCTTTCGGTGAAGAAAATACGTATCGATTTCCTTAATCATACAGCTACGTACTATCAGATCTAGAGCTGACGAATTGCAGAAAAAAAAACAAAATGTATAAGAAAAAAACTGCTAAATTAGCGTTCGTTTTTGTATGTAAAAGCGGGCATTTCTGCCCCGACAAAGCCAATAGATCAAAGGAATGTCAAAAGAGCGCTCTCGTAACCGGAAGAGCTTTCTGTGTTTCACCCTTATAGTAAAAGTTATATGTGGAATATTAGATTTTTTGTTGTTTCGATGCAAATTTATTGCGCCACGATTTCAGCTTCCCACGGCACGGGCATTACGACGAATTTAACTGCACAAATGATTGTCACGAGACTTTGCATACATCGCTGTTTTAAATACAAAAGGGCGATAAACCAAAAAATTACATACCAAAATCACCATCGTTCACATACTGATCCATAACCTTTCGAAACCAAAACCCTCTCGACATGGCGCTTAAACTCACAGCGCGGCAAAGCGGTCATATCCTTCGGGACTTCGGTGTAAAACCTAACACTATTCCCTAAAAAACTTTTACTGGTTTTATTAAGTCTGAAACATGGAACAGCCAGCTTGTCACAGTTTCTAGTATTTAGATAATGCCGGTTTTTTTCGTAACCTCAGCTTTTCAGAGTTCTTGCGGACATACATTAAATTATCGAGAATGTATTGGGAGGGTAGAGTTAAGGTTCGTGAGATCCCATATTGTATACTGCTCGAACTGTCCGTTTTTATAAATAAAAATATGGTGTCCACCTCAGTTCCTGTTCCCCACAACAGAATGCCATAAGACATTAAGCTATGGAAGTACGCGAAGTAGACTAACCTAGCAGTTGCAGAGTGTCCTTTGTTGCGAGTTATTTTACATTAGTTATAAGCATGTCGTATATGGTTAGAAAAGTATTTTAAAATTGCTTTTGATGTTATTAGATCTATGTAAAATTCGTCATATATGAAAAAATACTACCATAGTCTTTTATTTTAAATATGGAAATGTAACCGATTAACAGTGAATTTAAATTGAAATAAAAACGAATTTATTAGGTTCGTTTTCTTTTTGTGGCTCTTTTGTATCTATTTGTATTTTGTCGGCGACATTTTGTCAAGGGTACATACAGGACGTAGGGTATTATGCTTTTCATGATGAAAAAAATATACTGTACCCGAGGGATATAGTTCTGATCTATATGAACGCGAGTGAAGCCGAGGGCAAAAGGATGCCGATTCGAATCTTAACTTACTTAACCATAACTTGCTTACTTTAAAAGAAAAAAAAACTATTATGAAACATTTTTCGTTTATCCTTCGTTCCTATTGGTCCTATCCTGGTATTATTCCTCCTAACCTTCCTTGATAAATGAGCTATCTATCACCGAAAGAATTTTTTCAAATCGGACCAGTAATTCCTGAGATTAGTGCGTTCAAGCAAACAAAGTCAGGGTTGTCGTTACTAGTATCATTTAAGCCTGGTATTATTTATACTCCGATGACTATAAAGAATAAAAATAAATAAATTCATTTTTTATCCATATTTCAAATCTATCCAATAATTACGGTGTCTCGTAAAAAAATACGATTTTAGGTAATAAAAAAAACTTTCAGCTTTTCTCGCCATGTAATTTGCAAATGGTTTGACGATTTTTATGGTTTTATTGGCTTAATCCAGCGTCGAGGTCGACCGATGCCCGTTTCGCAAATTACTTCTTTGTCGATGAGTTATACAATAATTCTGGGTCACAATCTCTTTACGTATTCATGTACGGACGTACGTAACGGGAGAGTCTTTATGATTTATAAGCAGTATTATAGAATCGGGGAAATGTAATCAATCTAACAATGTCCGTAATCAGGGTAATATTCTGAGAATACTTATTTCTCGTACCGCGTATAACAATGGAACGTGTGATTGATGGATGGATCAGAAATACGGGTTGGTGGGGAATATCAGGCCGTAAACATGGATACTCAAAACCTAGGGCATTCTCGAAAATTCTGTGTAGGCAGACGTAGGATGTAGGAGAGGTCTATTATTCGTGAGGCAAAGTTGATAAGGGGTAGTAGAAAATGTGCGATATGAAATACATATATAAGTTATTGATGCATACAGGCTTGGCACATATATATATTACGCTAATTCATGTATGTAGTATACATATGTAGCTTAACTGAGTCGTAGTCCGGTGAAGCTGTTAAGGCTTTTCTAAGCCAATCGCGTAGTCAATTTGAGAAAAAAAAAGTAGCTTAGCTGACGTTAGCTCAGTTAGATTCGCGTTTTTTACGTAACAACAGCCCAAGTCGAAGTGTGCTGTGCACCCTTGAGCTAGTTGTCGAAATAAGGGAACGGACTTATCGCTGCCGAGCGTGGTTTCGGCCATGCTCGGCAGCGAACAGGCTTGGCGAGCGATGGCCTTCTTCTGCGAGGAGGTCGTCTCGCAGAAGGAGGTGGCGGAGAGGGCCCGCGAGGCAGACCCTCAAAGTGGCCGTCTCCGCCAAAGGAGGACAGGCAGGAGGAGAAGGCGCTTCGCCCAACTCCTCCTGCCACCGTAGCCGGACCTGAGGGGATGGGCCGGGGGGCCCATCTCCTCATTGCACAGGTCCGGCGGACGAGGGGGGGCAGCCGGTGTGTACCCGGTCTGTCCCTCTATAGATAGGAGCCCGGCGGTCACTTTCCGCCGGGCGGACCGTGGGGGCGGCTCTACAAGGTTGATTAGCTTGTTCGATCCCTTGCCGCCCCCACAAAACGGTCTGTCGGTACACCGTGGGGTTTTAGTCTGTGCGAGTCGGACATAACCCACCCTCTCCCCCGGGGGGGTGGCGTATCCATAAGGGATTTCCCCACGTAAAAAAAAAAAAAAAAAGTTGTCGAAATAAAATCCGCTGAGTACCTTAAGCGTTCCCCTTAGTAGTCCGGTGAAGCTGTTAAGGCCTTTCTAGACCAATAGCAGTAGGCAGTAAAAAAAAAGTAGAAAATGTGACGTATCTCATGAACGGTTCCCATGTGACAATCTTTTGTCCAAACTACAAGCTTAATAAGACACACATAATACCGGTTGTTTCTAAGCCAGGGGTCGGCAAATTAGTCAAAAATAGAAACAATACAAAAACAAAGTTTATTCAGAGTGCCGTTTAAGTTTTGCTTTAGTACAAACATTTATATGCAAATAATTAGCATTAAAAGTATATTTTCGAGCATGCCTTAGATAAATGTGTCTTCTTTTGCGAGCGACTAACCGTGCTATTGTTGTTTCCTAAAAATGTGCCTCATATTTGTAAGGCTTGCGTTTTAAAAAAATGTCGAGGCAGTCATAAGGACTCTTTGACAGGACTGAAAACTCAAAACAATGAAATAAATGTGTTCTCTTTTGAGCTTTCATATTATTTATAGTGTGAATGACGATATTAAATTTCAGAATTTGTTTATTGAAATTATTACGGTTTTCATATCTATCGGCATTGGGAATAATAATTATATGCATTGTTATAAAGTCTATTAATCAATCGAACGTATGATTAACTGCCTAATATCAATATTACATATACACAGGCCTTTCTACCAGGGGTTCCTAAACTTTAGACATAACGGAACACCAACCAAATACCTTTTATTATACGGAACCCCACTTCAAATGATTACAAATCAACACTGAAATTTAACATATTTTTAAGAAATGTGTAATATAAGTGAAACACATTATTCTTAACTTAAAGTTTTAATCTGAAAAATTCTAATGTTATTAAATGAAACACAACATGTCTCCTACAAGTAAAGTTGATAAATATTATTATGTAATCTGAAGTAAATAATTTTGGAAGAGCCACAGTGCTAGGAGAGAAAGAGCCGTGGTTTGCCGACCAATACTCTACCCCAAGGTTTTTCAACGTGTGAGTTGCGACCTTCTGGGGGGTCGCCTAACGTCTTTATGGGGGTAGCGAATCTTCTATAACGGAGTTGCAAAAGGTTGGGAAAGCTACTGTAGTAACAAAACAATAAAGATTTATCAAGAAAATCGCGAACTAAAGGTCATAATCGTTTGTTTCAAATTAACAAAAATTATAACTTATGACAACTCTTATATATTTGTCCGAACTCTAAATAAATATTTCTACGTACAAAAGGGGCCGTGTCAAGAAAAAGGTTGAAAAACACTGATCTAAATGAAACATCGATCTACACATGAATAACGACGCGGAAAACAATCCACCGACAAATTTAGACGTATAGAACTAGATTACAGTGTAATGGTTACAACACCATACGAGCTATTTAAAAACCCCCGAACCGGTGGATAAAACCACACGGACCACACCGCAAGGCGGGCGCGTCGTGGCTATTTCCTAAAAACGATAAAATCGTCAATATAAACAAACGTGTAGAAAGAAATGTTTGCCTAACATTTTCACCGTACGACCCGAACCGACGAACGTTCTCGTATCTTAGTAGAAAACCCATAAAGCGCCGGAGTTTAAAAACAATGTCATAATAACAAGTTTTACCATATGTTAACAATAGAACGGGGGCTCTGGTAACGTTTTCTTGAACATTATCAGAGAGTGTACAAAGCGTCTTAATGTTATGGATAATGGTGTATCTATTTTAATCATTTTCGTTGTGTACTATAGAAGTTTATCGCGCGCTTATTTATAAATGTACAAACTGTTACTCGTGGCAGCGCTCGTATCTATGTTAATTTAATCCAAACCCCGAGAACAGTACATTTTTCTGGATTAGAGGGCTACTATATTTAGTTTTCCGAATCACTGAGAATCTGTATGCGAAATTTAATGATGCTCGGTTGTGTATTTAAAGCGTGGAAACGTAGCAAACAAACTCATTTTCGTATTCACAATATTAGTTAGGATCAGCCATAAGGATTAAGAAGGAGCCCTCAGGGTAAACTCCTGGACTGTCCAAAACCATAGCGGTGTTATTCAAAAAAAGTTACATACTTGGTTTAAAAAGGTTTCGAATTAAATGCACCGCGCTCGCCTGAGGCAAGTTCGCGTTATCTTTTTTCTCAAGTCTAGCCTAACGTAACCAAAGCGAGACAAAAGAGCAAGATGGTGAATATTCAGCGACCGCGGTGCATTTAATTCGAAACCTTTTTAAAGCAAGTATTCAATACGTATTTAATTTTTTTGTAATAACACCGTATAGGTTTTCTAATTTTATGAGACATCTTTCGAAAGAATATCAAAAATGTTTACGACTAGAAATTAGTTGGGTGAAAAATTGCTATAAACACTTTTAAGGCGCGTCCATAAAATCAACATGAGTTATTAAGTTATGTTTTATTATCTCTAGTAATTCAGTCAAGTCGGTCATAAAATATCATATTTTGTGATGTTATTTTTTCTCTAAGAATAAAGGGCTATTTTTGACTTGTGCTTTAGGAATGCAATCTATTCGTCTCTCTATATCTGAAAGCACCTGTTATTTATGCGAGCTAAACAGATTGAAGACTTTCCGTGTATTATTTATATATATTAAAGCTTTTCATAGCGGCTAAGCAGTAATGTATAGATTTAACACATTTTAAAAGGGCTGTTAGTGAAGAAATTACAGGTACATTTAAGCAATTGACTGTAAATTATCGAGTGAAGGTGACAGAAAACGTTGCTAAGTAGACTTAACCCCCAGACTGTCATCATAAGGCTTTAAGCTCTATTCAAACAAAATCAAAATCAAATCAAAATATCCTTTATCTGGAAATGACGCCCCTCTCTGTGCATCCACTAATAACGAATGTGAATATTTATATTACTATAGAAATATATGACATGAAAAAATAAACCAGATCGAGTTTCTTGCCGGTTCTTCTCGATGACTGGGCTGTTTTCCGAACCGGTAGTAGCTTTGACGTTCATAAGTGCCTTCTCAGGGCCTAAATTGAATAAAGGATATTTTGATTTGATTTTGATTTTGTTTGAATAGAGCTTAAAGCCTTATGATGACAGTCTGGGGGTTAAGTCTACTTAGCAACGTTTTCTGTCACCTTCACTCGATAATTTACAGTCAATTGCTTAAATGTACCTGTAATTTCTTCACTAACAGCCCTTTTAAAATGTGTTAAATCTATACATTACTGCTTAGCCGCTATGAAAAGCTTTAATATATATAAATAATACACGGAAAGTCTTCAATCTGTTTAGCTCGCATAAATAACAGGTGCTTTCAGATATAGAGAGACGAATAGATTGCATTCCTAAAGCACAAGTCAAAAATAGCCCTTTATTCTTAGAGAAAAAATAACATCACAAAATATGATATTTTATGACCGACTTGACTGAATTACTAGAGATAATAAAACATAACTTAATAACTCATGTTGATTTTATGGACGCGCCTTAAAAGTGTTTATAGCAATTTTTCACCCAACTAATTTCTAGTCGTAAACATTTTTGATATTCTTTCGAAAGATGTCTCATAAAATTAGAAAACCTATACGGTGTTATTACAAAAAAATTAAATACGTATTGAATACTTGCTTTAAAAAGGTTTCGAATTAAATGCACCGCGAACAGTTCAGAGGTAGTAACTGTTTTCCAAGATTATTTCACTAACATACCTTTACAGGTAACAAAAAATATTACTTCATCAGCCCAAGGTGCGGTATCGTTACTAAAAAATCTGAGTGCACCTATAAATTCAAAATTTAATTTCACATCTATTAGTGCAGATGAAATAATAAGGACTTTTAAACTCTTAAACATGAAACATACCGAAGATATCTGGGGAATGTCGGTAATAGTAGTACAGTCCTTAATTATTAATATTTCATCATATTTGGCTAATATATTTAATCAGTGTATAGCAAAAGGAACCTTCCCCGATTTAATGAAAATAAGTAAAATGGTTCCTTTATTTAAATCAGGCTGTAGGAGTAATCTTGGAAATTATAGACCAATTTCTGTACTGCCGTCCTTAAGCAAAATTTTCGAGAAGATTATGCTTAAACAATTATTAGGATATTTTAAAGCGCAAAAGATTCTGGATGGTCGACAGTTTGGTTTCACAAAATCAAAATCAACTACTGACGCTGGTGCAACGTTACTAAGTCATATTTTTCGAGCTTGGGAGGGATCGCAGGATGCAATTGGTGTGTTTTGTGATCTGTCTAAGGCTTTTGACTGCGTTGACCATAGTACCCTTATTTTGAAATTAAAACACTATGGTGTTTTCTGAGTGCACCTATAAATTCAAAATTTAATTTCACATCTATTAGTGCAGATGAAATAATAAGGACTTTTAAACTCTTAAACATGAAACATACCGAAGATATCTGGGGAATGTCGGTAATAGTAGTACAGTCCTTAATTATTAATATTTCATCATATTTGGCTAATATATTTAATCAGTGTATAGCAAAAGGAACCTTCCCCGAGTTAATGAAAATAAGTAAAATGGTTCCTCTATTTAAATCAGGCTGTAGGAGTAATCTTGGAAATTATAGACCAATTTCTGTACTGCCGTCCTTAAGCAAAATTTTCGAGAAGATTATGCTTAAACAATTATTAGGATATTTTAAAGCGCAAAAGATTCTGGAAGGTCGACAGTTTGGTTTCACAAAATCAAAATCAACTACTGACGCTGGTGCAACGTTACTAAGTCATATTTTTCGAGCTTGGGAGGGATCGCAGGATGCAATTGGTGTGTTTTGTGATCTGTCTAAGGCTTTTGACTGCGTTGACCATAGTACCCTTATTTTGAAATTAAAACACTATGGTGTTTGTGGAGCTTCTCTCGACCTTCTAGCGTCCTATTTAGAAGATCGTTGTCACAAAGTTAGTGTAGACGGGGTTACGTCAGCTGGATCACTGACTCAAATTGGCGTCCCACAGGGTTCTATTTTAGGGCCATTTTTGTTCTTAGTATATATAAATGATCTACCGCTAGTGGTTGATAACTGTGCTGACATGGTTCTTTTCGCGGACGACACTTCAATTATATTTAAGGTAAAAAGAATAGATTCAGAGCTTAGTTATCTAAATAATACTTTAAATAAAATTTCCGACTGGTTTGCGTTAAATAATCTATTGCTTAATGCCAACAAAACAAAATGTATAAGATTTACCTTGCCTAATGTTCGGTTTACTAATAGTAGAATCGAGATCGATGGGAATCTAGTAGGCTTAGTTGACGATACTGTGTTCTTGGGTATTACACTTGATTCAAAGTTACAATGGGGTCCTCACGTAAAAAAATTGGCGGGAAGACTAAGTTCTGCTGCATTCGCAGTTAGAAAGATTCGCCAGCTAACAGATATTGCCACTGCTAGGATTGTCTACTTCGCTTACTTCCACAGCTTAATGTCTTATGGTATTTTGTTGTGGGGTACAGCAGCTGAGGTGGACACCATATTCCTATTACAAAAACGAGCAGTTCGAGCAATTTATAATATGAGGCCTCGCGAATCATTAAAGACTAAGTTTCAGGAATTCGGTATCTTAACTCTGCCCTCCCAATATATTCTAGATAATTTAATGTATGTCCGCAAAAATTCAGATATGTTGGATCTAGTAAAAGACCAGCATAATTTAAATACTAGAAACAGCAACAAATTGGTCATTCCATGCTTCAGGCTCACTAAATCCAAAAACAGTTTTTTAGGTAATAGTGTTAAGTTTTATAATAAAGTCCCAAAACACATTACCGATTTGCCTGATAGTGAGTTCAAGAACCATGTCAAGCGGGTTTTAATATCTAAAGGCTATTATAGGGTGGATCAATACGTGAATGATTGTGACGTCTGGAAATGACGCCCCTCTCTGTGCATCCACTAATAACGAATGTGAATATTTATATTACTATAGAAATATATGACATGAAAAAATAAACCAGATCGAGTTTCTGGGCGATGACTGGGCTGTTTTCCGAACCGGTAGTAGCTTTGACATTCATAAGCGCCTTCTCAGGGCCTAAATTGAATAAAGGATATTTTGATTTTATATTAATTTAAACGTAATCGACACTTGAGAATTCGATGAGCAATAGGGTAAGTAGGGGGAATGGCGCACTTAAGGAAAATAGGCAAATTTTGATTTTTAATTAAAATTTAGAAAATTCCTGTCGATGTTTCTTCACCGTTAACCAATAGTGTTATCAATTTAAATTAGTAAACGTACGCGAATTCTGAAAAATTCGTTGATACATGCCCAGATATCGGATTGATATTCCACCGGTCAAATCACTAGACTACCTGACGATTTAACCGACAAAAGAAACCCAGTCAAAATTTAGATCAGCACAGCCGCATACAAAAAAAAAACACTTCAGAGTCGTTTTTTTTTTTCGAACTGACTACGCTATTGTAGTCCTCAAGCAAAATAGTCCTTAAACAAAATTTTCGAGAAGATTATGCTTAAACAATTATTAGGATATTTTAAAGCGCAAAAGATTCTGGATGGTCGACAGTTTGGTTTCACAAAATCAAAATCAACTACTGACGCTGGTGCAACGTTACTAAGTCATATTTTACGAGCTTGGGAGGGATCGCAGGATGCAATTGGTGTGTTTTGTGATCTGTCTAAGGCTTTTGACTGCGTTGACCATAGTACCCTTATTTTGAAATTAAAACACTATGGAAATCACTAATTACTTTCTGGGAGTTATTTAGTTCATGTTCTAATTTATAAATATGATTCAGAGTTTGCTCATGGGTGTTACTGCAGTGATTTAATGATGTTAATACCCCTTGCAGTTCATCACGCTGAGCAAGTGTGTCCATCAACTCAATGTGCAACTCAGCTAGTTCACTTTTTAATTGTGTGTTTTTGTCAATAATTTTTTTCACTTCAATTTCACTGTCTTCACGTTCCAGCAGTAACTGTTGACACAGGACTTGAGACGCTTTTAGTTCAGTTAGGGCTAATTTTAGCTTGTTTTCTGTATCCTGTGCTGTAGCCTTGCGGGTCATGATTACTCTGCTCATGGTAGTAACTCCACAACACCTAAAAGCAAGTACCAAGGCTGAGCTACAAGTAGTTAACAAAGTAATGTGAGACAGTATTTGAAATGCTATAAAGAACTTTATCCTTTTAGAAAAGAACTGATAAGAGTAGTAAATTAATTAGTAAAAAATTTGAAAGCTAAATAGTGCTAGGATATTATTTATTTTATGTTCTTGATAGTATGTGTAGGATAGTATAGTGTATATGTGGAGTGTATAAACTAGTAGAGTGAATGTATGTATGTAAGGCCAATTGATTGATTATGTCTTCAAATTTGCTTCCACAAATTGTCAAGCAAATCGAGACAGATTGATTGCCTATATTATACGTGACGTAGTTCACAGTGTGAACGTTGATAAATAGGTGTTTTGGTATTTGTGTGTACTTTGGATTTGGAATATAGACATATATATTGTAATTATTTCACAAATACTCCCCAGGATCACTCAGATTTTTCAAATTTAAGGTCGCCGTGAAGCCGTTGACAATCTCCTTAGTATACTTCACTGTTCTTCTATATTAGGTTTCGATTAAATGTTGTAGTTCTTAATACGCTTAAAATGTATTATATTAAACGTGAACACAGACTTTTAAAACTAATTAAATTTAAAAACGAACATAGACCTTATGGTACAATGGTTTACAGACTGCTGATAAGATAAGTTAAAAAAAAAACGTATTTATTACAACATTTTCAAAAATTGAAAAATAACAAATTACTTAATTTAACATTATAATTAAAAAAAAAGGTTAGATATTTAAAGATATGATCTGTCGATTTTAGACCTAGGTGTTAATAAATCAACCGAGGGGGGTTAAGAGGAAAATTAGTCAGCGAGACACTGAGAAATCTATTGCGGTCTCGTTCTATCCGAATTACCGAATAGAGAAATTATGCCTATGACGGTATTTTCAAACAACAGTAGGTAGGTAGGTACACGGAGTGGGTTGGCGTTTATATTCATACGAAATAAAAATACATTTTTACCGTTCGAATTATAAAAGCTTATTTTAATTATAGACTCTTTACGGTAATATTTTAAATACAGGTTATATATAGACTGTTTGATTGTAATCTACAGTAACCATTTTTGGATTTTAACATATTATCTATAAACAAAAGGGTTTATTTTTGACAATATTTTAACCAATATCGTATTATTTCTTATACAATTAAATAATTTTGTGAAGAAGGAACAAAATTGTTCTTTACAACATTTCAGTTAATATCTTAGAAGGTTATTATAGAATTAATAATGCGTCCAACAAAAACAAACTTGTTTTTGGTTAAAACACGTAGCTGCATTGACTTTAATGAATTATAAATGTCAAAGATCCATTAAATGGATCTTCTAGATTGCATAGACGTTTATGATACCATGTCAGTGTATTGCAAGCCGCGTGAAGCCGGGGCGGATCGTAAGTTTTAACATAAAATAACGATCATAAACTCATTCCCAGCGGTGGGATGGGGGAAAACATTCAGTCTCATTATATTATATTCCTCGAGTTACGTATTAGATATTTCACATGTAAAAGTTACCGAGTTTAAAACTTTCTCTATCCGCTATCGTAACTTATATCGGAGTGAGTTAAGATAACGCGTGTGAACTATACTGTTAGTATATCTAATGGAGTTCGATAACTCGTGTTTATCTCTTTCTTTCTCTTAATAATGGGTTCTACATTCTATACTCATACTAGCTTCTGTTCGCGACTTCGTCCGCATTGAATAGTTACTATGGACTAACTATGGCTAACTTTAACTGGAGACTTCGTTAACGTAGAAGGTGGAAATATTCTTAAATAATACGTACGTTAACCCCTATTTTGAAACATTCTTCATTGGTGCTCCCCTTCTATTGGTCTTAGCGTGCTGATATATTATATTAGTTAGTACCTGATTTAAAAAAAAATGTCTACACGATGACGCAACCCAGATTTAAAGGTGTAACGAATGCCAGCTCGAACAACAACCTTGACATTATGCCTGAATTCTCTAATGTAGGTGCCTAAGCGTGTTTATTGCGATCTCTAGATTAGTCTATTGCCTTTAATGATTATAATCACGCTCTATATATACTCTATGAGGGTAAGTTGGAATTACGGTCAAGGTTTTAATAGAATTGATCACTATAAATGTGTAATAATATTCTTTGTATTTTGAATATCCTAACTAATATTCTGAATGCATATGTGACTTTGTTTATTTGTTACGCTTTATTATCATTACATTTTTTATACAATTTATCGGGAATACAGAAAAAAAACGAATGAAAAAAAAGCAAAAACGCAAAGAAAAAAAGATGTCCTGTCTTTGAGGAATAGATCAAATCTATATTAGTACGAGCGAAGCAGCGGGCAAAAGCGGGTAAAATTTAGTGTTTTACATTAAATTTGACAGTAAATAACTCGAGCTCACTCAGAAGAAAACAAAATGATGAACACTTTATTAAATTTACAATTTACCAGGGGTTCGGACAAACAACCCAGACGTCGAGAAGAAACGGCAAAATACTAGATCGGATTTATCATTTTAACATACATATAACAGTACAATCGTTTATAGCGGACGCACAGTGAGAGGTGTCAATTCTAGACATTACCATCGTTCACATATTTATGCACCCTATGATAGCCTTACGACACCAAAACCTGTTTGACATGGCGCTCAATCTCACAGTCCGCCAAATCGGTAATATGCTTTGGGACTTTGTTGTAAAATCTAGCACTATTATTTAAATAATAGTGTAATATATAAAATACTTTTACTAGTGTTACTGTGTCGGGAACATGATGGCCCACAATATCCAGTATTTAAAATTCTTAAAGATATATTTTATTTGTCTTTAATCTAAAATACAGACTATGTCGTATTATAAAAATAGTAGGTATGTGATATTCACACAGTACGCAACGATGCACGCCGCCGAGACTTTAATATATGTATACTGACGGATTTCTGAGAAACTTCGACAAATTTTAGGAGTACATTCGCGTGTTAAGTTTGGGATGAAAAAACACCTCGGTGCGTGACACCACGCTACGTGTAGGAGTCCGTGTGGATTATAAGAAGAGAAACAGATTTATTTAAATCCTTATTGATAGTTAGTAGGTTTTTTAAATATCAAATTTAGACCTTTAAAAACTTTGAAAAATAAGGTAACGATATTTGGGAATTTATATAATTAATACATAATAATTAACAGAAGCGACGATAAAATCTTGAGAGGTTTTTTATTTATTGGCACAAAAAACACGGGACATAATGTGGAATGTGCCCGTTTACGTGGAGGGATATTCCCTACCTGTCGACCGTTCTAAATGATGCAACGTATAAAGAACTAGCTGCGTCTCGTTGCATCGCTTGTACTTAATTTTCTTTGTCGTTACCCTCCGTAGCGACATACCGCTCGCCCGCATTATTACAGTACCTGGCTTTTGATTCGGCTCGTCGGAGATAAAAACCGAGATAGTCGGCTAAGTTCGTTTCGTATAACGTTATCTCTGTCTAACACAGCCATTGCGCTATGCGATAGAGAGAACGCTTTACAAAACTGAAGCAAGCCGATCTTAACCGGACGTCTCACTCTTTTACTCGACGTGTCAAATCAAAAGCTGGGTACTGTACTTGATTCTCGCTTGGCGTACTTTCTGACTTATGTTTTGTATGTTAGTAAACCTTCCTCAGTAAATAAGCTGTATACTTAATATATATATAAAAAAAATTGAATATGGTTAGTCTTACAGTGTAGCGAGTTCAAACAAACAGAATTACAATTTCGTCTCATTTATGATATTATTAGCATAGATAAACACTTGAAATTGAATTTAAAACATGCTTACTGTGACAAATAATCGAATACAAAAAACAGCACCTAAAACGACGTGTCATGTAGTGGGCGTGCAAATTTTAAGACGCAAAAGATACAAATGAAAAATTAAATAAAAAAATAAATGAACTATTAGTATTATTATATACGGAACCCGGTGAAAAAACTCGTTTAACCTAATAATTTATGACATCGCTCCTCGCTCAAGCAAACGGCAATCGAATATTTAAAAGCACGCGGACCTCTCTACAGACGGTAGCCCGTATTGGCGCGTAGGCAGAACGGGTTGAGTACAATTCGTTACTTATTCACGTGCGAGCGATCTTTGCCTGATGTGACTGACGGCTTAGAGAAATATCTACTATTCGCTTGAAATGTTTTCAGATTTTGTCGTGTCTTTGTTTTAATTTATTTTAAACCACTGGATACAGGTTCTTTAAGTCTTTGTCTTTTAAAAACCGTTTAATCATAAAAATAACCGACTTAATAGTACTAGAAATTTCCAGACTGTTTTGTGGCAACTGACAAATAAATAATGTCAGATAATATGTTCGTAATTTAAATTAAACATCACTATTTGGAAAGATACTATGCGGGGTCATAAACTCACTCATTTAATTGTATAATGTTGCCAAGTTATAAAGTAATACACGGTAATTGTTTATTTTTTGTGATATTTTGATTTAGATGTACATATTTTATTTTGGTAACCTAATTATAGAAAGAACGTTTAGTTCTAATTGGGTATTATTTACGCGTGAAACTTTGAAGAA
This sequence comes from Antheraea pernyi, assembly GCA_015888305.1. Lineage (NCBI taxonomy): Eukaryota > Metazoa > Arthropoda > Insecta > Lepidoptera > Saturniidae > Antheraea > Antheraea pernyi. Next base: position 602,400 of record MU158921.1, read on the forward strand.
ACGTTCACCAGAAAATCTTGATTCGAGCATATTCTTGCTCAGTTTAAAAATGTTGACACAATCTTATGTTAAATAGTTATTGCAGGCTATAAAGTTATTAAACGCTGTACCCGTAATTACCTGTAATTATCATCAAGCCCCTAGAGAGATACTTTTAATTGTCTGGAAAACCACGTAACAAAGGAATGCTTATACAACCTGTCCTTTTCTGAACCCCAAAGACGTGAGTTCCCAAAGACCCCGGCAAAACCAGACAGATAACCTAACCAAGGGCACCTATCGTAGCTGCCTGTTATTAGTCACTTTACTTGGCAGTGGAAGTGCCACGCTGAAGCTATTATTGGTTTCAGCATGAATGGGTCGGCTCGCCCGGGGTAGTACCACCCTCTCATAGAAAACCGACGTGAAGTAACAGTGTTTGCCATTGTTGCGTTTCGTTCGGTCAGTGAGAGCGCCGGAGGACCACCTCCCTTCCCCTCTCCTCTCCCCTTCACTCCCTTCCCCCCAAACACAGGCTGTCAACGCACTTTCGACTCCTCCGGTGTTGTTAGTGTCCATGGACGGTGGTGATCACTTAATATCAGGCGACCCACAAGTTCGTTTGCCAGTTATAACATTAAAAAAAATAACTTTAACCCATGACCCTAAAGGCTTTCTACAACTATGGGTTTTATTATAAAAGTATCAAAATAGTATATACTTTTAATAAATAAAAACCAATCAACACAGACAGTGTCATGAATTTTGTGAAAAATATATTTTTCCCTTTTTCGTTTTTCAGTCATTATTACTTAACAAGGAAGACTTGTTTAAAGTGACAAGAGTATTGAGTTACTATAATTTCCTTTTTAATTCAGATCGCTCGGACTCTGGCGTCCGGTTCGGTATTTCGCTCTGTTAAAATTGTTGTAGTACGAAATCAAATTATGTCTTTTATTTTATTTTACGGTACATTGACATTTCTAGGAATTTTAAAAATGTTAACGTCGTAATCGTTGACTCCAACCGGTCTATCAAATAGCTGTCGAGACACGTATAAAATCGAGATGAAAGTTGAAGAATATTAATGTTGACGGAATCGTCCGAGTTTCTTACCGTTTTTTTTTCCGTCTATAATACCTGTTCAGAAGCTAAATTGTTAAATAAAATTATTTAGAAGACGCCCGAATAGAATATTTTCCGAGATATCGTTCATTTTGTACATTTGGCCATGTCGTCTCGTTTGGGGTGTAAGGAGTGTCGAATAACATCTAAGACTTGAGACACCCAAGCCAACCTCACCTGCACGTGGTGCACCCTGCTGAATAACGAACGAGGCAATGGCGAAAGCGGGGTGGTAGGGTTTTACAGCCTGACTGGGTCGCAACCATCATGTATATGGCGAAAAAGCCCGACATAGTCATTCTTTTTTGCGGGTCGCGTTTCGGGATCAGCCTATGCATATCCAGCTTTTCGCAGGCCGGCATGACAGCGGCGACCGGCGATGGATAGTGTGTCACTCGGTGGTCGCCATTGTTTTTGGATTGTACTGTTCTTACCACCAGGCACAGTGCAGTCACTTTGCCGTGCTACTATAAAAAAAAGCCTACCTAATCAAAGAAAAAAATATTAATTAGTATTCGTTCAGTGGTTTTCTTTAATTTTTTTAGGAGCTTTTATAGCTATATCAACCCAATAGTAACCTTAACTTCATTTACAAGCCGTATAATATAATTAAAACCGATTATTAAAAGTAAAATGAATGAGAGCGTCACTAGTGACGACTTCATAACTTAAATAGACTCAGTGCTTCAACACTATTAGGTTTGGATAGCAACGCATGAAACATTCCAATATCTTGTAAATTCAAATTGACAGTCGACATCAATAACTGTGTATCCGCTTGGAGCGGAATACATTGAGTAAATATATGAGGTATGTCCTCTATCACGCCACACAGTTCACAGTCTGGTGTAGGAGATTTTCTAAATTAGATATTTACATTTGTTAAATTAAAATATAAGCGGATCTTACCTTAAAAACGTTGACAATATTCTCTCTACAATAATTATTATTTGCAAGCCGAGGGTAACGACAAGGCTTACTGTGGATTGATCTGTATTATAAATATTTTGCCAAAGATTTGTACAAATATTGTATATTAGCTTCTGCCCGCGATTTCGTTTGCGTAGAAAGTGAAAATATTTTTTAATAATACGTACGTTAACCCCGATTTTGAAATACTCTTCGTTGGTGCTCCGCTCCTATTGGTCTTAGCGTAATGATATATAATATATAACCTTCATCGATAAACGAGCTATCTAACACTGAAAGTATTTTACAAATCGGATCAGTAGTTCCTGAGGTTAGCGCGTTCAAGCAAACAAACTTATCAGCTTTATAATATTAAGTATAGATTATGATTCTATATTGCCATTGGAGATTTAGGTTGTTGAAGTATGACTAATAGAGACTTATAAATTAAGGCTTCGACTCGTCGAAGATAAGGAAAAATATTGATGACACTAAAACAAACACAGGAGACAAAGACAGAGAGAGAGAGACGAAGATTTTTTTTTTTTTTTTTCTCGAACTGACTACGCTATTGACCTGGCAAGGTCTTTACAGCTTCACCGGACTACTAAGGCGAGCGCTTAAGGCACTCAGCCGATTTTTGTTTTGGCAACCAGCTCAAGGGTGCACGGCACACCTCGGCTTGGCTGTTGCCTGTTCATGCAATTCGCGACCTATCAAAGCTAACCTAAGTTAAAGCTAAACTATTCATACATACATGAGTTGTTGAA